>VKOC01000009.1:16205262-16222733 GCA_009364415.1 Spea multiplicata | reverse complement strand
GCAGGTGTCTTTAAATCGAATGTAAGCATTACCGAGTAATTCCAAGTCATTTAAACTAATACTCTTAATTCTCACATCTTTTAGCTATTTCATATCAAAATGTAATTGGTTCTGTTACATTTTGGCAACAGAATGACATCAGCTATACAATATAACTTATTATCTAAAGCCGCTAAAAGTGATGCAAGAAGAGATTTAAAGGGACAGCTTAATCCTAATAATATTAGGTTATTTTTTACGTGTATTGGTGTTTTGGATGCAAATTGGTGCATGAATTATTAAAATACTGCAGCGCAAAAACATCACTTTTATCTAATTTTGGCTGTATGCTCCCCTTGATCTATGCTTCCTGTGCATTAGTCCTGCCATTAAAGAAATGGGCGCTAAGAAAAGCAGCGGCTCGGGAACAACACCTTCTTTGAAAACCAATAACACCCCAATAATTTACCCAACGCACTAAGAGCTGCTGATGTTTTCATTGACTTTTTTCCACCCCAGAGGATTTTGACCTTCCCAATCCCACATACCTGCAGATACTCTACTAATCATAATATAAATATGTATAATAGAATAGAAAACCAGCCTTCTAATTTGTTCCATCAACATCAATCGCTATTTTTGTATTATTTGGTCAAAACAGTATGAATTTTGTTATTTCCCAAAAGTAACATATTTATTAATGTTAAAAATGTATCTTTTTTTTAAATGCGCCCATTTTTTCATTATATTTTTTATTTAGTATATTCAATTGATACATATATTTTGTTAATTATGCAACTGCATACATTAAAATAAAACAGAAGTATTTATAAAAATAAATGTATCCATTAATGACTAAAAAACCGACATTTAGAACATCCCTCTTTTTAAAAGATCTAGTTGCTGAGGATCTTGCTTAAATATTAACAAGCGTGATTATTATGCAGAGCACACCCACCCGGAATGTTTGCATAGCTATCACAAGCGCTTTCATAAATGATGCTTTAATTAGTCTTAATTAGAATTTGTTTAAGTCAGCAGGGAATGCAGAGCCCATGAAATGATGTATGTAATAAGTACCAGGCTCACTTTATACTTGGGGAATAGAACTGACAAAATCACATCACGTTAAATTGATTCAGTCAGAATTAAAATTCTTATGGTATTAATTAAATGAGGGATCTCATTAGCAGACTGCAAGATGACGGAGCGACTCTTTGGTGACCAGATGTGAATGAAACTGTATTAGGCAAGAACACCATGAAACCCAAAGTCCTTCTTGCATAGTCATGATAAGGGTAATGGGGTATAAGTTAAAATGTTGCATTAATCATTCAGAAAAGCAACGTTCGGCATTCATAATAGCTGAGATTCCAAAATGTGTGATTCCAGGTATAACTGTTCTAGTGAAAGTAATTAGTGAGCATTCAAGAGAAGTTCTTCCCGGTGCTCTCCTTTTTCGGGGAGAGCAGCTTCAGGAAGGGGTGGAGGTAACTTGCATAGAGGTGGGGCCAGTTACAGACCAACCTTAGTAGGTGGGGAGTGGAAGAAAGGTGTGGAGGGGAGTGGAAGGGAAGTGGGTGGGGAGTAGAAGGAAAGTGGGTGGGGAGTGGATATGACCACAAACCGGTCCACCTGGAGAAAGATAAAACTAACCTGGAGACCTGAGAACTGGTATGCTGGGGCAAAACCTTGGAGATCCCTTCCTCGGTAATAGTCATAGTGGTTATTTGGTCTACAAAGAGTGGGTGGGGAGTTTGACATGACCAAACACTGGTCCCCTGCCTGAAGAGAGATAAAACTGACCTGAAGACCTGAGGAAGCAGGTCTACACTGATACGCTGGGTCAAAACCTTGGAGGTTCTTTGTACATCCTGTCTAATGTCAAATAATCATTTAGCATTTTCAGTTATAAAGAGAGACAAAAAGACAAGGCAAACTCCGATCCTGAGAAATAAACCACATCTCAGAATCTTGGGTTCAGAAAAGATTTTTTAATGTGCAGTGAGACAAATTCATAGTAAGCTTAAAAAGATTTTTATATGAAAAAAACTTTTAGAGAAACTTCCTGTTTCTCTAGGCTCCATGCGTGGGAATTATGGTCAACGGGCACTTAATACGGGTAAAGAGATTCTAAAATAAATAACTTCGGTTAAATGGTAACTGCAGAATTATACAAACTGTTGGATACTTTGAGGTTTCTTTGTTGCAATTATTTTCAGGGAAGACTTTCCCGTCTCGGTATGTTTTTAAGTGTATAATTATTTCAGCTTTAATAGTATCTGATATAAGCTGACAGTAAATTTGTTTTCTGTTCCTAATATTTTGCCGTTACATTGTAAACAGAAACTGTGGCATTGGGTGAACTTACACTGCCAATTATGGGTGCTTAATGTCAAAGTAAGACTTAATTGTAAACCTACCAGAATTTTTTGAACTAATCAACGTGTTTCTCTGGTTTTTCTAAGATTAAAAGATGTCTTATTAATTGACTGGGTTACTTGACCCTTAACCCCAAATCTTTTACAAAGTACATATATGTCCACTGTCATCTTGTTAACTGACAGAGACCCATAAATGGTTGGAAGATCAACAGTTGCTCTTTTCTCTTTTGATCTTTTCATCCTGAATTTAAAAGTAGGAGGACACTTTATGATCAATCAAAATTGTCCTTAAAGGGCAATATTTGTTTAAAATATGTTCGCAAAACGTTGTACTCTTTTCACATCATCGTTAGTGGCTTCTGAGTAATACCCTTTGCTGTTATAAGTCTCTATATTAACCTAGCTGTTCTATTGTATCTTACAAGATTATTTTTTTTTAAATTTCAACATACTTTAAGATTTTGATTAACTAAAATGGGTAAAAATCTATATTTGCAGAGGGTGAACCAAGCTAACTCACCCTCCAGAATGGATCTCCAGTAGAATGGAAGTGCTCCTACCTTCAGGAGGGGTTGCCTTGCGAGGGAGGAGGCTGTCTGCCGACAACTTGGTCTCCGCTTTTTCCGCAGGTCCTAGCAACATTAAAATCAAGTTAAATTCCCAAATGGGGTTCCCTTCTAGCTGTGTAAATGATTTACTAAAATAGTAAGAGAAAGTTAGAATATTCTGATAATGATTGTCTGTGCCATCTTTGTCCCCAAACAACTTGCCAGTGCCCAAACAGCTTATATGTGCCATCTTGTCCCAAAATAGCTTGTTAGTGCCACCTTTGCACATACAGGTTGTCTGCCAGCTTTGTTCCCAAACAGCTTGTCAGTGCCCCAAACAGGCTTCATGTGCCATCTTTGCATCCAAACAGCCTGCCTGTGCCTCCAAACAGCCCGCCTGTGACCCTGCCAACACCACTCACCTACAGGAGTGGTGTGTCTCTTTTTCTCCGTGGCGTGTGAACACTGATCCAGTATGCGGGAAGTGCAGAGAGAGAGAGCGAGAGAGATAATCCGATCTAGCAGCTAGCGGCTTTAAAGGGGCAGACAAGTGGTCGTAGGCCTCTAGAGTGTCGGGCCCGGTCGCAGATGTGACCCCTGCAGCCATGATTTTTACATTTCTAGATCCAAAAGTAGACGAGGTACGAAAGATCCAAAAAGGTAATCGCACAGCAAGAAAAAAAAGGCGATCAGATGGTATAGTAAATATCACACAACCTATATTATATATTAATATTATATATTACTCAACTACAATTGCCTTTATCCTCATTGGTTAATCAAGGGCCATTGCAGGATCATTGAGAATATAGTCTTTTGCAGATTCACGGTGTACATTTCCAAGATGATGAACAGGACAGAATGAGCTGACCTTGGTCCTGAAAGGGTTTCTTCATGCGTATCTTAGCGTATGTTTAAAGTTCAAGCAAATATAACTTCTTTTTTCATAAATCTGTACAAATTTCTACCAGGATCAAAGTAATTTACATACAAACACTAAATTCTACAATGTCTATTTATACTGTGAGCATTGCATGTATTATAGAAATATTATATGCATAAGGCTACTTATAAAACATGATGGCCACATATAGTAAGTTCCTAAGCATTATTATTATCCAGCAATACCATCACAATTACCCAATAACCATAAAGCACAATGCTGTAATTATCTAATGTGCAAATAACACAGTTTTAATGGTTTTCTTGTTTTTTTTTTTAAACTTTCTTATGTAAACTTGCTTTCTCAGAGTAAAAATATAATTATATAAACTATGTTTCCATGCGAACACCAACTCGTTCGTTGACATTAGTTTTCATTTTGCATGAAATTATTTTAGTGTTTAGTTCAGCATTGAATTAGTATGGGTAATTAATTGCTGCTTAATCAGAAGTTAACATTGAATATTATAAATGAGAAAGTTAATAAATATGAATGGATAGATTCATCACCAATCCTGTCACTCATTTTATCAGGGGAATTATTATTATTATTATTATTATGTAACAATATTTATCTTAAAAAAAGCATGGCAAGTTGTATAACCTTTTAATCTTAAAAAAAACCCCATTGGAATAAGGATTTGCCCCCTTGCTATGTACAAGAGCAGTTTTCAATCCATCTAGAGTGAAGCAGGTGTCAACCAGGAACATCATGTCTATATTAGTGATTCATGCATGTTTCAATGCCATTTACATTTTAAAATTCATTCAGCAAGGGAATAATCCCACATGATGCCTAAGGGAAAGTGCTTTGTGGAACAAGCTGATTAAATTGTGTTCCAGAGGCTCCACTAAACTCCTCATTTATTAATTTCTAGACCAGAGACATAATTCGTCAAACCCTTTTTAGTGTAAGTCTAGTGTACATTTGTGTTCCATTCAGTGCATTTCCTGGGGTATCTCGCCGAGCAGGGGTTATTAGATAATCCATTGTTCCTGTATCATTTCAATGGCGTTATGGAATTATTAAAAGTGTTATCTCACAATAAGTCTGTGAAAAAAAGAAAAAGGAAAAATGATGCTGGGAGACAATAGACTTTTCTCCAACTGGAAACCTAAAATTTTAAGGAAATAAAAACCTTTAAATGTACCTCTAGGAATAGTAGGGATCATGTTGAGCAATTAAAAAAGTGATATTGATTTACAAAGCAAAGTTTCTCACTCCATTGCTATTGTTGATGAATATTAATGCATTCATTATGAAGGATTATATTTGTATCAATATTTTTTTAATTCTTTATATATTAATTAATCATCCAATAAACTTTAAAAATAGCATTTGTTTCCATAATAGAAGTTAAACTTATTTGTAATGCATGGCACTCAAGGCGTGTACAAACCATTTATGATAAAGTTAATAATACGCATTTTATTATATTTAATGTATAAGAATATCTAAAAGCCTCCCAGTTGACCCAAGATAATCCCCCAATTACACTTAAATATATAAACATATACCTTTATATCCACTTTAAACAGACCAAAATACATATTAAAAAATTAAATGCAGTAAATGTATTAACAATAAGTGTGTCCTCATGCTGTTCTCATATTCCTAAAGAGAATATAGTTGTGACATAATAACCAAAAGACATTCATGTAGCTCCCATAGAAATGTTCCTAAGAAATAGCCAGTTATATATATTATATTATATTATATTATTTATATTCCTGGGAACCCTTTTTAATGGGGTTAGGAATAACCCAAAATATTTTATAGCCATTTGAGCTGTTGCGACCACTGTGTTTTTTTTATTTTTTTTTTGTAATTGCCTGCTGGTATTTTTGGGATACTTTTAAAAAGAAACTCATTTAAAAAAAAATAAAAAAAAAATAAAAATACAATAAATAAAAAAGTAAAAAAAATGTTAGTACAAATCATAAAGTATGAGAAGATATGGGATATTCACTAACTTGAAGTTTCCATTGAGTTAAACATTCTAGTTTCCTCATATCGCAATGAGACAACTGTGACGGCTAAATGAACTTGTCCTGTAAGAAGAAATGAATAGAGTTGTTGTGTGCGTTGTGTGCAGGTAATTGAAGTTTCCTACCGAGAGCTTTGTGAAGAGTCTGTGTAACGGTTTGTAGAGAATTAAAACGTGACGTATCTTGCGTGCTTATCTATATTTATCTGCCTAGAATTCCAAAGGTGCTTTGGAAACCTTGCACTTATGTGAAGAGCCGTACTGTTTTCAGAGTCAGATGACTTTGATTTAAAGATAACACATGTCAACATGTAGTCTTGCACCAAATCACTGAAACTATTTTTTTAAAGAGGCAGATGACTCAAAAAAGCCAGGTATAATATGAAAAAAGGTTCAAATGAATTTAAAAAACCCTATATATTTTATTATCAAATGGAGAAGTACCAGCTGACATTTTGATGTCAAAACCAAAAAATAATTGCTCACAATAACAGCGCAAAGCCGACAAGTCCCTTTTAGGTGGGTATAAGACATCTCATCATCATCAACATTCTACTGTGTGCAACTTATTTGACCATTCCAAAAGAAAACATTAGTGGACAAGAACAATCCCAAAAATTGTCCCAAAAAAAATCCCAAAAAGTCTCTTTCTTGCCTAGAAAACAATGGCCTTACTACAATTGCATTCCAAAAACGGCTTCTTTTCCATTGATTTAAACTCTAGAGCAAATAAAAACACTTCCCCAAATAGAAAACTTCAGCCATCGTAAAAGGGAACATTGATTGATGTGGAAGAATTAAAGCCAATTCCTGAAAAAGCCCGATCCACATTTGAAATAATTGAGTGTGTTTTACCGAAAGCTTGTTCCAATATATATACTACATAAACAAGAATAAATAAACATAATGTAATTTTACTTGCCTGTGAAAAACTTCCATTTACATGCAGTCGCTCATAATTTCAGGTCAAAGGCTACGATTTAATGTACTGGCACCAGCTGGCAGTTGGGGCCCCTTTAGCCATGCTTGGGCGATTTAGTCATCAACAACCCATGCCCTGCTCCATAAAAAAAAATATTATCTGTATTAAATATGTGTTAAAATAAAGCATACACGCACAATAAGGCAGGCAAATAATTTGCCACTGTGTGTGTGTTAAAATGAGCAAGCACATTATAAAAAAGATAAATGCTAATTAAATAATTAAAATTCATAAACATACACATTTATTAAGCACAACTAAACATAAATGATAATCTGGATAAATTCGCTAAAAGGCTGTTCATTATAATAAAATAACTAAAATAACTAAAATATTTTTTTTATTTTAGTTGCACATACAATTCTCTCTATATTTTCCTTAAGAAATAAGATTGCTAAATACACAATTTTAAAAATATTTTAAAATGATATCACATTGATTGGAAAGCGCTTGTATAATTGTTTGGAGAATTTTTAATATTTGTATATTTTTTTGAGACATTTTTTGTACATTTGTATACAAATATAGTGAATTACAAATATTCTTACCATGACATCTAACAAGAAGTTTAAATAAATGAAAATTTAATTGGATATTATATAGTATAATTTAATATATATTATATATATATATATATATATATATATATATGTATATAACTTTTTTGCCTGTACCATAATTTTTATGAAAATTTTTAGGATGTGTCACGAGCTACGCCCCTATTTGAAGCTAGCCCGCCCCATGCCTGATTAGCTCCACCTCCACAGACCTCCCAAAGCCACTGCCCAAGAAGAGGAAGAGCTCCAGGTAGTCTACACAGGGCAGTTGGCATGTATAGTACTTCACTGAGCTCTTTAACAATGAGGACCATTCGTTTTGCACATCTATGCAGCCAATACGAGTTAGAATTTTGCATATTCTCAAAACGCTTTATTCTGGACATTTCTTATTGTATTTAATTGAGTCGTGTAACCTTCACTTCTGATTCATTTAATTGTGAATTTGGATTACGAAGACACCTGACTTTAAGTGTCCATTGTTTGAATCAGGAATGACAGGAGAGGGTATAACGCACTTTTCTCCCTCCCGACCAGTTCTGTTAATTAACTGGAAGTTCTTTATGTTAAACAGTTGGATGTGGAAAGCTCATGGATTTCCTGCCATCCATATCATGCTACTTTTGGCTAATCTACGTCCAGTTGTAGTGTCTGCTAACATTCCTTTGTAATTTTTTTAATGAGTAGACATTAGCATAGCGGTTGCTTTAGATTTCCACTTGGCTAATGCATGTATGTAGAGACCCTGGATGTTAGCGAGTCCGCAGGGAGAGAAGTCAATTCTACCATAAGCTTATGTTGGTGGCTAATTAGATGTTGGTTGCCACTCATTGGAAATCTCTTTTTTGACTGTGTAGTAACAACGGCAGAATATTTGAGGTGTAATAAAATATACCATGCCTTCGGTAACTGGTTGAGGGGGAAAAGAAAATGGGGGTTCATTCAGCAAACCAAGAGTTTGCAGGTGATTTTGCTGCAAGTTGACAAAGCAATTTATGGATTATGAAGAGCCAACCTTAGAGAGCCTGTCCTGCAAGAAGCAGCCTAGTTGGTCCTATGCCATGAACAGGTTAATCGGAGAAGTGGCTAATTATGCAGGATCATCTAAACTCAGGAGAATAAAGGTTAAAAGATACACTATACACTAAATGTGGACACCCCTCCTAATTGTTAGGTGTTTCAGTCACATGTGTATAAAATTCAGCACATAGGCAGTCATCTCCACATAGGCAGTCACTGAAAAGCTCATTGACTTTAAACCTGGCACTGCCACAGGATGCCACCTTTGCCACGAGTCAGTTCATGACTTTTCTGACCTGCATCTAGGAGTAACAACAGCTCTGGAAGTGTCTAGGAGTAACAACAGCTCAACCACAAAGCCATATGCTGTGCACACTCATAGAGCGGGGCCTCCGAGTGCTGAAAGGATCCTGGCGAGTAGGGCGCAGCTAAGTGGACAAGGGCCATGTGTGAGTGTGGGGGAAGTGCAATGAACGTGTATCCACTACACAATTATCTTGTTGCGTTCTGACGCATTAACGCCATAGGTAAAGGAAGCAAAAGCATTCATTGGGGAACGTCCATGTGAAGTAGGGTTCCACCCATCGAATTAATGCTATGTAAATATATATATGTGTGTGTGTGTGTGTTATATTATCAATTTGCCACAAATCAACCATTGCTCACCCTCCTTTGGCTCAAAGGGTAATAAGTCAAAGCATTGAATACCTAAGGCATTTACATTTCAAATGGCAGAGATAATATAGTTAATCTGTATTGATTGAAGGATTATGGAACGGAATTTCCCTAAGTGAGCGCAGAAAGCATTGCGTTGCATCGCATTTGTCACAGTGTTTTAAAATTGTCCCTTTGTTTTTTTTCTGTCCTTTCTAATTTGCATAAACAAGATTCTAACGCCATAAGTAACATTTATAAAACCAGTACATTCTGAGTCTAAATATAGATATATATATATATATATATATATATATTATATTATATATTATATAAATATATATGTATCCGGCAGGTTTAGTATGTAACTGAAAGCAAAGCAGGTCCATTCATTAAATATCTACATTTGGATGAGTAAGGAAACCGCTATACAAATCGGGGTCGTTACAAAGGTCATACTGAAGGGAATTTCAGGACGCTAAGAAGATGTTCGGCCGTATAATAGAAAGTAAAATCCCAACACAAGTTCTCTACAGGCCTAATCTGCGTTTCCCTAGCCGGAAGCATTGCGGGCTCCGTGGGGACCGGCGTATTATGCCTGGGTTAATTTACTGATTAATCTCCAGTCAGTGGTTTGTGCTTTCCCATGACGGCCAATTAAAATTTACAACTAGCTCAACCGTGCCCCGTTGACAGACTGCTCTGGGGCCAAGGCTGGAGGCAGCGACAGAAGGTAGAGAGTCCCGGCTTACTAAGCCATTGGCTTTAATCAGAGGTGAATGTAATTTAGACTTGGGCATTAGGAGTGGGATATGTCGTTCAGTTTACAACCCTCGTGCTATTTACACGCTAACACTCTTAGGACCGTTCCTATATTCCAGGCATCAACGGTTTCACCAACAGCAAATATAGCTGACAACATCAGCCACGGGGCAAAACTGATTTAACAGCTTCTGAAATGTAATGGCTTTTTTTAATTTTTTTTTTCACCCCTGATTTGCAGTCTCGGCGGATTGATGGTCTAATATCATCCACTTGCGCACACAAATACATAAAAATCATTTAGAGTTGTTCGCGTAAATCATAAGCAAAGTTCTTTGTTCGTGGAGGGTGAAAGCATGGATATGATTTAAGAAAAAAAACAAAAAAAACAAAAGTAAATAAATAGATTTTATTACAATATTAGACTATATCACAAAAAGACGTAACCATGGAAAGGACCGTATTTGCTTACTGAAGGGTATGAACGTACACTGCATCGCAATTAATTGTTGGCTAGGCTGTTATAGAAAGGGTTAACTGAATTCCGCTCAGTTTGGCAATTAATTAGGGGATGTGAAGATGGAGTTTCGGTGTCAATTAGAGAACTGGATCATTATAGAGCTTCATTCAGAGGCTACCCCGTAACACATACTAAACACACAAATTTAAACAAAATTATGTAAATTGTTGCAATTAAACGATTCATGTAAAAATATTGGCAAACTGAATACATATGATTTTTTGGGTTATACAAGTAAAAAAATATCTATTTCAATTTTATTTTTTTTTACAAATGTTTCCAAGCTGTAATTTATTTATATTTTGTGCAAGTGCATTTGTTAAAGGTACTTTCCCCTGAATGTTGAAACACATAATAACAGCACAGAAGCTTTTAAGGAAACAACCTATCTGTGTCGGCTTTTTGTGTCACATGACAAATAAGTGTTTGTGGGAAAAAGTATGATAGATACAAACTTTATTATGATTAATAATTATTTCTGGGATTGCAAGACATTTGTGTCTATTGTGTTTTTCTATGAAACTAAACATCAATTTTATTAAAATTTTAATACTAATATAATAATATATGTTTTAATAACGATAAAGAAGTATCACCAATTCAAGAGAAAAATAAGTTAAAAATATTGATTGCTTGACTTAACAGATAATAACA
Source organism: Spea multiplicata (assembly GCA_009364415.1). Taxonomy (NCBI): domain Eukaryota; kingdom Metazoa; phylum Chordata; class Amphibia; order Anura; family Pelobatidae; genus Spea; species Spea multiplicata. The sequence continues at coordinate 16,211,743 of VKOC01000009.1, read as the reverse complement.
ATAAAAGACATTCTAAATGAAACAACCATATTGGGATCCTAAACCCCAAGAGAAAGCTTGTCAAGAAATAAAAAAAAAGACTAGGTTACTAGCGATCATTGGCAAAATATTTTAAATAGACTTCTAGCCACCCTGTGTTTTTATCTCGTAACGCAGGAGCCATTTAACACAGTGCATTTAACCCTTTACTAGGTGCTTTCTCCATTAAGGTGGATAATTCTTACACTCAGATTTTTTCTAGGATCTGGGCAGTCTGGGTTCCATATTGTTCTCAGAGCTGAACCATAAACGTGTTTTTTATACAAAAGTAGCAGGCTTCATGCTAAACTGCTGGAGAACTGCCTATATATATACTGGGATTTTCCTATATACCTGGTTTCGGAGACAAACATTAGAAGGCCGCATAGAAGAGTTTTTTGTTGTGTCTATTGAATTCATCAGAACCCACTCTGAGTCTACCATATTCACTGACACATCATATACCTCTCAACAGTCCTGTTTGGCTCTCATCTTCCTTGGTTGTCCCAGGAGCTGTAAAAACCGAAGGAGGTCGGGGCAGTTTCAGCACAGACCATCATTGCAACACCCATGTGACCTTCTCAGAACCTTCTCAAACTGAGCGAGGGTAAGGTTGGGTAGGTGGCTTTGCCTCCGTTATGCCCACTTCTATCGCCGTCCCTGCCCTCCCCATCTCTTGCCATCCACCCTACACAGATGTCCCGCTTTGGACACCTAAAATGATGGGGGTAAATCGCAAAACCTCAAGCACAGAACATAATAATGGAGATTGGACGCCATAATGGGACTCATTGCCGGCTACACGAACCGCCGCTATACTAATAAGAACCAAATTCCTCCTCTTGTAGATCGTCAGATAAAGCTTTACTAGTGGTTTTAGAAGACGAACAATTCATTTGAAACTATTTATTTTAGGACATGCCTTGTGGTAAAATCGGAATGTTTTGGTTATCTTCATTTGTCAGACCAGGGGGCTATAAATATAAGATGCCCCATAAACAGTACTCGAAACTACATCTAAAAACGTCCATAAGGAAAACACCTGAATTTACTAAACCAACGTTTTCAGTAAATCGTTAGTAAAAGGAATTGCAACTAAAAATGTAACGAGTGAAATAGTAGCGAAGCCAGATAAATCGAGCAGAAACAATAAAAGACAATCTTAATAAATGAATAGCAATTGGAATGTAGTATTTGTACATATCCCAGAAAAATGACAAGGGAGATGACCGATCAGTATTTCAGGAAACAAAACCCCTTTGTCATGTTGATTGGTTGGTTCCCTCGCCACTGTTATGGAACAAATAGAGATTATACCTTAGCACCGAAGCCCATGTGTGAATCCCTTCATTTATAGACTATATCCTCATTTAATTAGAAGTGATTTCTTTTTCATAACCTTATTTACTCAGTTCTCCTGTTCCTACGGTAACAGGATAGTAGGCGCAGCCACAAGAACAATGTACAGTGTAGATGAAATAAAAAAAAAAGAATGAAGATTAATGAGCACTTCTAATATAGAGGACTTAATAAAAACAATATGCAGGATATAATAGACGGCTCAAAATATAGAAGAAAAAAAAAAAAAAAGAAGCCATTCATGTAGAAAAGACTTAGGGTACATCGAGCACATTTCTCAAATACCGTAGGTTGGCAAAAGTACAACCAACAGAATACATTTGGGTATCTAATGTTTCCAGAGTTGATATATTAATAAAAGTATTTGTGAAATACAACGGCATGTTCTCAGTTATGCTTTCAGATTTATATTTCATGAATACAGCTTGAGGCTCATCCACTTGGTTTCATTCTATTTATTTTTTCCATTGGATAAACCTTTCGCGTCCAGACCGTGCCTTGTGATTGGTTAGACTGTATTCCATGTCAGTATTTAAGGAAAAGACATAGGAACCAAACCCAACAGAGTGGCTTAAATGATCTGCCCCCCTATGACTCCTGTACTGTACCTGGTTGTGGGGTAGCTGAGAAGTCTGTTCTCTCTTCGTCTGCTTCCATTTATTGCCATGTAACAAGTTTTCGTAAGTCATAACCTGGAGTCCTAGGAGCAAGAAAACTAAGATTTGTGTGCTGGAGAACCACTAGATCACCAGGAATGAGATCCCCCGTTTGCTCTTCACCCTTCTGCACACTTCTAAGTTTTGGGGTCCTCTATCAATCTAGAATCTTCCCATATATATTGATTCTTATTGATACATTGACCAAAATTGTAATTGGTTAATTGTAATTGTAATAGTATTTAAAGGTTATAGTATAATGCACTATAGTATAGTATGCGCTACTACATTGTACACCCATTCACCTACAATTATACACGCTAACATCAAAATCCCACATATAATAAAGAACTAATATTTCCATGACAGCAACAAAATAAAAAAAAACACATAATCACATGCTTCTTAAAAACATGATAGAACCTGCAATATTTGTAGCATTTGTATTACTTTAAGAATATAAGGATAATTTCATGCATAAATCCTATCCCGCACTATAGCCAATAGTTAAATGTATAATCCATCATCTTTCCACATTCCTTGAAAATATTTTTTATCACAGGCGATAGCCGCATTAGGTTTAATTCCCTTATAATTTTCAGTCAATATAAACTTTAACCTGGGCAAAACTTTGTGTGATTTGTTCGATGATCTGTACGTTTAACTTGTGAAAGTGGTATATTTACAGAGCTGAGCCTCTGGTTGCAATAATCCATGACAGCTTGCTGCTGTTATATTAATACAATCCCTGAAGGGGGGAAAACTATATTTTAGCTCTGTGTCTGGATGTTGAGAGTTGTAGTCAAACAAATAACAATAGATGAAAAGCCATTTCTTGTGTATTTAAAACATCCGAGGATGACTTACATATTAATCTAAAATATTAATGGACTTAAAATAAAGTTTACAGCCCCGCACTATTAAATTGTCAGAACCTACCCAGAAATAATAATTGAACTATATATATCATTTTGTCGCTTTCATGTTTTTTAGGGAATGCTTAATTGTCATGTGACACCAAAGCAGGCACTGATAGGATGTAGCCATAAACTTTAAAACACTTGTTTAATGTCTGTGGTTTTTTTTATCTGATTAACCTTCTAATGAACGAATTACAGAAAATAGTGGCTGTTGCCCAAAATCAAGCCACATAACAGTTCCAGGTATAGAGAGAAGCAGATGTAGAGGAATGAAGGAAGAATGGCGGCCACCAAGAGATTATTTCACTTTATATGTACATCCTAATTCATTTACTAATGCGAGCATACAAAGTTACAAACTATTCCATTTTAAAGTGATCTCAATCTGATAAAAGTTGATGACGAGTCCCCAAACTTATATACTCAAAGCTTAGACTCTTCAAGGCTCTGGTATGGAGACTTTTGGAGCTTCAAGCATGCTCTGTGAACACTGCATGAAGAACATACTTCTTAACAAACTTAAAAGCAACTGAAGTAAAATAGTCCCTAATTATTACCTCTCACATATGTCTGAACCCAGATGGGATTTTGAGCAGATTCATGACATTTTTAAAGCTTTGTTCTTGATGTGGACAATATGGCAAGGCTTGAATTTGTTGGGCGCCACCATCTTTGCCTGTCACCCAGCTAGAGACCCATCGGCAGTCATCAAAACACAACCAAACTGTAAATAGGACATCAGCAATCAAGTGAGGACATAAAACCCACCACAAAATCTTCTAACCCATGCTTAAAAGTAAATAATACACCAAGTATTAACTGTTTCTAAAAGAACATAAACTAAAACTCTACAGAGTAACATTTTTAATAATTGTCTTTTACGGAAAATTGTATGAATTTATTTAAACAAAGATTAATTATAATTAAGTTGGACAATTGCTTGTTTCCTTTTGATATAACCTCTTGATTATTTGAAACTGACATTAACTTCTTTTTTTTCCATTTCAAACACAAAAACAGCTACTCCAAAACTCTAAGGAGCTCCAATTGGACCCATTAAGAGTAAGTGCCACCTTTTAACACGTATTTATTTTTCCGAGAGACTGATGTCTCTTCTGCTGTCAGTAAGAAACCAGATTTCTTATTTATAAACCCAGAGGATTTCCATAAAAAGTTCAGTTTCAAGGACTGTGGAGAACGAAGCTTGAACAGAAGGCACTGTGTAATTTAGAAGTACAAATTTTACATGGCGTCATTCCTCAGAGGTACAAGAATTTATTTATCCAGTATTTATCTCTTCCTCTCGATTCTCTTCCAGCCATGTTGCTATGGTTTTCTATTGGTGTTTTTTTTCTAATTTGTGGAGAACCGTAATAGAACAAAAACAAACGGGGGCAACTTACAACATGTAGGGTAATTAAATTAATCTATCATCATAGGAAGTCCCATAAATGTCCTTGCACAGGGCAATATCATACCTTCCAACAGTCCAGGTTTTCACATGACAGTCCTGATTGTAGGCACTGTGAAGATCATTAGCCAGTTGGAGAGGTCCTCTGGACAGCTCAAGGAGCTGCCAAGTTGCAGCACAGACCTCCATTGCAGATCCCTTGTGGCCACCTTGTAATGCTCTGACCCTGAGCACCGCCAGGTGACTCTTTGATTAAAGGGGTCAAGTGGCCACATCTCTGGCCACACCCACATACCTTTGTCTCTGGCCCCTCCCACCTCTTGCCACACCTTACAACACAGGTGTCCCAATTTAGACACCCGAAATGTTGGGCAGTGTGTAATAGGAATACACCAGATCTGAAAGCATGACTCCTATTTCTATACCTATTTCTGTACCAAATTTATTTTCTGATCTAATATTTCTGTTGAATATAAAATATATTTCATATTGGGCTTTGCGTGATGTTGTTTTAATTTTGAAGAACAGACAAATTAATCTTTTTGGTTAAAAGTTAAATGCAATTGAAAAAAAAATAACCTTCTCATATTTAACTATAATGGTATAATTTAGTGCCGTGTTAATTAGCTATACTTCCACTTTAACCTAGCTTCTAATTTGCATTGTATGTAACTTGCAGTTTTGCATACACAGTAAGTAAAGCCCCGGGGCAATTACCTCCGTCCATATCTGTGTACAGTTAATTACTTGGTAACTACATGAAATTTTGGAGATGATCACTGTTGTTTCTCAGTAACTTTATTAAGCTGAACCTAATTACTGCATACCTAATCACGACAGATTTTGGTGATATACCTGTTGTCTAATTAACTTATTATCTGTCACAGCCAAGTGTTCCTCATTCACACGGCTTATTCTTTGTTTATCATTGAGGGCTTCCCATCACTAGCCCTCTGTATAGCTACATTGGATAGGTAGTTGGCATAAAGCAGACAGAATATTTAGGACTAACGTGGACAACTTTGTTTTATCACGTAGAAGTTGTAATAAAATTTCTAATTCGGGCTAAATCGAGACTTTTTCACGTCAATTTGTGACCCATTTATCGCTAACGGAATAATTTCATTTACGAGAAGAATATGGTTTTTTTTTGCATAACTTATAAACCCCATTTTCGATTGTTTTAGGCCCATTATTGTGACTTGCAGGACTGTAGAATACAAAGCAAACATTCCGAGCTCCTAGAAAAGAACAACATCGAGAGGGCACACAATTACTTGAGTTGCATATTATATACCTTGTCTGCGAAGCAACGGTGAGGACAGCACGTTAGGCTTGACAGGCATTCTAGAAAGTCACAGTCTTTCAAGAGTGGAAACGAGTCAATTAGAGATGTTTCAAGTAGATCGCTTCCATTCATTCTTTAGGAAGCATATTCATGGTATTATGTGCATCCTAAAACATAATACATTGAGGGAATTTAAACATGCATGTGATTTATGGCTGTTCCAGATTCCCAGTGGAAACATCCGCCAAAATGGCGGCGCTTCCAGTGACATCCCCTCCCTGGTGTTCCAATCAGGAGAGAGGATGTCACCAGAAGCACCACCATATTGCCCTAAGTTCAACAGAGTGAGAGTGTGAGAGAGTGAATGAGGCCCATTTGCACATGTCTAATTATTACTGTCCAATAATTATGTATAGATTATAATAAGCTTTGAGTATATAAATTTGAGCATTATGGGGACTCGTCATCAACTTTTATCAGATTGAGATCACTTTAAAATGGAATAGTTTGTAACTTTGTATGCTCGCATTAGTAAATGAATTAGGATGTACATATAAAGTGAAATAATCTCTTGGTGGCCGCCATTCTTCCTTCATTCCTCTACATCTGCTTCTCTCTATACCTGGAACTGTTATGTGGCTTGATTTTGGGCAACAGCCACTATTTTCTGTAATTTAACTCAATGCTCAATAGATTTAAACACACCACAAAGAAACCAGTGAAAGTTAAACAATTACCATGGTCTTCTTCTGTCCTATTCCTACTTATCATTGCGGTTATTAAGAACTAGAGGTCTAAATTCATGAATTCAAAGCAGCCCATAGGGAAG
>VKOC01000009.1:16127270-16205162 GCA_009364415.1 Spea multiplicata | reverse complement strand
GATTAGATAGATGATTAGATAGATGATTAGATAGATAGATGATTAGATAGATAATTAGATAGATAGATGATTAGATAGATAATTAGATAGATAGATGATTAGATAGATAATTAGATAGATAGATGATTAGATAGATAATTAGATAGATAGATGATTAGATAGATAATTAGATAGATAGATGATTAGATAGATAATTAGATAGATAGATGATTAGATAGATAATTAGATAGATAGATAGATAATTAGATAGATAGATAGATAGATAGATAGATAGATGTGACTTTGGGTATGGATGGTTCTAAATAACAGATAGGGAAATGCAAACAGTTACTACTCTTAGTCTCTTGGACAAAGATTCTGTATTTAGGAACTGCAGCATCAAACTAGGACCTTTCTGTTTGGTTTGTATTCTTGCGCATTGGTTTGTCTACATAAAGAGAGTTATGCATTTAAATTTCGTACTTTCGTTGTCTAAAATGAATATACATAATTAAAATTGTATGTTTATTTTATTATGCTTTGAGCCCATAGGGTTTTGGTTGTCATATGAATATATATATAATTTTATTTTTTTATGCAGGATTTGTTTATTTTGCCTTATTCAGTAAAGAAATCTCTTGATTTCTGAGACATAAAGCTATTGTTTATACAGTGAGATTGGCATCATTCTTCTATTTTACATTCATGGAGATGAAAATTTACCAATTTACCAAGTGGGTTTTGAAAAGCAGGAATAATACCGGTTTCTAACCAGGCATATAGATCACACGCAAGTAACCTGAGCTGTGTTATGTATCCTTATGGAGCTTTACAGGTATATATATATATACTATACATATATATATTATTGATATATATATATTGAGGTTAATGACAGGAGCCCAAGATTCTACTCAGAATGGGTATTGGGTACACAGTGTCAATCGATTCAAAATATTAAAGGGAAATATTTGAATTGAATTTGAAGAGACTAAAATATTCAATCAATATGCAGTAGTATTATACATAATATTTCCTTGCGGGGAGATGTAAATTCACAGCGCTGGCTGGTCTATAACATTTCTATGTCAAACATAAAGTGAATTCTATGACTACTGCGTAACAGAGATATTAGAATTCTTAAGCAGCAAAATCTGCAGAAAGGCAGGGTCATGGTAGGTGGATGACCCAGATTTTTATGGACTAAAGCTTCAAGATATTGTTATACTTCACTGCAACACACGTAAAGATTTGTGAATGTCCCTTAGCGTTCATCATACCTTGTTACACAGGGGATTAGTGATAAAACCGGGAACCTAGACAATATAGAATCCATCACCATGTCTATGGAGACCACCCTCTGAAAGAGAGAAGGTTCAGCCTCCGGGTACAGTTACCACCAACACCAAGGGCAAATCTAAATCAAAGTCATAGAACATGCCAAAGGATCAGGAGAGGTTGAGTCTATGCCATGTCCAAAGAGAAGCCAATGTTTAATAACTATAGCAGAATAAGTGCACCGAAAAATCAACAAAAATGGCACACTACATGAGTGATGATGGAAGAGTAAAAATGGGCAAAAGATGTGTAAAAGCTGTAGGTGACTATGCTTTTGCGATGTCAAGTCATGCACTAGGTAAAACACATAAACGTTTCTGGTTGACCCATGCGGGGAAAGATTTTTGGAAGAGAGGAATCATACCACCCATATGAAGATGCCATCGTATTTACCTGGTATGCAGAATTTTGAATAGGGCTACATTATTTAAGTCAAATGTTTCAACCAATATTTGGTGGTGTGTATAGATCTTTGAATATCTATATTGTCCAAAAGCACCAATGCAAAGAAATGTATAGATCAAGAGAAACGCTAATATCTTCCTTTGCTCTTTGTTTTTTTTTAATGGCTTCATTTAATAGGACAATCATATATGGGGCACCACATAAAGGGCAGAATAAATTGGTGGCAACTTGTTAGTTAAGAGGAAATTATAAGACAAAACATAGGGCATTAAAGAACAAACCTGGAGTATATATATATATATACTATATATATATTTTTCTTATTATTTATTTATTTTTTTCACCCAAAAATGCCAGAAGCAGTATATTATGTACGTACATATGGTAATGTTGGAGCAACCAACAGCTTTGGGAAGAAATCCCTTAATTATAAAACAATTTATTAACAGCTCTTTATCACATCCATTTTAAAGCTTCATATGTTTCACAGATCTGCCTGAGAACTCTCATATTGTCACTTTTTGAGACCCAGACTGTGTACGGCCCATAACTGCTTCCATCTGGAACTCTGATGATTAAAGCGTTAACTTCTCAGTTTCTCATAGCTTCGCTTACAATACATGGGGCAGACGGTCCTCTAGAGGGCGCTATTGTATCTGTACAGGAAAACAGTTTTGCAAAATGTCAAAATTTAAGACATACTAAGAAAAAGAAAATAATTTGAATTGCATACAGATTTTTTAAGTCATTTTTGTTAGAAAACAAAATCTAATGAAACTCCTAGTTAAAGCACCAAGTTTTCTTCTGTAAAACTTTACTATTTACATAAGTAAACATACAATAAACATACATATAAGTTGTACTTGATAAACCCTTTTCATAGAATGTTTGCGACATAACGGAATGCCGCACATTGTTCTACGGCATTTTACATATGCGATACTGGCAGCTCGCATTAACAACACCCAAGTTATTCAATTACTCGACATCTGGCTTAGTCCCTATACAGCTGGCAACCATTTTTGTTACAGATGACAATATTTTAAGAACAAAATACAGGGACATATTTTAATGCATTATTTATTTGATTCCAGTAAATAACAGGCAAAAGAGCAGAGCGTATACGCTGTATTTCATATCAAATATGATCCACCATCTGACAAGTATTCTTAACATAATAATCCTCCCTTAGATCAATCAATCAAAAGTCCTATACTTTGCGCCGATCAAAAATGATATATTAATACAATAATGAAAATGGATAAAATTGTAAATAGATAACCTGGACAATAATCAAAATGCATTGTTTTCAATGGGTTTAGGGACTGCCCATTGTCCTTAAGGGGTTAATAATATAAAAAGTGCAAGTAAATATACAGTATGAACATGTTTCATGAAAGATCCCGCAGCACCTGTGATGTATCCTGTTGCATACAATATACATTGTTTACTGTGTTTATTGTATTCTTTCTCTGTTCCCGGGCTATTATTCAAAGCGCGTGCGCATAGACATCATCAGCCAGCTCCAGCACTCTGGGCAAGAGTTTCCGGGGTCTAATGAGACCCCTGTGCATACTTTCTTGCCAGCGATTGGCTGCTTCAAGCAGCCAAAACTTGCCCCAAATGTGGAAAGCAGAGGTGGATGGTATGCTGCACCTCTGTAGGAATAACATTTTCAGCTCATTTTTTAAGTTCTTCTTTAATTTTTTTCATCAAGAAACAAAATGCATTTTAAAACGTATACAAGTACTTTATTATACTTTCTTCCATGGTGGGGTTTTGTGGGACATTGTCCCTTTTAATGTCATTTATTTCAAATGTAACAATGCCAAAGTTATCGGCATAAATTGGTAGGAAACAATGTATAAAATTGGATACAAATGATGAGAAACGAAAAACAAAATACAAATTCTGAGAATTATTTGAAAATATATTGGTTTTTTTACATCATCATCATTGTAAAACAAAAAAAGAGAGATATTTTGTCTGCAGTTTTAGGGATGCTGCTGATGATTATTGTGTTTTAAAATATTCAGGTATGGTTTTCAATTTTGTAAAAAATGTTTGTTTAAAAAATGCTTAATTTCCCCCCCAATCTTTAAATCCAAAATTCTCTATCCTCAGTAAGCGTAATTTTCATTTAGTAGTCATATGAAGAAATCGTGTTGATAAATAACCCACACACCATATATTTTACACTGAGTGATTAGAGATTGTTAGATTCTTTAGCAATTGGCCTTGGCTGCGGCGTACAAATGTATGTAATAATTTTCCATTCCCCCTATAATTAGTAAACCCATCTGTTTTCAATAACATGTGATTCATTTGTACCGTTTGCCACTAAATATAAGCCTAAATCTGTCTTTGCGGAACAGATAGTATATCCAAGGTCTCTGAAAGGGTTAAGGGATCCCATGAACAAAATCCTGAAGACCATGGCAGATTTCCAGTTTATTCCATTCCAAAAGGGTTAAATGATTTACATAAATATCTGTGAATTTGCCTTGGAGATCCTTGTTAGGACTTGTAGCTCTCTGACACATTATATACTTAGGATAAATTATATATCCTATGGGAAATCAGTCAGCGACTCATTATCTTGAGAGTATTGGCAGTCAGCGCACGCCGTCCTTACTTATTTTAGAAGTGATCACGGTTCTTGAAATATAATGAGTTGCTCAGCCATTGTGCTCTCCGTGACGGCCTATACAATAATAAACCGGTCGCGGCTTTGTTTATCATTCTGCTATTTATTTTCTGCCAAATATATCAGCAACTAAAGTGACATTAATTCACAACATTTATGCTCCTTTTTGTGCTATGCCTGTGAAATTACCAAAATGTTCGCCAAACGAATGGCTAAGCAAAGAGATATAATTCATTCTTTAATTTTCATAAAAAAGAAAGCAGGTTTTTTTTTAGAGATTAAGACCCATTATCTATGTAAAGTCTGCTAGAAAAATCTAAAAGTAGTATTCTTTCTTCAATATGCAATAGAAATATTAGGAGCTTGGAGCTCTCCGGGGTTAACCTGGAGTCTCTGGGTGAAGAGCTGCTTCCTTGGCCACTGGCAAAGCCACTTCTGTAGAAGAGCGAGAGTCCTATACTATAGGCAGAATGAAGAAGTAATAAGTGGCCCCTTGGGGCAAGTAGCTATCGGTATGCCTCAGGAAAGACTTTGGTGATGTCTGTCTAAGAGTGTTGTGAACACATCTGGGTATGGTTAGGGTGACATGCTTGTTTCAACATATTAGGGTAACTGAGCCTACACTGTTCTGCAAGAAACATGTTAAGTTTATTCTCTGAATATTTTCTCATTGCCCCAAGTTCGAGCCTGCTATCTTTTTATCCCTTTCTTTTTTGCTTCTTCTATTTTCTTAATTTTCGTTCATTCTTTCTTCTTTTTTCTTTATTTCCTTTCTGCTTTCTTTCTTCGAACCTTTCTTTTCCAAACTGGGATAAATTATTCCTGTGCGCAGATTTCTGGGCTATTGCTAATTGGTTAATGCAGAACTACCCCTGTGAAACGATTAAAATGAATATCCCCGTGATTATAGCTGGGTCAGCTGGCGATGGCTCGAACCAAACTTGAGCTCAACATCTGGTTTGGCCTGGCTCGTGAAAAGAATAGTAGCATGAGCCGGGGGGCCAAGCAGACTCAAATGTCTTATCTTGTTCAGGATTTTGGTCCTCGAGAGCACCCTTAGGGATGATTAGAAATACCTTCCTTCAGTTGCAGGTGAGCAGCGAGTTCATGCTCCTCTAAGACCTATGACATCACAGTTCAAATGGATCAAGTTGATACATTGACAATGGTGATGAGTATTCGGAACTCTGGCTTTATGTTTTCACACCAAATAAAGGATACCAGTTCAAATAGGATTAGGACACTCTGCTCTGTCAAAGGAAACTCTAAAAGTTACTATCCTTCCCAGGAACAGCGGTTTGGGAGGAATTCACTATGTCAAATCCATTAATTCAGTTGGCACATTACAATGTTAAAACTGAATGACATTATTACAAAGCTGTGCTAAGAAGTGTTGACAGGTCCATATGGTAATTTTACAATGTATAATGAACACACAGACTCCTTTCTTGCAGAAATTTATAGTTCAAATCTATACCCAGGATATCTAGTTTTATTTCTGGAAACCGAAATTGACTTATTACGATGTGGTGAATGTATAAATTAGTTCCAGTACTTAAACTGAAACATTTCCCTACAGACTCAATTAGAATCATTAATCTGTTCTGCGAATCTGCAAACGGTCCATTGTCCTGCTCTCTAATGTGTCAAAAACTATTTCTTTAATAATAAAATATTTCAGACAAAACTATTTTTAAAGCCGGGATTCTATTACAGATGCTACCAAGACTTTTTTTTTTTTTTTTAGCGGAAAAGAAACGAAACAGAGGAAAGGCTGTATGCAAGACACACAGTTTTCTATATCAAATAACGAGAGATTTTCAGTGATTGTGAAGCCATAAACACTAAATAATAGACTGATGTTTTTAACATAGAAACAAAGGAACATAGAATTTGTCGGCAAATAAGAACCATTTGGCCCATCTACTCTGCCCATTATTCCTGATCTAAGACTCGTGGCTTAATCAGGAACTTTTTGCACATGGACCAAAAACTATTCGGACAGATTTTTTTGGACAACAAATTTTGCTTCTGTACTTTCGGTACCGATGAAATTCGGAGGGCTTTTTTTTAATTCTGAAACAAGATTGGTTGTTGTTACTCAACTTCACTCACTCCCTGTTATGCTCTGTCACACTCTTTCTTTCAATATCTCTCTCCGTTTCTCCACAGCTCCGCTTCTTGTTCTCCTCTTGTGCTTCTTTCTTCTTCTGCTTCTTTCTTCACCAGTGGTCCACTTCTCCCAGTGATAACGCTGTGTTACCCTGGCCTCCCGTCACCTGCTGGATAGGTGCAGCCTCGTGTTTTTGTACTTATGCAGCATGTGTATCCAGCCAGAGGCCGCACACCGCCGGACCCTACCGGGTCTTGGAGATGCCCTATGGTTAAACATGTACCCCTACCAGTCATTGGCTCACCGACGTGCCAGGTGGCCAGACCGGGCTGGTACATATAGAGTTCGAATAACTATTGAAAGATGCCACATATCCTGAAACACCTATTACTAAAAGTAATGACAAATAGAATTTCTACTTTTTAGTGTAAGTAAAAAAAGCTTAGTATTATCCTTGGGACAAACCATGGATTTGGTCACTATATCAAATTATTAGAAATAGATTTTTTTTACTTCCAAGGGATGTTGCTAGGTAAAACAATTCTCCAATAATTGCATAAAAATATTTTAGATAAAATAATATATTATCTGCAAAGTATCCATTGATGTGCCGTCCCACTTCATGAATTTTTCTAGAAAAACTGCGAAAGAAATGAATCATATATGTTTTCTCGGAAGCCGGTATACGCTCTGGCCGGTCAGTTAGCTTGCCTTTAAAACACAGATATTCCGTTCTTTTGTTGCAACGTTCTTTGAACGGCAAACATTTATGTATTTAAACGGAACACATAATTCTACGCTTTGCCAGCTTTAGCTATTGTCTTTTTTTGCTTGTATAATGCTATTTGAAAACAGCATTGTTCTGCCTTAAGGGCAAATGTCATCTCTACAGAGAAAGTAAATGATATTGGAAAACTATAGAAATCACATTGTGTTTTCATTTCACCAGCTGGGGCCCAAACTCTTGTCACTTAAGAGCCAGGAGTCAAACGAGTAGAGGGAACTGGCACATTTAAATTCTATGCGAGTGCCAGTTGTCTATTCATAATCTTTTTTTTCCATGAGTTTTTTTCTCCCACTAAAATGCCTTACACTCAATTTTTCACTCTCAGGGTTTCTTTTAAGTATTTTAAATAACGTCAGTATAAATTACAGTTTAATACGAAATAATTCCTTTTCAAACAAAAACTCAGGTCAAAAAATACTTTTCTCCAATATAACTGCAGGTGGGCCCGCAATGACATCACTTATGTTTCGATAGGAGTGTTCTTACCGTAATAATAGACAATTGGATGTATTTACTAAACTAATAAAACAATCAAAATAACTCATTTAAAGGCAAAGAGAATATTTGTTCATGTATTAGCCATTATTTAAATAAAATTAAAGAGACACCCAGCCGTCCTATACACGTGAATGCATATGGCAGCTTAGGAGTTCCTCGCTACCACTCAGCTCAAGCATTGGCATGGCTAAGGTTTTGGGGGGTCTTGTCAAGTCCCCTGCTTGTGCAGGCACAGAAAACGCTCCCATGAATTTCAGTGGGAGTTCTTTACTGCCACTGATTGGTTGCTTTAAACAGCCAATAACTGGCACGAAAATGGGACCTCTGAATTAAGCCACTTTTATTATTATTTCTTAAAATTTCAGGTTAAGAAATGCATATTAAATATAATTAACTAGTTAGATTGGCTTTAAATAATGAAATACTTACAAAGTACTTTAATATGCATTGTAGTGGACGGGGGACAAATAATCTCAGAAAAAAAACTATCAACATATCTTACGTTTTCCTAAGCCAACTGTTATGGTGCGTCATGTAATGTCTCTGCAAAGTTACTTGTCAACATGTATAAAGCACATCATGCCAAGTAGTTCTGTTCAAATGTTGGCATAACTTGTTAAAGGCAGCAATGTGTCTATTTTGTTGCCCAGAATTCACCTGCCAAACGATCCTCAAACGAATCCTGATGAGGGCATTCCAATCCAAGCAGCGGTGGGTTCCTGCCAGCCATTCTTCTTAACGTCTAAGCCTGTTATATTGACCTTATCATTTTTGAGCATATTGGGGGCATTCTCCAGAATGATATGTCTAAACATTGTGCTACCATTAACCTTAACAGTTCTTGGCATCTTCCTTAAGCTAACCTTAATCATATCTCGTTTCAGATCAGATCATCTCCTGCTATATATTTAACATTTAAAAAAAAACAATATTATCGATAATTGGTCATATTTTTCATCCAAATTCCGCAGCTAAATAGTGTTCATTGTAATATATATATTTTTTAATATATTAAGGACATAAGCTAGCATTTCAATGACCACCGCCGTTTCCCCAATTTGGAGGTTACCGCTGCTTTAATGCAACAGATAAAAAAATGTACAATACAGATAACCATACTTTCCAACCCATAGTAAATCAGTACAAAAGTATAAGTGCTGGAAACCTATGGAATAAAGGTGTTTTTCCAGCACAGCAGATACAATATATTGTTCTATTAGATGAAAGGAAAAATAGTAGCATTTTGGAATGTCTTCTACCATTTCTCTCCATTTTGACATTTAGCTAATTGAAAGGAATTAATTAATTCTGTACGTGGGTTGTGACAAATCAATCTTTAAGTTTTAAATAGTCTTGAGTTCCATCTCCGGTTCAGAAAATTAGGATACCTAGGAACTTTCCGGGTTTGGTCCTTCTCCGGTTGTTGGGGATGGCTTTGCAAGAGTGGGGTAGGAAGAAGAAAGTTAACTTCAGGACTGGACATTCATCAAACATGATAACCTTTTTGCCATCTTTTGCCACAGATCATAGCATCCCCAAGGTAACATAATCCCTTCCAAAACACCTACAATTACTGTGACTGGGAAAAAGTATTTAAGCTACATAGACATTATTGTTAAATACATTTGGTTAACCACAACTGTAGGCTTTACGCTACACATATCCTAACTGGAACACCTGTGGTTTTGTATTTAAGCTCACCTTCCTGAGATTCCGTCGAGCGCCAAGTCTCCTTGCCAGTCACCTTATAACGCAGCCAATGCAAATGTTGCGGTGGATTTTGGCTATTCCTAGTTATTGCTATAGCCAATTTCTTTTTCTCTTTCAGCTAACATGATGACACTTAAACACAATGTTACCAAAACTCCATTCCTTAAAAAAATGAATCAAAGAAGAAAAAAGGCCATGCCAGGAACCTCAAACTTTTGTTAATCGACCAGTAGCTGTCCAAAACAAAACAAAAAACACTTTTTCAGAATAAGTCTCTTCCTCTGTTCTTTTCATTTTCTAATTAAATTTTTAATGCTTTTCTGAGTAATTTCCTATTGGATTTCATCCTCCAAAATATTTTTTTGGGTTTTTTTTGGCAAAAGTGCAATATTTTCTCTTTTAAGCAGCTGAAGTTCAAATTTGTTTTGCTTTTACTACCCCCATTGATTATGATTGTTTATGATTGATCTTTTATAAAATACTTTACAAAACTCTGTAAATATCAATTTTGTTTTGTGTACACAATTTAAGGGTCAATGAAATATTGTGTCGAAAACATGTAAGTGGCAAAATAAAGGAGATAAGGAAGGCTCTCCTCGTTTTAATCATCTGATTAATGTAGGCGCTTTCTGTGCCTGTTTATGGTGGCTCAATAGACAAAAATTCGGACTGCTTGCTCCATACAGCAAAAATCAGATAAGCATAGCAAAAAAAAGTGACTTACTTTAAAGATTGTTTTGTACAACGGAATTACAGCAGGAAATTTATGTGAAATGTGTCCCCGGAGCACTTTAAGGGATCCGTTCTGCGGTGGAAGAGGTTTAGTAAATGCTGCGTGATCCTCTTGGGAATTTTAATGCCACACTTCCATTGCAAGTACAAAGTCAAAGTACCAATCAGTCATTTGACAAAAGCGGAAATTAACAATCTTCAGCTGTCTAGACAAATTCCCCGCACTTGCTCACAGACTGACAGAATGAAGTAAAATCCATTCCGGTTACCATGAACCTGCTTGTATTCTAGGAATTAAAGCAATATTAAAAGAATATCACGAAGGCATAACAAGACTGGTCGTTATTTACAGATACGCCCTTGATTGTGCGTAGTTAACACAAGTTAACATTGGTGATCACATGCGCTGTAAAGATTATATGTCACTAGTACTTGTTCTATGTGGTGCAAGGTCTTGAGGTTAATAACAGTTTCAAATAATGTAGGTTTCTTGTAATGATTTAAAATTTTATATGAAATCATGATTTCATATGCGTCCGAATAGTTGTTTTCAAAACACGAATGTTTCATCTATATAAATACAAACATACTGCCCCCAGCTTCCTAGAGTGTTGCCTTGTCTCCCCTCAGAAACACTTTCTGATTCAGGTCATTTGCAGGCTTAGGTGCGGCTGGGGTCAGGAACAAATATAGAAAATAAAATATAGCATTATTATAGCACACTCCCAGTGGCATCCTCATCAGTGGATGGAGCAGATAATCCTATAGAAATCTGGTTACTTACTTTTAATAAAAGTGTTTTTGTTTTCAAAGGTTGGGGGGTTATTTTCGGCTTCGGCAAGTGAATGCTGAATTTTCGGTTTCGGTCCAGAATTTTCATTTCAGTGCATCCCTACAACTAAGCCAGTCAGTGGCATGACTCAATATATAGTGATAGGTGTTATGCTGTACCACCGTCATTGTGTGCCTCAGTAAATAGTGATAGGTGTATGCTGTACTAACGTCAGTGCGTGCCCTCAGTATATAGTGCCAGGTGTTATGCTGTACCACCATCAATGTTTGTCTCAGTATATAGTGCTGTACTACCATCAGTGCGTGCCTCAGTATATAGTGATAACAGTTATGCTGTATCACCCTCAATGTTTGCCTCAGTATATAATCATAGCAGTTATGCTGTACCACTGTCAATGTTTGCCTCAGTGTATAATAATAGCAGTTATGCTGTACCCCCGTCAATGTCTGCCTCAGTATAGAATGATAACAGTTATGCTGTTCCCCTGTCAATGTTTGCCTAACGATAGAAGCTATGCAGTTTTAAAGTGTGTGTGGGGGGCACATACAGGATCCGCCCCAGGTGCCAAATACTCTAGGTATATCCCTGCTGTATTGTCACATTTAAACCATAGAAGAAACTGATACTTTTTCCTTTTGTCCCCTTTCTTTAAAATCTGTTCTTCTTTTTCTCTTTTTTTTCATTTTGTTATTACCGTTTAAGTTCCTTATGGAATTCCAAATGCAGACACCGAACCGTGTTAAAGGAATGTTATACCCCTTTTACAGCAAACTATAAAGCAAAATAGTGATGTAAAACTGAGGAAATTTGCACATATATCACAGTGGATTATTCTATGTGCCTGTTTGTTATGAGCAACTACATATTTCAAATAAATTGTAAAAAATGACATGAATGAGGCTCACGGTAGGTAAAGAAGGATTCTCTTTGGTAATATATGTGTAACCCTTCCCAACCCGAATAGTGAATATTTCAAGCTCTTGCCTTGTAGGTTACAATCATTTGACCAAAATGGTAAATCTACCTGCATTGTTGGTGTCATCATGTGGGTTCAGAAGCCCTTTCTACAAAGGATATACAAAGTGTCCTTGACAAAGAACTTCTGAGAGTAGATTACCCGGAGCCCACCCCCTTCTGTAGAAGTAGCTTTGCATGGGGCAGGGTTTCCATGCTTTGGGGTAAGACTAGTCTTAGACATCCTGTAGTCATAAGAAAGTGGCCGGAACATGGAAGGGGAGCAAGCATGGCCACACAGTCTGCGCCCCTGCCTGGAGACAGAAGAAACTGTCCTGGAGACCTGGAGAAGCAGAGCTTCACTCGGAGACACTGGGTCAAACCTGGAGAGTTCCCAGTTATGGCCCTGACCTGTTCCGAGTCAAGTCTTATACTTTGCACGCTTATCTTACCTACTCTCACTGTGCTTTATTACATTATAACCATTTACATTTAATCATCACCGACCATTTATAGTTCAGAAACTCTTTAGATATTTCTACTGTAGTAATACAAGTCTTATTTATCTATCATGGATCTCTTAGTGTTGCCTTATAGGCCACATATATAATGAGTTTCACAGCATGTCTGCTGTAAAAAAAAATAATAAAAAATTATGTTTAAAAGAATTGCGTGAGATAACGTTGTTTCTTTCATTAATTCTGTTGACTAATAATAAAAGGTAAGCAGTCATTTCACACGGTTACACCAGTCCTAGACAGAACAATTCTTGTTTCATTGAAATTGCTCGGCTTCCATAGTTAGTACTTTATTTCTTTTTTTTTTTACTCTCTTTGTGATTATAACGTCAAAGACACAGCTTTATCATTGTCACCTTTATGTCAGCAAACCGATTAAATGCTTTTAATATAAAGCATAATTACATTCAAGGTAGTCCAGATCACATCTTTGATATTATTATCTGCCGCAGATGCGGAAGAATAGACTGTGTAAGTGAATAGCTTTAGTCAGTTTTGTTGCGAGTGTGAATCACTTGTCAGTTTATAGTAAATGTAACTCTGTTATAATCGGAGAAAGAAAAAAAAAATGGACGGTACAGATAATCTCTTTGGCCGTTTTCCTGGTCCCGTCGTACATTAAAGACTGGCAGGTCCTCCTTTTTGAATGACAGGTGTCCTTTGAAACGCGTGTGAATCTGTATCTGTACAGACTGTTGAAATGCATATTTTTTTTTGTCCTTATCGTAAAGGGATGGATGGGCAAGATAGGTGCTGCTAACATTGCAAATAGCTCCGGAATTATTCATTGTCAGCTGCGGGCAAAGAATAGAGCTAAGTTTTATTATTCACCGTGCACAATAGGAGGATGCTTAATGATTCTCCGTTACCTTGGCAGAATTGTCTGTCGACTTCGGGAAATAGCAGTGGGTGACACAGGTCTGGCCAAGTGTTAGCGCAAGATCATACGTACCGGTCCCATTTTAATTTCTAATACATTAATCTTTTCTTCGCAGATGCACAATGAATATTCCAGAGTCTCTTGTTTGTTGGGAGCTGCCTGGCTTTCATCTATTCAGGTGGTTTCACTGACAGTGAATGGTGGCTTAAAAGGCCTGATCAGTCAATGACAACTGTCTCACAATAGCACCGAGTAACGCTTCTCCTCTCTCCTTTTCAGGCATCTGATAGACAACTCTGACACCTGATCTCCGGAGACCTCGTGGAGTCACAGAGAGTCCTTAAGAGATTTCCTTTAGTTTATCCTTCCAAAAAAGAATTGTCACAGGTGATGTATCACACTTTCTCAGAAGCTGAACCTGACCCCGGAATCCAATTCATTTACGCCATGCGTATCACTTGGAATTAAAATGGATTACGTTGGCTTAGTCCTGTTTTACAAGCAGAAGGCAAGCCACGTGGAATCCATTCTGCAATTTTAATCCTTTTGTCTTTTTTTCTGCTAATTAGTATTGTTTTAAGTTCATTATCCTGGCTTGCACATTGTTGGTAGTTGGGTACAAATACGTGTAAGCTATGTCCGTACTTTAGCGTTAACTGACCCTAGCATTGTTGAATTATACCAAGTCAGTGCATAACAGTGTGCCTTGCCATCTGCAATTAACCGAATCCCTATTAACGAACATAATTAGCAAACGGAAAACAGCATTGATGTTTTGTAGAGATTTCACTTTTATATGTTTTTATCAGGATAGACTGTTGTATATTAAGGACTCTTTAAACAATCGGTTTAGCCCAATGATTACATCGTTTGAATAGAGTAATAAAATGAGCTGTGTTCTATAGCGGCATGCGCAGACTATGTGAAGGCGAATCGAATCCTGGAAGCCCAAAGACACAAAATGGCGAAAGGCTTGGAAAAAATCTGCATCTTAAAGCTAATCTCATAATAAACTTTGTCTATGTAGATGGTCGGTGTCTATATAAACCCCTATTCAGACATAGTATAACAACCTAGATAATGCTTTGGAGAACAGGTGAAGTTCTTCCCAAAACCAAGCCAGGGGTTGAGCCCCTGTAGACATTCCTAAGATCGTTCAATGAAATTGGGGGCTTATTCACTAAAGAAATGTCTTCAATGTCTCCTCAACCATTGAATTATACATTATATGGGGCTAGTTCAGTCCTCCTTACTGAAGAACTTGGTAATGTTGGCCCTTCATACTGAATTTTGTGTGAGGGATCTAAAAGCACAAGGTTGCTTCAAACTCTCTTAACCACTTTCTGTTTAGTGAATAGATCCCAGCCCACCCTAAAAATGTCTCACTCTTTGCCTACTTGATGTTTCGAACGAGTGATGCTGGGAATCGTCGAAGATGAGAAAAAGATGTAGCCCAGGGTGCCTTCTCTTCCCCCAATCCTCTCATCGGGTGGACCTTCTTTGAATGCCCCCTGGGGCAATCCACCCCTCCTTTGCCAGCCTTTCCTGGCCCAATCTGACTGTCTAATTTAGAAATAAAAGCTGGTTTGTTATAAAAAATTCATCTGGCTACATTTTATAGTAATAATCACATGTTTATTGAAACCTTTTGGTTAAAAACATAACATTCAGCAATTAAATAAAAATGACTTCTGGTTCTTTTAACAAGGCATTAATCAACATATTAACTTTGTATGCAAACAGATTTGAAGCCTTTAGACTTTAATTTCTCTGGAAATCATTATTTTAATGCATTGCTCTGTACGCCGAAATGATAGTATTTAATCATTGCATTTTTCATTCTGTATAGTCAGATGTAACTTTTTAATAGATCACTATGTCATATCTATAACCTGTATTCTTGGCATTTCGGAGGCAGGTTAAGACAAGACTGGAATGCAGAGATTTAATTTAACGCTATTGGAATGTAATGTCCCATTGACAAAGTCATTAACTCTTTACAAGTGTATATGTAAGTTCCTATAAATCTCTGGGAAAAAAACTAACTGAAATATATTGTTCAGCCGATGTTCATTGACAAAAATGCTACTTAACATCATGAGTATTAATTGCTGTGTTTTAAAGAGTCAAATAAATCGTTTTGGTTTAAATCAATCCCTAGCATCGGAGAAACACGTGATGAAAACCAGTTAATGGGATTTCCCATAATGCACGATTTTCATGCGGATATTTTTTCCCATTGAAGGTAAAGATATGCGAACTTATCTATCAGATCATTGTGTTCTTATTTTATTGGGAATTTCTCATGCAAAATCTTATACATATCCTTTATCCTTTAACAAATCTATTAAGATGGGATAGACCCTATAGAACTACCTGGAGCACTCTGTCGTCTGTCGGAGTGGCTTTGCAAGGAGGAAGGGCTGGACATAATGTAGGAGGGGCTAGTATTATATAGGGGCGTGGCTAGTTCTAGACGGTCTTGAGCTGAAAGAAATTAGTTATGAGTAGGCGTGGCTAAACAAATCTTTCCAGCCCCTAGAACGAAGAAAGAAGAATCAGAGCTCCGCCTGGAGTCAAATCCATAGTTAAACGAAGAATATAGAAATTTTACATTTTCTTCTCATTTAACGTAATTATGACATGTATACAAGTATAAACGGGGGGCATATGTAGTTTGTTTTTGGTCCTGCGCTGCCTGGTATTTCAATAAGATATCAGTTATCATTTTTCATCAATGCTGACCCTTTAGGTGTCATTCACAAAAATTGTAGTACGTGAAAAATACTTTTTTTTTAGGGTTGGTTACCACTGTTAATCCCTCTTCATGACAATTTACGCTTTTCTGTCCCCCTTATTTTTGCAGACAGTATATAATTTCTGCAGCGCAGGCAGGACCCGTAGGCAGCGACTTGCATTTGTGTAATTCTGATATCTGATAAAGTAACCGCTGACAGATTAATGTAAATCGCCTCTTTGATCTAGACATGCGGATGTCTTTACAATGTTCCGGGCGTTTAAGAAAAGGTTTATACATATATTCGGTACATGGCAGTGCTAGATCTTTGTGACATACTGATCACAGGACTGACAGGCAACATACAAAAACCTCTTTGTTGATCTGACACATTGAATGTTTGGGGAAAAAATCAGTCAATGTTATTTCTGTCAAGTTTCGCTGGAGAAATGGAGCACAAGTTTATTGCGTGTTTGGTGGGAAAGCTTTAAATCCGCCCATTAGGTAATTCAAAGTTAGACTCATTCTCTAATGTTTAAATTCTGTATTTGGATAGTTTACTTTATTCTGCAACCAACGGGATATTTGTTATGATTATTTACGAAATCATTAATTATTAATATTAATACATTTTTATAATGCATAAAAGTGTTTACTATTATTTGTCCTCCATGTTATGAAGCTTTTCAGGATGTCATTTTCAGATGACTCGTTTTATTTTAATGAAATTATATGCATAAGCTTTGATGATCTGGTATCATAGAAGGCCATTGGGACAACCTGAAAGTGCTATCTGTAATGAGGGGCAAAAGGGGCAGCTTTACCCTGCCAAAGCTCATCTCATACAGTGTTTAATCTTCCAATCTCCTGGGTTATTGTCATACCTGGGGACTTCCCATGGTTGGCCGCATGGTAACTCTACCTTTTCTTCTACCTTTTGGGGTGCTGAAAGGGATATGGCTATGATAAGGGAATGGGACTAGCCACAGTTCATTGGAAGCAGGTAGGGAATGGGAAGAACTTTGGTAAGGAAAGGGCAGAACCTGGGATGAAGTGGTCATGACACTGTACTCCAGTTCAGAGATTGCCAGGTTAATGCATGTGTTCATACTCTGTAGATGCATAGACCGCCATCAATTAGCCAAGGAGTGACTCATCTGCCTCCCTGATAAATTCTCAGGGTAGTCTACGCAGAGCTCTCTCTTTGGGGGGGAGTTGCTTTCCATCCAAGAGAAGATGATAGTCAAATGTGGAGGTGGGGCTCGATGCATGAAGTGGTAGAGCTGCCCTCTAATAGGCGTCAAGTAGTTGGGAGTGGGAGGGGAACACAATCTCCTGACCATAGAAAGAGTTAAGTTACCCAAAGACTCCGGGTACACCCAGAGACTGTGGGTCTAACCCAGAGAGTTCACTAATTGGTGTCACTGGCATGGTAGTCTGCTAGACCAGATAGGATGCCAGCATTAACAAGGGGATGGTTTTTATTCCAGATTCACAGAAATACTCTGCCTTTCTATAGGACATGTAGGGGACTTTACTATGTTAAATATTCATTTAAAATAAAAACAAAAATTCTGGGCATGACTGTCAGAATCTAGGTATGATAAATCGCATTGACCTTAGGGGTCTGCCCAAAAGTGAAAAGAGTAACAAATCATTAACTAATTTGTTGCTTTTAGCTTTTCAAACTTTGTATGAATCCAGAGGAAAAAAATAATCGGTGACTTTGATTTGTAGCTTCTGCTGAAGTTGATCCTGTTGAGGTCATTTGATCTTTAAGACATCCATTCCTCTAATTTGCTTATATAGTTGTGGTCATCGGCTTTGGCCAAATCTAGACGTAAAAGAATCAAGGCAAGGTCCCAAAGACAATTCTGCAATGATAAATTGTTTCCATGTCTGTCATGCTTGTCTGAGTTGCGAGAAAACCTTAAAGGCGTATAAAACTTAAATACCTCTGCATGAAAAAGCATTTTTTTTATATATAGTATTTAGAAAGTGTTTATATTGTGATTAGAGCTAGAATGTTTAAAGCTGATCTTTTTCTTACATGTTTTACAATAAATAAACCTTTGTAATGCGTATACTATAGTAAAAAGTATTGTAATCATTCGCAGGTTCTACATGATTATTCCTCCCCATTATTATCTTTCACCTATTGTTAAGCCTCTGATTATTGATAATTGGTTCAAGCAGACTTTGGAAGAATAGGGTTCAGAGATGAAAGATAATGTCAGAACACGAAACTGATTAGCTAGCCATGGCACCTTGAGACACAGAACTCAGCTTCTGTGAAGCAAACTTTTAAACTAAATATCTCCATAACACAGAAATGACATGGTTTGACTCAGAGTCTCCAGAAGAAACGACACTTCCCCGGGTTAGACATTTGGCAATGTGCATTGCCCACTTATTCCCCACCCACTTCCCTCCCTATGCCCACCCACTTCACTCCCTATGCCCACCCACTTCCACTCCCTATGCCCACCCACTTCACTCCCTATGCCCACCCACTTCACTCCCTATGCCCACCCACTTCACTCCCTATGCCCACCCCTTATGTGTGGCTAGCCATACCCCTTCATGAAGCTACTGCCCTAAAACATAGAGAACTCCAGGTAGCCCACCCTTCGATGTTCCCAGGAATGGCTGGGAATTACACATTCATGCTCACACACACAAATATATATACACACATAATCTAAATGCGTGTTCTCTAAGCCTTTAAGAGCAATCTTGCCAAGACCTAAAAATTCATTTTTTTGTATTACTTGAAGTATATTTATAAACCAACCAAAAAGTTACACAACATTTCTACAATAATCATCGGCAGATAAGCTGGGTATGTGGTTTATTCGTGAATCATATCAGAATCATTTTTGAGCGATTAATGAAAAGCAGATAAAATATAAACGTATTTTTTCTTCAGCATATTATGACAAATTGATAGCAATCATAAACACGTAGCAATATTTTGACATCTCAGAATAAGTCAACGAGAAACGAGCAATAAAGTAGAAATGAGGGCGACTGAAAATGTGTATCCGTGGAGATTGTTTTATTTATTTAAGATATTGTAAATTAGGTTTCATCTTTTTTTTCATTTATGTGAACATAAAAGAGATGCAAAATATTTGTCAGGTCACATTACAACAAAATGTTGCCACTTTTGGTATTATTTTTTATTGGCTGATAGACTTAACATTTTGCTTTTTAAAACATTTTAACTTTTTTTAGCTTTGTAAATATTCTCAAAGTTACCCGCTCTATAGGCTAAAAACATTACTGTTTTGCAAGCCTAAATTCGATTGGCTGTTGCTTTAGTGACATCGATGGAAGTGCCCAGTGATGTATTTACTTTTGGCCTAATCGAGGGACGTGCCACCTGCCATCCCTTTCATGCCGATATTCGTACTTCCGGGCATTGGGATATGACGTCATGTCCCGGCATCTCACTTGCGTTAATGGAAGTGATACTGAGAATGTTCAAGAAGCTCACCATCCTTCCTGGTTTCAATAGAGGAGCCAGGGGATGATGAACATGAGATAGAAGTCCAATTCTGTAATTAGCCAATGGCACCTGTATCAAACGGCCAGGACAGGATTGAAATCTCAGGAAATTAAATAATGTGAAGAAGAACACAGATAAAACGGGGTACATGGATGGCGCTAGGAGACATAACGCGTACAGACTACCTCATGGGAAATATCGTAAAGTAGACCACTGTAGCCACTGTGAGAATATTTTTTCTGTTCAAAAGGTAGTCACCTGATGCCCCCACACACAGGGTAATTACTTACAATAATGCTCTTGCTTTTTCAGCTGCCTTTGTGTTAAAGCTGGTATAACCTGTGCTATGTACTTTACTTCTGTCCTCCTGAGCACTTTTGCTATAAAATCAGTAGGGGTAGAGAGAGGGGATCGATAACACATGGAGTGGTTGTTATGGGCCACCTTCTGACAGCAGCATCAAAAGCAAGGGACTATTAAGGACGCATTCTTCTTCTCAACATGACTTTGGAAGTAGTACATACAAAATTCTACATTGTTAGTTTTTGTGTAACAATATCCCACTATCATCCACTCTGTATCTTATTTTTTGACCCACATTGGGTATACATTTTGAAGAATTCTACCAGTTGTAATTATGAGAGCACCCGCTATCAAGAGACAAACCTTCAAGTGATCCAGATGAGTACTGTACCCATCTAACACAAAATCTCTTGGTTTTATTATTTACTTTTATATATATTGAATTAATCATATTCCTCTCCTTGGGTATGCATTTAACCGTTCGACAGCGCACGGCACGTACATTTTTTATCTACATTTATTTGAAGGATTTATTGTTTTTTTATTGTTATTACACGTTACCATATAAACAATGAATAATTTCTTCTTGCTCCGGCTAGTTAGACAACATATGAGTTTTTGGGGGTTCAGAACTGACACTCAATATAACAAACAAGTCTAGCAGATTATTTCTACAGAAAACATATATTATCCCATTTTCTATGAAAATGATTGATAATGGTGCCATGACATTGCAATCAGCGATACTGTGCTTAATCAACAAAATGTTTTGAATTACCCCAATCCACTGAGATGCCATTTTACCGAGGTGTGCAGCAAAACCATTAAATGCTTGTATATAACCACCAAAAATAAGTCTTTGGTTGTTTGACATTTCACTAGATTGCTGTGTTTAGTCTAGATGCTTCTTTGCCTCCTCTTCCCCACAACTAAAAAAACACACACACACATACTAACATGCAAACTTGCTGTAACACCGACTCAGTATAACACCATACATGTACACATATATACAAAGGCCCTCTCCCTCACACTACTGGCCATAGGCTCACCTTTAGAACTCTAATACCATACACTCATAATAACACCAACATGCACACAAACACTCTAACATACACTAACACATACACAAGGATGTTAACACCGTATTCTCATATACACACTAACACTATCTAAAGTGTAAGCTTGCTTGAGCAGGGCTCACCTTACCTCTTACTTTTCTAAGTCTAGCTGTTATGCTATATACTACCTGTCATGTTCTGCTTACCCATAGTAAACAGAATATGACGACGCTATAAAAACAATAAAAAATACCATGCACTTGCACACACACACTACCGCAATACAGTAACACACTCAGTCTAACATCATACACTTACACATACATACATATATAAACACACACTCTAACACCATATACTTAAATATACATACATACACACATATACACAATCTCCCCTATTCTCTATGCAACTTACACAGTTCTCTTTGCCCTACCTCTTACCTTGCATCTTCACTGCAGCTTGCGCTGTTTGTGTGAACTGGCGCCCTGCTGCCACCCTACTGCATTAGAGTCATGTAAGGTCAATGTGACCCAGCAAGGCACCTCAGAACAATTTGCCACTCATAAAAAAAGTTTTTTTTTATTTGTTTTCTTTTTAAATTAGCCCAACTGACTTTTCTATAACAAAATATTTTTTATATCTTTTAAGTAGTGTAAGAGACATTGTATATGCAAAGATTTTTTATTGAATTCCATACATCTCTACATGTATTACATATTAGGTTTTAGATTTATTTTATATTCTAGATACACAAATATATTTTTTATTTTTGTATTTGATTTATTGAAATGATGCAGCAGTTGTTGGATTTTATTTTGTATATCATTCAGTGATTTTGCTATAGCAATAAGCAAACAGCCTCATTATCGCAATATGGTTATTGCTATTTTATTTTGTCAATTGGATATATATTTTTCTTCTAGTATAGTTTTAATATCTTTTGTGCAGCCCCAAACTAAAATATGTTATGGAAATAAATTTACACGGGATTACCAATAGGGGGCAATGTTGGTGCAAAATTCCAATCAGCAACCCTGCTTATATTGGTAATTCACTAGGAATATGTATTTTTGGTGCAGCTGCACACAACTTTTTGCATGTTAACTGAAACTACACTTTATGAGAAGTAATGCTTTTTTGGTGGCATTAACCCTTCATTAACCCTTCTGCATACAAACAAAATCAGGCCCGTATAAACGTACAGATCGCATCACGTCGTGTTTATAGAAGTACGCCGGATACATTTGTCAACGGGAAGATGCAAATGAACCAAGAATGATAGATTTATTTGTCATTAAGCAACACGAGGTTTACAGCTCTATCTTCCAAACTGTCGAAAGGTTAACGTGATTCTCTCAACTGACATTTGGTTACCCATCAGTTTAGTGCGCTAAATATGAACCGTTTTTTTTTGTATTCCCTGATACGGTTTTGCAATCAAATCTCGCTCAGCCCAATAACGTTTACAGATACTTCATATCCACTTTCAATACGATTCAATTAATGAATTACTCCGGAGCTCAACGTGGAAACCAAATCCTCGGCAGAAGCTACAATTTACGGAGGAGCAATTTTTTTTTTATTTTTTTTAAGCGCTGAATTGTTCCAATGAATTTTGATGCCAAGCATTTCATTTTAATTAGCCTACAATGTTTATTTGCGACATGCCCGCAACCCAATCATTATATAATGCGGCAATGCATTTTCCTCTTCAGCCCGCGATTGCCTGGATTTTGCATTCGGTGACATTTCATTCGGTCATTGGAGGAATTATTATTTTTTTCACAGATGTAACGCATTTGAATTGTATTATCGCTGTTGTTATTACTAGAGAACCATCATAACTTCTTGTTGTATTATATGTAAGATGACCAGATTGTTTATGCATTCTTCAAAATGAGAAAACAAAATGACCTGATCCAGAAGCTGTAGCCCTGTTGCTGCAGCTGTCCTTCTCCGTGGTCCAGCATGTCGTGGCACTGATTGGCTGTTTGAAATCAATCGGATTTCGGCCCATGCGCATGGGGTCTGACCCTTGTTCGCAGTGTTCCCTAAGCCAGCACACAAAATAGCCGGGGACAGGCATAGGGGCAAATGCATATTGGGGAATTCTGCAGAACCAAATATAGCTTCCGGGGGGTCATCAGAGCCTCTTTATTTTGATAGATTATAACAAGAACATGGCAGCCATGTTTGTACTTTAATGTCTTTTGCCAACAAGACCTACCAGAAAAATAATTCTTCAACTAGACGTTGGCTAGCCAGTTATTCTGCACTTTAATGGGGCATTTTGATATTTTTCAATGACAAGTACCCCTAATTTTACATTCAGTGTCCTGATTTTAGTATTTAAATGGAAAATTAAAAAGTTGATTTGGAATGACATTGGCTGCTCTGAATACATTTATTTAGAGCACAGTTCCGCAATACTTCTGAGTTTTACTGTATGTTTATGCTTAATAGGGGTTTTAGTAGACACGAGTAAAGAGACTAATAACTTCCAGGGACAAGAAGTCTCTGTCTGGGGACTGTACCCGCAAAATGTGAACTTCTTGTCACCCCAGAATCTTTTGTCGCTACATTTTAGACGTACATCGAACGCGATAACCTATGTGTTGGCTCTTGCATTGAAAGAATACAGTCTGTAATCTCCCTCCACAATAAATCACGTGCAAGCATGTTTGCTAAAGACCAAAACCAAAATGACATAAATTAAAGAGAGATATGAATGAAATAAGGACTAATAAATAATTAATCAGGGATTTTCAGCGCTACTGCATGTGGCGGCTTTAAAAGGAGGATAAGCAGCATGGGCCATTGATCCATAACTCAGAAGCAGGAGAGCTATAGGCAGCTGGTCCCTGGCTTGACACAAAAATCTGTGTAAATTGTTACCTCGTTCATAATTTTTGTCATGTGAAACAAAAAGCAGCCACTAATAGGCTGTAATAATAGTTGTCATGGATTTGCTGTTGTTTCGCTGCAGCTTCCACTGTCATTACCCCACGATCTTCAGGTATTTGAGGTCTGCTATACAGTGGGCCGTGGAGCGATATCCACCACATAATACACAATAGACGCAAATGGGCCAAACATGGTTCGGACAAATTTAAAAGTTGGTTTTTGGCCCATTCGTTTTTAGAAAACAAATTCCATTTCCTGCCCGTTCATTTCAGACAAAAACTGGGGGCATTTTAGATTTGGGAACGAAATTTGTTGTCCGATGCCCACATTTACTCTGACTCCCTCACACTCCCATTTTTGTTTACACTCTCTCTCATGCGCTCTGAATGTCTCCCTACCTTCTCTGGCGAGCCCTTCTGCTTCCATGTCTCCCATCTTCTTGTTCTGCATCTTCTTATATACATAGTTACATTGTTACATAGGTACATAAGGTTGAAAAAAGACCTAAGTCCATCAGGTTCTACCCTTCTACCTAACCTTCCTACTCTTGATCCTTTTTCCTCTTTTATATCTTCTTTTTTCCCTCTTCTTTCTATGCCCGCATCTCCGCGGTCTATCCTCCTGATTAACTTCCACCAGCATGACACAGTTTCCGGTGACGTCCTCTCCCCCGACCCTCCAATCAAGGCAGAGGACATCACTAGCAGTCCACCATCTTGGTGGACTTTCACATGAGGTTATCTTAAGGCAAAACGGCAGAAGCTCTGCCATTTTGAAAGAAGAAAAAGGAGAAAGAAGAACAAAGAGATGAAGGACAAGTCTTTCTGGTCTTACGTTTGTATTGCTGGTCAATAGTATCAATATATCAATATTACTATGGGACGTTGAGCTTGCATGAATTCAGGTACTTTCCTTATGTAGACAGCCTCAGTTGTATTTAATTATTTCAAGAAAATGAATTAAATTACTAAGGGGAGTTTTGTCGTATGATTTTGATGTCACTGTATCCAATTTATTTTTAGTCTTTATAAGCGACTTATAAAAAAAGATTTGTTCCTTACTGTTCTCCAAGACTTTGGTCATTATAGAAAATAAAGAATAGAAATGTAGGCTCACAGCGTAGCTCTGTATGATTTCTTTTCTTTCTGTGCGACCAGATCAATAAAGCTCTTAAAAAGAATAATATCATATTTGTATGATACTGTGCCACAAATATAATGCCATACATTTAGTAATATAAAGTATAACTTTTTCCCATGATTCCCTCCTATTCTATAATTGTAAAGATTTATTAACACTTAAATGGCAAATGCCACCTACGCATTCTTTACCCTAACTAGATGTATTTATTAAAGAATTACTATAGCTTGCATTTTTATGGATTATAATACATTGGCTTAGAGACATTTGGATTTAAAGAAGGACCCATCTGTCCCCAGTAAAGCTGAGAAATCAAGCAAAAGGGGAGGAAAAACAAAAATGATTAATTCCCTGCCTTAAAACCAAACCCTCTTCTTCTAGCTCCTCCCTTTCAAAGTGTTCTACAACCAACCAGCTTCCACTAATGAGAACAAATCAAGATTAATATAAGCATACTGTCCCTCTCCTTCCCCTTCTCCTTCCCCCTCTGGCTCTCCTTCCCCCTTTCTCTCTCCTTCTCTCTCTCTCTCTCTCACCCTTCCCTGCCCACCTCTCTCTCCTCCCCTCTCTTCTTTCTTCTCTCTCTCTCCTCTCTCTCTCTCTCTTCTCTCTCTCTCTCCTCCCCCCCCTCTCTCTCTCTCCCCCCTCTCTCTCTTTCCCCCTCTCCCTCTTCCTCTCAAACATAGAATTTGACAGCAGATCATGTCCTGATGTATGACTCAAACCTTAATCAGGTCTCTTCCTAGATCCTATATATGCTTAAATTCCCTTAATTTAACCTCTACCACTCCTGATGAGAGGCTGTTCCATTTATCTACCACCCTTTCAGTAAAAAAACTTCTATAACTCTATCTCTTTTAAAAACTGGAAAAATACATTTAATGGCACCATTGAGATCCTTGAAAATGAGTTTTAGATTATAAATACAGAGCCGGATGTTATATATACTCACGGATCAAAGTACCTAATTACAGTAATCAAGGATTATTAGCAGTGATATGGTATTAAGAATAGGTACTATACATTTCCGAGCAATAGCAAGTCTTGCTGTTCTTAAGTAGTCATATTAAATGTGTCACTTTTACATTTTCTTATATCTCTCCAAGGATTTTTATTATTTTTTTCTTCACTTTGTTCCTTATCTTTTTATTTTATGTGCTCCTCTTGGTTTAATCGCAGGAATCTTGTCTTCTTACAGTCTCAAGGAAATAGTAAGGTCCGTAGCTACCACCCTGAAGAATATCATATCTAATATTATCTAGTTTATCTCTTTTTTAATGTATGTTTTTTAAATCTCAGCAATATAACATGTTTGTTATATAATAAAAAAAGGTTTTTCGTATCACTGAGCTCATTTTTATCATAAATGTAATTTCAGCGACAATATTAGTTAGAATTTACGTTAAAATGTCCTATTAATAGTGATAGATGATAGATAATAGACAGGTGTATATAGACAGGTATATATATTATATATAATATATAATATATATATATATATATGTATATATAAATAGACAGATAGATTTCACCCCTTCTTATTTTTAGTACTAAGTACTTAAAGCAACATTTCTTGTTCTTTGTCTACAAAACGTAATTTAATTTGGAGATTTTTTTAAAAAAAAAATTTTTTGCACGGGAAAAAGCTTCGTCAATAGGCAGAAAGACCCAGAGACGGATCTAATTAGGTGTGTGTAACATATTAAGTTATTGTCTATTAAGTAACAGATGATGATTAACTAGTGTTCATTTGGATTTAAATTATTAAGACATTAATTAACAGTGTCATGTGAATAAATCACCAGTTTATACTTCTTGTGAGGTTTTAAAATGTTCGAACTACTACTTTCTGTATAATTATCCAAAAGTAATGGCAGATAAAATTAAATCTGCGTCCTTCTATAATCAAGGTCACCTCGCAGGAAAGCGTTCGTTACGTCTGACCTGGAATTCTTAGCACACAACTGGGCACCAGATCGCAAATAATGCATTATAACATCGGAAGGAGAAAGAAAAATTAATACAGTGATTGAAGGAATTAAATTATGAAGAGAGGCTAACCAAATTGGCTTTAGATTTCCCATGGTGTAAGCTAATAGCTAAAAATTGTCATTTCAGGTTTTTAGAGGTATAGGATTCAGCCATACGAGGTGAAGTAGTTGTAGAAGACACGGGCGAAGCATGAAAAGATTGTTGATTGGAAATTTAAAGAAATAATTGCAATATTTTGGAGAAGAATAGGCACCTTTCATCCACGGAGTAATTCGTTTGCTGTTTTTTGAGTCATGCATGAGAATAAATGAGAAATCCAAATCAATGTATAGGCAAGAAACACCCTCCATAAATGTGTCCTTAAAATAATGTCTATGTCAATGTCTATGATTAAGCCGCCCTTGCTGGTCGTAAAACGCGTAAGGTGTTCACCTACGGGTGTAGGTTCCTCACTGAGGTTTGCCGAATGGGTTAATTAATTGACATATTGAAATGCATTTCGTTGTTTGAAAGTTTTTTCTTCGGGAGTTGTGGACCCAAATCCTGTTGTTTGATTTTTGAAGTATGGTGGACGGTGGAAGCGGTCGAACAACCGTGAAGTATCGGACTATATGTGATATGAACCGGGGGGGGGGCGGTAATTGTTTCAGGTTTCAAGTTTTGATGAACAAAGAAAAGGAATCCCAGCACTCCAAACAGCTTCCAATCTTTAGGATACTTTATTTAGGGAAAGCAAAAAAAGCAACGTTTTGGCCAAAGCAGGCCTTTGTCAAGCGGAGTTGAGTGCAGAACCATTTTTTCTTTTTTTCAAGTTTTGATGAAGGCGCACAATGGACAATAAAGCCCATGCATACAGAGTAATCACTTGGTGTTTCCATTAAGAAATATCATAATAATAGAGTTTGTGGTAAAAGGTTTGAATCAGACAGATTATGGTTATTCGCACGTCTTAGGGCTTAGGCAGGATACCAAGGAGGCAAAGAGAAAGTCGTCCTTGTATAAGACCATGGAAAGAGTTGGAAGAATGACTGGAAGGAGCAGAAAAAAACAATCTTCATTTTTAGTACGCAGTGCATTGTATGTAAATATACATATTTATTTTTCAAGCATATTACAAAGAAACAGAGAATTTGATGGCTGATAAGAACCACCTGGCTCATGTATTCTGCCCAAAGAAAAGCCTCAAACCTTAATCAGTCCTAAAGATTTTAAACACCCCTATCCCATGCACTTTTATGGTCCTTACTGTATTAGCCTCTACTATTTCTGCTGTGAGGCAGTTCCACTTATCTACAACCATTTCAGTATGGATTACATTGGAATCCGAATAAAGTTAATACTTGATGCTCAATGCGGCAACATTTTATTCCAGAATAAGAACGAGAGACAATTTCATTCTTCAAATAAGAACATGCTTGCCCCTAAAATAGTTTTTGCAGAACAGGTGTGTTAACGCATCTCACATACATGTACCTGTGCACATGCGCGGTGCTTCATTTTAGATCCATGCCCAAACACTCAAAAAAGATTTGGGATGATTTTCAGACTCACCTTTCATGTTGTCTTTACTATTTAGTTTGGGAAAGCCACTGAACTTTAAAAACCATGGTTAAGGGAGCAGTTATTTAAAAAATAACCCCATATTTGAAAAACAAGGTTTTGGAATTCTAAAAATCACCTAAAAACGCAAACAGCTCCACTTTTACGTAAGATAATCCGTAACAAAACTATATTTTGTTACAAACTAATATATTTAATTTAACAAGGTAACCAAATACCCATAAATCCTCTGCATGTTCCAAATAATGGTAACAAGCAAAATGCAATTTGAAATGTTTCATAGTTTTGCTCGCTCATTAACATATGTATTAATTAAACTCAGCAGGCAACAATTTAAATTACTATTAAACATAAATATTTCACCAATGGGATGCTACATTAGTCTAATTTATGTGCTTTAGCAAAGTACAGATATTAGTCTGGCCGCCAACAAAATGCTTTTAATTAAGATATGTTTTCAGAAAAAGCCGAGATTTTAATTTCGAGAAATTACCATACCTGCATATTCACAAAAAAAATGACATTGTACAAATCTGTTTTGGGAGGACGCCGTGTTTTGTATAATGGGATATGAATCTATATTTCTCCTGGGCTTAGTACTTATACGACTGTACTTAATTCCCGCATTCTACAGAATGTATCCCAAATGCCAGTCACAATCTCTAATTAGCTTCCCCAATGGAAGAATAAGATGGATTATATTTTAATATACAGAGACTAAAATTAGTTTATATTTCAGCAAGTTAGCAGTTCCTAGAAGCTGATTTACTCTTGAAGCTGCAAATTCTGCAAGTTTGCAATTAATCATGCGCTGGTCATTTTCTTTCAAAAATGTTCCGTTTGGCTGTCTGGATCATAATAGGTGAAAAACATGGAATTTATGCCGTTTAGAAATTATAGCTCAGAGTTTAACAACGTCATAATATATTTTTCTCCCGCTCATCATTTTTAACGCTGAAAAGCAGCCTAATTTCAAAGGGATTTATTTAACCAAACCATTAAAAAAGGGGCTCCCAGTAAAAAATATAAAAAACCGCAATGTGTTATACAGGAGACAACATCATTTCTTTATTTAATCTTAATATATTCGATTTATATTTAATAATTAACTGAACAAAATGGTATGTTTTGTTTTTTCAGGCTAATATTAATGCTGTAGTCGTTTAACCCCATGAGTACACGTGCGATGAGCATTTCCACTGTCGATCAAACGGTTAACAGCTCTAAGGTAACAGATGTGTTAATATGGGGGGTTTTCATAGTTTATTGTAAATATTTCAACGTGTTTTATGTGCTTCACACTTGAAAGTAAGATTTGTCTGCTCTCAATCAGTCTTTCTCAGTAAACAAACTGAAACGTCAAAAAAGTAACTAATTAAGTGATTTGGGGACTATGAGATATAGAAATAAATCACATCTTAGTTAAATGTATCAACAAATATCATCCTGGAAATTGTGTGTTGGGGAACGTGTCACATTTGGTGCATCAAATAAATTAAGTTCCATTGCAAACAGATTTGTGATATTCAGGAAATTATAACTTCACAAATGTTGCTTATGCACCTGAAGCAAGCTTAGTGACATGTGCTACTGTTAACCCCTGGGCCGCGTTATGGGAAGCTAGCTTCTGTTACCGCTAGGAAAGTTATGAATCTCCAGTGAGATGCTGGGTGAGCTGGGGTGGTACCTTTTCTAGCACACATCTCTATAATCATCTCCTCCATGGTCTTCAATGGGTCCCTATGGTCTTCAGAGAACTTGGACATGTATGGGATAGGCATAAAGCTATCCTGGACCTAGGACAAAGCGCGTCATCAAGTAGGAGCTGAGACATACCAGAGAGAATATTAGAAATTCACCTCAACCTACAATTGGTAAATGACAAGTTTAGTCATGTATTCATATTGATTGCATTGTTGGTGTGCTGTGTATCATACTATTGTGTATGTTTGTGTAATGAAACAAAAGTGTATTTCGGGAGGTTTAATTGCACGCATAGTGACATCATCACATGAAGTCAGAGCCCATCGATTCATTAAGACGTTGTACTAGCCATTAAATGAATAGAATAGTTTTGTAACTGTATAGCATTGTTACCTGTTACTTGTTTCGGGTATGGAAGTTCTTCTTCTATCCCTTTTATGTCTTTGGTGTTGTGTCATGATTACTATGGCTTCTTTGTGTTAGTTATTGACTGCACATGCATGCAATGTCTGCATATACTGTAGGCGGTTAAGCTGTCCGTGTATGTATTCTGTGATGTGTTGCGGTCTGCCATGTATATGATATATGTTATGTATCTTTGAATTAACTCAATCAAGGGATGCCTTTTCTTTGCTAAACCAGTATCATCCTTTAGTGTTCGCATTTTTTTTATCTATCTCACAGCGGTCTCCCCAAGTATAAAGGAAGTCATTGGGTACCAACTTTACCATATGACTAAAGTGTGGACATAAGGATTCATGAAATGCTCTGTTGTTTGTATTGTTATATGGGTCAGTGTTTTGAATTGTAGTATTAACGTTCCACACTGGTCGATCATCATTTGTAAAACGGGGAAAATAAATGAGATTATCGCAGCCTTGGCTGATGTATACCTGAGAATTCTGAGCGAGATGGCAATTTGTTAAGGCTTTTTTGAGCTGTTAAGCATCTCCCTTCCCAGGTTTGAAAGCCCAGAGACTAATTTGTTATGCATTTCCTGGCACAGAAGGTTTGGGTGTAGTTGGTGAGGGTCCATCCGGCCTCGGAGTCTCATTAATCATAGGGCTATCACTCGCTGCGCTCTGCGTCTCCTTAAAGAAGCCCTCTCACTTCATTCATTCCGATAACCCTCTGGATTAAACAGAGCCAGCTAAATGTCAAACCAAATCTGAGTCTTGATGCAGATAATCATTTCAATAATATTTCTCCATTTGTGCCCAAACACCAGGGGAATAAAAGCCTTTCTGCTGTCAGGTAGTGTAAGACTGCAGTTGGTGTAAATGCTTGACACTGAGCCAGATGGCTTAGCCGTGTCTCAAACATATGTTCGACAAGCAGAATCGCACACATTGGAATTTTATTATTTTGAACCGGTGAGCCATACATATTTATTTACTTGACCTCTTTGGTGTCACCGTTGGTATTATAGGGATCAGGTGTAAGGCTTTTTCAAGGCCTTTAAAAACTCTACTGCTCTTCTTTTTGGAAGTAATATAATAGCTAACACAACCCATGTGTTTTACAGCAGTCTTATCCCTAGATATTTAGGGGGGGGGGATAAAAACGTATTCACATACCCATTAGTCTTTGGGTAGAAAAATCAAATTCACCAAAATTGATTTAAAGTACTACCATAATTACTATTAAATGTTATTATTTTGTTTAAGTGCCAACATATTCCATTGTTTGGATTTTTCTTAAAGAGAAGGCTTAGATGAGAACTTTCTCCGTCACCGCTTTCATCATAAAACAAATTAATTCATCAAAACTATGTACAGTGCTGTGAAAAAGTATTTGCCCCCTTCCAGGTTTTTTCTATTTGTAAATTTCGCACTTAATATGTCAGAACATCAAACTAATTTTAATATTAGACAAAGATAACCTGAGTAAACACAAAATGCACTTTTAAATGCCATTATTATTATTATTACTGCCAGCCCTGTTAAATCTAAGCATCAATTAAATAGAATCTGTCTTGTAAAGTGAAGTCGGCTAAAAGGTGTATTAAAGCAGCAATTTAAAGGAATTCTAGAACAGATGAGAAAGTAGTGCTTTGGGACTCCAGCGGACCACGGTGAGAGCCATTATCTACAAATGAAACAGTGGGGAATGTTCCTAGGAGTGGCTGCCATACCAAAATATGTCCAAGAGCGCATCGGCAGCTCATCCTGGAGGTCACAAAAGAACCCTAACATGTAAAGAACTGCAAGCCTCACTTGCTTCAGTTAAGGTCAATTTTCATGACTCTCTTGGGGTTCTCCCCAGGTTTAGGGGTAAGTCTAGATGTGGACCTCCATTCTCCTTCTAGTTACAGTGATATTGGCCACAGTCTGATGTACATAATACATTTTCAAGCATTGATGTAACAGGGCTTGGACTTTGTCATACCACACACTTCTTCCCATCGGTTCATGACTTGAAGCCCAAGGGCCCAAGTCCACCTCTGAATGGCTTCAAAGAAACAAAATTAAGGTTTTAGAGTGGCCTAGTCAACCTCCTGACTTAAGTCCAAATAAGATTCTGCGTCATGACCTTCATGCTCAAAAACCCTTCAATGTGGCTGAATGAAAACAATTCTGTCAAGAAGAACGGGTCAAAATTCCTCCACAGCCACTCACTGCACAACCAGTTATCAGGTTTATGGGGGCCACTACTTTTTCACATGGGCGATATAGATTTTGATTAACGCTTTACCTTCAACAAATACAATGATCATTTGAAAGCATGCTGATGCTAAGAACAGGAAGTTTAGATGACTGCCCCCATGACACACATATGAGGAGGTATTAAATGTAAAACTGTATCCGGCCTACAGAAAAGTGGAACATTGATTTAAGCAGAATAATATTTGTTCTGTAAATGAGGTAACATTGATATAACATATCCAACGCCTGTTTCCATTGAGGAGGACCCTAATGGAATGTACCGTTATGATACATAGCATTCCGTAGGTCGGCTCTTCTGGTGATCTTCGAAATGTTAAAAGCCTCAGCTAAGAGTGAGCTAACGTCCAGACTACTTCGTATAAATACAAGTTCTGACTCACAGGCAACTGCTTGTGGGATATTTAGCCCTCCTTACAAGATAACAGTGAGTCATTAGCTATCCTCTCTCCTTATTACGTTCCTTTCTTTCCCTTTAAAAGAAAACAGAGATGTTTCTGAAGATTAGCTGTTCCTGCTATGATCTGTGGGAGATCGTTCTGTCGTTGCAAATAAATTAGTCAGCACTTGGTACGTTGGTCTTCTATAGTTCTGTGGCTGGAAGATTTACATCTGTTCTGGCTGTGAGTTCCTCTGCTAAGTATGTAATTTTGTGGTTAGGCCCGCAAATCAGTAGACTTGTGCACATGGACCAAAATGATTTGGACAAATGTTTCATTTCGTTTTTGGTCCATTTGCTTTCTGAATTTTGTTTTCTGACCTTTCGGTTTGAATAAAATACTGAAGGCTTTTTCCATTTGGAAAAAAAAAAGAATTCTCATTCACCCTCATTCACCCCCTCATTCACACCCTCACTCACTCTCTCACACTCTCTTAATGTCTCCCTACCTTCTCCTCCAACAACTGTGTCCCTGCCTCCTTTTCTACAGCTCTGGATAGCGCTTTTTCCCCACAATCCACTCTGGAGTGCTTCCGCAAAAGGCCGGAGCCTCCGCACGCACCCTCTCCTCCGAGACCAGGATAATGGAGCGGATAGCAGAGGAACATAACAAGTCTGTAGCCCATTTTTGTACTAATTGCCAGTTAATTTATCTTCAACATTTGACATCCCTGATTCACATCTGGTCTGATTTACATTAAGGTTATATAGCCTAAGAGCTGGACCCTCATAAACCCACCATTCTTGCCAATAACTTTGCATAAAAATACCATAAGCAGGCAAAATCCTCAACCACTGCTTGTTAGGTTCTTCTTGGATTCTGCATCCATTGTTTTAGCAGACTTTACAGAAGTCTCTTAACACCAGAGTATTCTATAGGAAGATGCAAACTTAAAGTGACACAGTGCCAAGATGGCAGAACCTACATTGGGGGTGAAGAGAATTATGTGTTCGTGCAGGTAATAAAGGGATTATTAGAAAAACCTGGAATGTGATGATTTCCTGGGTACTTGAAGACTTGGCATTTTGGTGGGGTGGTGGTTTGTGGCCACTAGCCATCTTTGAAGACTTCACAGGGGGCTCCTAGAAAGTCAGACGCTCTCTTGAAGTCAGTCTGGGAGGGTAAGGAAAGGCTGCTTATCCCCCCAGTGGGAAGCGCAGCCCCAGAAAAAGAAGACTGGGGAAGTGATTTCCGCTGTAGACCTAAAACTTGGAGCACCTTTACCCTTTCTTCACATCAGGGAAGTTTGGTTCAGGCAGTTACTTGCAATAAAAATTTAGACAGGCTAAATTTAATTATGTGACAGAAAAATTTATTTTTTTTGCATGACAACATATTTTATTACCCAACTTCTGAGAATCTGCTAGATTGGGTAAGTGAGGGAAAAAAAATGATATTCTACTGATAGAATTGTTGTTGAAACAACATGGAATGTTGACAAATAAAAACAGGTATTTCAATTGCTGCCTCTTTCAGTTTTAGTGACATTTAAATTCAGGGATGTTACCTACTGCCTCTCAAGGACTTGAATTTTTGCCTTGCTCTAGATAATCCTCAGAGGAAATTCAGGACAGAAAAAGACATGGGAATTTAATTAGTAACACCAGCTGAAGCATTAAAAGACCGGGTTTAATTGTAGAAAGCTATTTCAGTTCTACGGCATTTAAAACAGTTGATTTACCCTGTAAATATTTTAACATATTATTGAAGGATTTCTGTCAATATCTACTTTATTATTATTATTATTATTATCTTGTATTTATTCATTTTTTTGGCTACATTGCTTACCAAGCAGCAGAATCGATGGGACTGCTTTTTAACCCAAAAAGAGATTCTTAAGCAGTTTAAAGCCTGCTATGGACACCAATAAGGAGGCACCTGTGTGGTAGGGGGTGCTTCCCTTTGTGTATTTTTTTGTGCATATTTGCAGGTTTTGCTTTGTTGTGTGTACATGTTGGTCATTTCAGCAGCACTTCACAATA
Organism: Spea multiplicata; assembly: GCA_009364415.1. NCBI lineage: Eukaryota > Metazoa > Chordata > Amphibia > Anura > Pelobatidae > Spea > Spea multiplicata. The sequence continues at coordinate 16,169,808 of VKOC01000009.1, read as the reverse complement.
TGAATTCCTACATTCCTTCAGCTGGTCAATATACAGTAGATTCTCAACACCATTTGCAGAAATGCAGCCCCAAACTTGCGAGAAACCTCCACCATTCTTCACTGTTGCCTGCAAACACTCATTCTTGTACCGCTCTCCAGCCCTTCAGGGGACAAACTGCCTTCGGCTACAACCAAATATTTAAAATTTTGACTCATCAGTCCAGAGCACCTGCTGTCATTTTCTGCACCCCAGTTCCTTTGATTTCATGAATAGTTGGGTCACTTGGCCTTGTTTCCACAACAGAAGTGTGCACAAGAAGTATCTTTTTTTGTTGGCTGCAAGTCTTCCATGAAGACCACTTCCCACCAGACTACCCCATTCAGTAGATGGATGTACAGAGCCCCATTGTTTTCTGAGCTAATGGGACTGCCTTCTTCTTACATTCTTCAAGATTCAAGAACACACAAAAGATAACATATCTGTGTATGGTAGGACAAGCTCCAAAATTGTCGTGTATGTCCCTATTGATTTTTCAGTATCTTTCCTTGGTGTGTCTTAGAGATGTTACAACGATATAACTGTAACACGGGTGATTTAAATAGAAATAGAAAAAATACATTATTGATGTATTATTCCTTATATATAAGGAAGTTCAGTGCACCCTTTAAAATGTATCGATCTCATGAAGTAAATACATTAGTTAAAATGTATATAGTTTTTGAAGCCTCCAAGCAAAAATCCTTAAAGATTGTAAAGCAGGGAGATATATCACTTTTGTTTTTTTCAGTCAATGTTCCATATTATTCTGTGTTGCTGTCTAAATCGCGTGAATTTCAACATAATCACGAAGGTATATTGCTTCCTTATGGATGCCAAACACAATGCAGGTTTTTACAGGTATATACGAATTGTTTTCATATGTAACGTATACTATATACTAGAATTAAATGTCACTGCTTGTCCCTAAGCTGATGAATGAATGTTTTCTAAATCCAAATGTCTGTATATGCTTGAGCAGTTCTGACTGATGGAAAAGGGGCTCTGTTTGACATTGAATTCAAAAAAAGCGTCGTACAAGTTCCAACAGTGGCGCTCTTTAATAAAGTTGCTGATGACCTCATAAACCTTCATTATTTACTTACCTCTAAAACACATGCTTCAGTCATACAAAAACTGGAAATATAGGAAATGCTTCTGACTTTTAAAGATTAACCAGTCGCCTGCCAGAAGTGTAGATACAATGCAGCGTATGCCAGCTCAGTCTCACTGTCTTACAGAACCAACCCCATAAGGTGCTCAGACGATAAGAGCTTACCCTTACCATCAGAGTGACGGAAGCTTCTGCACTGTTAACAGGAATAAAACAAAGTCCAGATACAAATAAGATCTAAAGTGGTCTCTTTATTGTGATCCGTAGTTTCTAAAAAAGAAATCATAAGCACGTGATATGCAGAGAATCACGGAGATTAATTATAGAACGTATATGCAGGCGAATGCTTGACGCATTTCGCACTTGGAGTGCTTTCTCAAAAACTGCCAGAAGCTCATGGTTTCCATTGGTATGAAAAAGTCTGAATCCTGTAAGATAAATCTCTCTCTCTCTCTCTCTCTCTCTCTCTCTCCCTTTTCTACTCAGTGGCCAACATTTCCCAAAACTATTCACCTTGAGGTTCAGTGCAGCCATATGACATATATATAAGTCAACTCCTTACATTTTGTGCCTGTAAGTCCCAATTGTTATGCGACGTACTACTTATTATTTCCTGTTTACACATTGTACAGAGCTGCAAAATATGATGGTGCTATATAAATCGATAAATAGTAATAATATCACCATGACTCACGCTGAAAATTTTTTTTGTTTGTTTGTGACTCATTCAACCCTTCTTCCTAATTACTATGGCCCATTAATCAGAAATTTGCACCAAAATTTGCCATTTGATTGTAAGCATGGAAAGGGTCAAAAGTCCATTGATTCCTTGCTAATGTTTAAAATATTTATTTTTTAACAAATATTGTACAATTTATAGTTACTTCTAGGGGCTAGAATAAAACACAAATAAAAAAAATTTCACAAAAATCTATAATCTTACAAAATACCGAAAACATAGCATTTAATAAGTATTTTCAAGTTCATGTAAAAATATGCCACTGTAAAGAAAATTATTTTGGCAAAAATTCAATATTATGTATTTTTAAATAACGTAATTAAAATGTATTGTCATGGTTTTCATATCTTCCAGTTGGCCCTTGTGACAAAGAGAATGCAAGTCCTCAAAACAGCAACATATTTGAAACTAATTACTGGTTTCTGTCTTTTTACCAGTCACCATATGTCAATCCCAGGGTAAGGGGAATCTTTGTCACCGGCAAACTAAGCAGAAAGGCCAGTGAGTGAAAGACATGAAAAATCTTCCATGCTGACAAGCTGAAGACTCTCTCTGCTGGAGTCCAGCTCCCTGGACATGCGGTCAATTTCATTATTAATTATTTGCGGCTTTCTGTCCGTGTGAGCGTCTGCATGCTTACTGCACCGAGATGGGATGTATGCCTACTATCGATTGTTCTTAATTGTTCTCCTCAATTGTTTTTTAAAAAAAAGAAGGTGTTGCATTTTTTATGATTCTCAAGAAAGAAAAAAAAAATGACGGCCACAATGCAGTTATTGTATAGCTCAAGTGATAAATGAGAAATTCTTAAAGGGAACTGTCATAAGTGTATTAGTTTTCCGTAGTAGAGTTTTTGTTTTTTTGTATTTTTTGTATTTTTTTGTATTTCACTGATTTTTGTTAATGCAATGCTAATGGATAGGAATTAAAAACATTATTTATTTGGTTTCTTCCACCTTTCGGAGAAGCTGTTTTTTTTTTTAACAACCAGCTTTCTTAGTTCCAAGGAATCCCTGCTGCTGGGGAACAGTCTTTCTTTTTGGCCATAATGATGTCACAGTGACCCCATAGTCTAATACTATCTCTCGGGTCAACAGCTGCTCTTAGAGAATGACTGCTTTTGTGTCTTTAATGGTGATAGAAGCAGAATTTCTCTTTAAAATCGCAGCATTGCTGTTAATATTTCTATAATGGCAAGGATGTATAATTCCCATGTAACCCCTACACGTCATTTCTGCACAATGTGTCGAAGTCTCTTTCTCTCTCTCCAGTATCTAAGATATCTCGCTGATCGTATTTACCATCGATTGAATACAATAAAATGAAATATAGACAAATATTGTTATTGTAGGATGAACAGATTCATTGAGCGCTGATCGGTTCAAGAGAAAAGTCACATGCAAAAAAACAAAACAATTTGTGCAATGATTAGAATTTTTAACTGTTTCTGAATATTTAGAGAAAATTTTATCATTCAATTTTGGAAAAAAATATCCCAGTTAACACGGTTATATTTATTATCATATTGTCTGATCACTGCAACCCTGTCCCCTTCTTGTCACCCAAAAAAGGATCATTGGTGCTCATTGGGGATTTATTTTTTACCTAATGAATATCACGACATTTCTTCAATGAAAATCCTTATAACTCTCAGTCTTCAATGCTTTGTTCAAAAAAGTTGATCTGTTCAATAAAAAGTTGAGTTTGTGAAATTACTGACACAAGATCCATTCCTTCAGGACCTGGCCAGCTGCATTACACAGGCTGGTAATACAACCAAAGCTGTTCGCTTGTGTATATTTGAATTAAGGCCGTTGTTCACATTAGGCAGGAATTGTAATAAACATATGGAAATGCTTCTGGGATTCACAGATGTATCCAACTTTGAATAACGTACATACAGTACATTTGCCGACATCTATTTAAGCATATTAAACAACTTTTCCAAGTTAGGATTTATTATTTTAAACTAAGGTTAAAAAATTGTACCACAATCTGATGCATTTCTTTAAAAAAAAAAAACAAAAAAAACATTAAAATACTGTAATATTTTCCTGTGCTGCAACATCATCTTTGCAGAAGCTCACACAAGGTTGTCTTAGGGTGAAATGGTGGTGATTTTGGTGACGTCCTTGATAAAGGTCAAGCTGCATCCGTTCTTTTGGCTAAAGTTCACACCGGGTTATATTAGGGCAAAATGGCGGAGCTTCCTGTGACATTCTCTACCCAAACCCCCCCAATCAGGGTAGGAGGACATCACAGGAAGCTCCACCATTTTGGTGGAAGTTAGCTGGGAGTTCATGTCCACAGGGATGCGGACGAAGAAAGAAGAACAAGAAAATAAAGAACAAAAAAGAGGGTAAGCATGTGGAAAAATTTGGAGCTTTTTACTTTGTTTTCATCTGTTTTGAGTGTGTTTTTCAATGGGTTTAGGGACCGCCCATTGTCCTTAAGGGGTTAAAAGTAATGTTGATGTTAAAATAATAGAAAGGTTAGAAGTTGCTTCTTTAACAATATGTTTTGTCACCTGATGTTGCATGTAACCTATTAATAATCCATTCCTTGGTCTCCAGTTTTTTTTACTGGCAAGGTAGAGGAACCCAGTACCCATTGTATATATCATGATATTTTTCTTTACACATGTCTTTTTTCCTAGTTATGGGGAATCCTTACAGGTAGAATCTTTCTCATATATTCTTGGAGACCTTTTCAATAAAGATAAAAACTAAAACTTGCAGTTTCTCATTTCCTGACCTTATTTCATGTCCAAATGTATAACCCCATTGGTTTCATTTTGTTGAACCAATGTTCTGATAACATTATTGACTAAACATAAAGGGTAATCAAACTCAGAACAGATATAAGTCTTTAACTTGTGTCATTTCTTTGCTTAGGTTGTTTAACTTTACGCCATTTGCAGAGGGGTCTCAAACAAGCAATAAGTGAGTGACAGAGGACTCTTGTGGCTAAGGAACCGTACATCATCTTCAAGTATAAAGGAGAAGTAGTAGTCATTTCGACCGTAACCTGCTTAACCCCTTTAAAGAGTACAAAGTGATGGCGTTGACATTTGGTTGAGTAACATTATCATGATGCACCAAGCGCATCAGTGCCCTTCATACTTTGAGTCTTTGCTTTGCTTTTTTAGGACAGGAAGGCATTATCCCTATTGTATGATGACTTTGTGACCTTACTATAGCTGTCATTATTCAAATACCGTGAAACGCAATGCGAACCGAACAGGCACTTCCACTAAGAGGTAAAGTCACGAAAATAATAACCAAATAATTGGCGACAAATAATAGCCAAATGAACGGCTATTAACACGTGATAATGGTTCCATGCACCTTCGTGAATATACTCTTAAGCGTTTGTGTTAAATATGATAGTGTTCTAAAAGGATTGCAGACCACCTTATATACAGTTCACAGAAAGAGCCTTAAATTATAAATATATATACAAATAATCCCTACATTAAAAAAATAATTGAGGTACAAAGGAATCAAATAGAATTTCTCAGTCTGTGGGAGTCTGTTTCACAATTTTGGGGTATATTGAAACATCCTGTGTATTTTTTTAATTTAGTTTTTGCCTAATCTGTATTTAATATGTAATAATATGCTTGTACTCCTTTTCTTATTGGTGTATTTCTTATAAATATTATATTTATTTATAAAATATATATTGCATTATCTGACTATTCAGATAATTAAAGTCACTCCTGCGGAAGGTGGCATTAGAATAATGAAACAGAGTCTTATTTTTGTCAAATAGACAAAGAATAACCAGTGGGTCTATTCACTAAGACGTGAAGTTGCAGGGCCACATTTATCTTCACCGCTGCACTAGGCCTGACCCAGAGCAGAGCTCCCTCTGCACCGTGGTCCTTAATGCTAAAGGTTTCGTATATGATGTCATACCCCAGCACTCAGCTTCTTAAAAATGCTAAGCTCTGGGTGGACATGAGCTATGAAGATTGTGCCAACTCAGCAGGCTCCTCCATAGTGTTAATCGGCATGTGGGGAGATCAGTGATCTCCCTTTTTAACCAGCCTGTTGAATAGTGGTGTTACAGGGAGCCTAAGCTAGAATACACAACTGGTCACATGCAATCACACACTAACACTCACATTTTCACTACTGTAAACATTTATTTTGTCAACTTGCAAGAACTTGCATTTTAGTGAATAAACATGGAGCGAGAAGCATAAGATCTGTCATACACATTATTTCTTTGGATCCAAGGGGAATTTTCATCTATTCACAAAGAGACCCCCACGAGGCTGAAAAGTGGTGAGTACAGCTTGCATGCGCAAGGAGCTGGGGTAGGGAAAAGGTGCAAGGAGAAAAATGATAATTTAAAGGAGATATAGCTATAATATGCATTAAAGTGCCTATGATGGCCGGTGCGGTCCCTTAAATGAGCTTCTGAGCTGTAGGGTTTATGTGATGCCCCCAAGATCCACCTGTGGTCTAAAATGCCCCGGGAAAACAAACAGCTTCCTCGAGGCACCTGTCTCAGATGGGGATTGCCAGGCTCATCCTTTTGCCTTTCCATAATTTACTCATTTTCTAATTAAAACACGCAACCAAGGGACCTGGAAAATTGCATATAACAAGACGGCTCAGCATTTATGCAAACATTTCAAAATGCAAAATAAATACGGTTTAATCAAAACTGTCATAATAACGTATCCCTGCTAAAACTCTAACCTGCGGAGTATATTACGTCGAACTAGGATAAGGGGAAAATGCCTCTGGAAAGCACAGCTTTACAGTTATTTTTATGAGACAAAAATGTAATAAGCAATAAATTATAAGTGACAGCGATTTCAAAGAAAACGTAAAATAAAATCCACCCCGAGTTTATTTGAGATATATATTTCCATCTTTCGAGTTTTTTTTTTCTTCTTCTTCTTCATAAACCCAGCTGCTACTTGCTTGCCCTGTAATAATGCCGGTAAGATTCCTCTCCCGAGTCTAACTCTATGCAAACAGTGAGTGGAGAGTGGGTTATTTAGATTGACGCTCCTGAGTTTTAGGACCTGCTTATTTACTTGAGCTAGAAATATTCGGATCACAATATGCATTGGAAAAAGAGTGATTATCAAAAAAATAACCTCTCAAATACGCCGTGTCAGCTGAAATTTCTGACGGACGCGGTTTATCCAAATATTTCTCATCAAATATAGGAAGCCGAAGAACGTAGAATCAGATATTTCATACTTATTTCCATGCCGCTATTTACCTTGCTAATATAATAATGTGTGTTCTAATTATATGGATACAGGAGATTTAATACAGATTCTTTGTTCCAAATGAGATTTTGTATGATTTTCAGAGACCTGTTTTAGTGCCATACACCTTAATTAAGTATATTGTTTAACAGTGCCGTGAAAAATTAGCGCTGGCGCTTTAAGGCTGGTGTCCGATGAGACACCGGTAGGCAGCCATCGTATGGACGCAGTCTACACTTATATATAAGTCGTTGGCGTGTTTGGCAGCCGTGTGTGTGTACAGCAGGAACGGGCTGGAAGTGGGGCAGGTGTACATTTAGTCACTGGGCTGGTCCAAATTATTCACACAGTGCCGGTCCAAATCAAGCCAACTTGCCTGCAGAGATGGTAACTACAGCAAGGTCATATAACACTGTGTTACATGACCATGCTGGAGTAACGCGGCCTCCTACATCATGTGCAAGCAGCTATGAAGGTAAGTGCATGTGTGTGTGTTGAAGTATGAGTGTGTTAGAGTGTGTGTGTGTGTTACCTTGGGTGTAAGCGTGTGTGTTAGTTACCTGTGGGGCAGTGGCCAGGGGGACATTTGGCTTCACCTGACCTTCAAGACGGTGACAATGACAGCCCTCTCCTTTCGTTTTTTCAATTTTGCTACTTGCTGAAACTTTCTAAATTCAGAAAAGTACTCAACTACTTCACAAAACAACCAGATTCACACTAATTCTCAACATGTCTAATTAAACAAGAACAAAATCCCTTAAAATAAATGTAAGGGTATCTCGTGAGTGCATCTAAATACCACCGTGTTTATTTTTTAATTGCCATATATGCAGAAATCATAAAAACTCATTCTGGGATATTTTGGAACAGCTAGCCTTTTATTATTAAGAAGAAAAAAAGAAAGGAAGCTATTTGGAAAAAAAATACACTTTCATATAAAATTGGCTTTTGTCTTTAGAAAATTATACAATTTAGAAATTAATTGGACGTATTCTCTGTGAGAATTATCCAGTTTAAACCAACTCACTGCCAGTAAATCTACAGTTTGGATATTTAACTATGGGTACAGTGAATGAAGAATTAATGAGCGTTTAAAAAAAAAAAATCTAAATTCCCTGTTATTTCAGAGAGAACCTCTTTCTATACAAAAAATAGATAGCCAAAAACATGTATTTCTGTAATGTAGTTTGAAATGTAATAATAACAACAATAAATAAATAGTTTTAATGCTTTTTATTTATTTATATTAATAGATCCACAAAACTGGTGCTATTATTATTATTAATAATAAAATAATAATAATAATAATGATAATAATAATAATACAATTTATCTGGATTTTTTTAAACATTTATCAAAATACTGATAAACATATGACATTATAATATGTCCCTTTACACTGCCTATGACAAGTACTAGAGATACCAGAATGCTAATTAAGCTCTTACAGCATGGACTCCCTAGGTGATGGGTGCTTTAATCGCAGTCTTCCTATACGTGCTCTTTCGCTTGTACCAACTGCATTTCAATACCAAAGAACACAACAACTTAAATGCCACTCTCCTGGATTTCATAGAAAAGCAATATTGGTGTGTAAATAGGGCAAATATCAACAGCTAGGAAAATTTAAGTGCAGTCAAACATTGAATTGAAATGCCTAATTTATTATCAGGAAATAAAGTTTTGCCAGTTCGTATAAATGGCATTGGTGTGCAATTTGTCTATGTATGCGCATGTGTATAAGTGCATGAATGTGCATTCTGTTTTAGATCCTTCTACATATGATGCATTTTAGCAAATTCCCGGGTCTTCCAACACAATCAATTCTATGCCAGCTTTCTTGATTCAATTGTCAGCGTATGCAACAATAGCAATGTAACCGTGTTATTGCCGTACTCATCATAGGCCATAGCAGATAAATCGCGAAATAATAAACGATAAAAGAATCAATACACAAGCAACTGGTTGTAGAACAGGCATTTCTATTAAATTACAAACATAATGCAGAGAAAGAGATCCTTTCTGCTATTGCAAGGAATAACGTTTGTATCAATAACCGGCGCAGTCATGAGAAGCCCAAAAAAATATGTTATCTGGCGTGATGAATTATTATTTAGCGGGGAGAATCCTAAAAATAAAATAAGTATAGAATTACCACATTCATCCCAATTTCATGATTTTTAATTTTTTTTTTCAAACCGCTGGTCTTTTTTTTCCCCCTGCCGCTCGGATATAAGAAACCATCCTTTTTCTTTTACACAAGAAGCCTAAAAAAAAAAAAAAAAAAAGGAAAGGTTTCAAATTTGCAGATCTGATAATGAGCCAGTTAATGACATAAATGATACTTCAAGATTCTCACTAAACCATCCAGGTCCTACAATTTAATCTGTAATAAATACTCCTGCATCATTGCGAGATGGCTGCTCATAATGGCAAATGAAATATGCTGGTATGATAGGTACAATAAATCTGAATTTTCCTATGGTTCCCTCAGGCAAGAACAATATGTAACCATAGTGAGCACTGTCAGGATGAGCAGATCTCAAAGCCATCATAAAATCTAAATGGGGACTAATTAGGAAGCCCTTCCCTCACAGAGTTACTATTTCTATTGACATTTTCCATGCATGAGCCCCTCCATAACATCATAAGTCACCAAGATAAGAACTCCCTAGATTATATGGGAAAAAAAGCTTTAATGGAGAAGTTGAACTCAAAGGCAATGCATAAATTTTCCTTTTGATACTACACGAAGTCTTTGTTCGGTACTTTCTTTACAAACTTTCGTTCGGTGCATTAAGTACTTCTCCGGAATATTTCTTATTATTTTAATTTTTGGGATTTTTTTTATCGGAGTGACAAATATTCTGTGCGAAGAAGCATAACGCCGCACCTCTCCTCGTATGTCTAAAATTCAGAGCTCCCGTGTAAGCTGTTTTTTTTCCCTTTTCTTTCTTTTTCTGGCATTTTCAAACATTTTTAAAGGTATCCGAAACATTTATTTTTATTTAACCCTTTGACGGCTAAACACCTGATGCTGTGTTATTAGGAGCAGCGACTTTGAAAGATAACGGAATTTTTTTTCCTTTTTTAGGATTTTATCCTTTGCGACATGTGACAAATAGACATACATAAAATACATAACATATGTAAAATATACATATATAAAATAACAGATATACAGTCTCCTATATGTTTACGCCATGCATGTTTAAATCCCCTCACATTCTGTTAAAACATATTCGATGGTTACCGATTTTAGAAAATACCTGAAGAAGGTCAAATGTGTTCCATTAAAAAAAAATATTAGAGCTCTTTTGAAGAACTCATGATTGAATCAAACAGCATTTTGGATATTACATGTTCGTCCTTTGAAGGGTTGGCAAAAGGACAACTTCCCTATGGGCTGCTTTGAATTCATGAATTTAGACCTCTAGTTCTTAATAACCGCAATGATAAGTAGGAATAGGACAGAAGAAGACCATGGTACTTGTTTAACTTTCACTGGTTTCTTTGTGGTGTGTTTAAATCTATTGAGCATTGAGTTAAAGGTATTATATGCATGTGCTGTGTATTTATGGGCTAATCTATACATAATTATTGGACAGTAATAATTAGACATGTGCAAATGGGCCTCATTCACTCTCTCACACTCTCACTCTGTTGAACTTAGGGCAATATGGTGGTGCTTCTGGTGACATCCTCTCTCCTGATTGGAACACCAGGGAGGGGATGTCACTGGAAGCGCTGTCATTTTGGCGGATGTTTCCACTGGGAATCTGGAACAGCCATAAATCACATGCATGTTTAAATTCCCTCAATGTATTATGTTTTAGGATGCACATAATACCATGAATATGCTTCCTAAAGAATGAATGGAAGCGATCTACTTGAAACATCTCTAATTGACTCGTTTCCACTCTTGAAAGACTGTGACTTTCTAGAATGCCTGTCAAGCCTAACGTGCTGTCCTCACCGTTGCTTCGCAGACAAGGTATATAATATGCAACTCAAGTAATTGTGTGCCCTCTCGATGTTGTTCTTTTCTAGGAGCTCGGAATGTTTGCTTTGTATTCTACAGTCCTGCAAGTCACAATAATGGGCCTAAAACAATCGAAAATGGGGTTTATAAGTTATGCAAAAAAAAACCATATTCTTCTCGTAAATGAAATTATTCCGTTAGCGATAAATGGGTCACAAATTGACGTGAAAAAGTCTCGATTTAGCCCGAATTAGAAATTTTATTACAACTTCTACGTGATAAAACAAAGTTGTCCACGTTAGTCCTAAATATTCTGTCTGCTTTATGCCAACTACCTATCCAATGTAGCTATACAGAGGGCTAGTGATGGGAAGCCCTCAATGATAAACAAAGAATAAGCCGTGTGAATGAGGAACACTTGGCTGTGACAGATAATAAGTTAATTAGACAAGAGGTATATCACCAAAATCTGTCGTGATTAGGTATGCAGTAATTAGGTTCAGCTTAATAAAGTTACTGAGAAACAACAGTGATCATCTCCAAAATTTCATGTAGTTACCAAGTAATTAACTGTACACAGATATGGACGGAGGTAATTGCCCCGGGGCTTTACTTACTGTGTATGCAAAACTGCAAGTTACATACAATGCAAATTAGAAGCTAGGTTAAAGTGGAAGTATAGCTAATTAACACGGCACTAAATTATACCATTATAGTTAAATATGAGAAGGTTATTTTTTTTTCAATTGCATTTAACTTTTAACCAAAAAGATTAATTTGTCTGTTCTTCAAAATTAAAACAACATCACGCAAAGCCCAATATGAAATATATTTTATATTCAACAGAAATATTAGATCAGAAAATAAATTTGGTACAGAAATAGGTATAGAAATAGGAGTCATGCTTTCAGATCTGGTGTATTCCTATTACACACTGCCCAACATTTCTGGTGTCTAAATTGGGACACCTGTGTTGTAAGGTGTGGCAAGAGGTGGGAGGGGCCAGAGACAAAGGTATGTGGGTGTGGCCAGAGATGTGGCCACTTGACCCCTTTAATCAAAGAGTCACCTGGCGGTGCTCAGGGTCAGAGCATTACAAGGTGGCCACAAGGGATCTGCAATGGAGGTCTGTGCTGCAACTTGGCAGCTCCTTGAGCTGTCCAGAGGACCTCTCCAACTGGCTAATGATCTTCACAGTGCCTACAATCAGGACTGTCATGTGAAAACCTGGACTGTTGGAAGGTATGATATTGCCCTGTGCAAGGACATTTATGGGACTTCCTATGATGATAGATTAATTTAATTACCCTACATGTTGTAAGTTGCCCCCGTTTGTTTTTGTTCTATTACGGTTCTCCACAAATTAGAAAAAAAACACCAATAGAAAACCATAGCAACATGGCTGGAAGAGAATCGAGAGGAAGAGATAAATACTGGATAAATAAATTCTTGTACCTCTGAGGAATGACGCCATGTAAAATTTGTACTTCTAAATTACACAGTGCCTTCTGTTCAAGCTTCGTTCTCCACAGTCCTTGAAACTGAACTTTTTATGGAAATCCTCTGGGTTTATAAATAAGAAATCTGGTTTCTTACTGACAGCAGAAGAGACATCAGTCTCTCGGAAAAATAAATACGTGTTAAAAGGTGGCACTTACTCTTAATGGGTCCAATTGGAGCTCCTTAGAGTTTTGGAGTAGCTGTTTTTGTGTTTGAAATGGAAAAAAAAGAAGTTAATGTCAGTTTCAAATAATCAAGAGGTTATATCAAAAGGAAACAAGCAATTGTCCAACTTAATTATAATTAATCTTTGTTTAAATAAATTCATACAATTTTCCGTAAAAGACAATTATTAAAAATGTTACTCTGTAGAGTTTTAGTTTATGTTCTTTTAGAAACAGTTAATACTTGGTGTATTATTTACTTTTAAGCATGGGTTAGAAGATTTTGTGGTAGGTTTTATGTCCTCACTTGATTGCTGACGTCCTATTTACAGCGCCCAACAAATTCAAGCCTTGCCATATTGTCCACATCAAGAACAAAGCTTTAAAAATGTCATGAATCTGCTCAAAATCCCATCTGGGTTCAGACATATGTGAGAGGTAATAATTAGGGACTATTTTACTTCAGTTGCTTTTAAGTTTGTTAAGAAGTATGTTCTTCATGCAGTGTTCACAGAGCATGCTTGAAGCTCCAAAAGTCTCCATACCAGAGCCTTGAAGAGTCTAAGCTTTGAGTATATAAGTTTGGGGACTCGTCATCAACTTTTATCAGATTGAGATCACTTTAAAATGGAATAGTTTGTAACTTTGTATGCTCGCATTAGTAAATGAATTAGGATGTACATATAAAGTGAAATAATCTCTTGGTGGCCGCCATTCTTCCTTCATTCCTCTACATCTGCTTCTCTCTATACCTGGAACTGTTATGTGGCTTGATTTTGGGCAACAGCCACTATTTTCTGTAATTCGTTCATTAGAAGGTTAATCAGATAAAAAAAACCACAGACATTAAACAAGTGTTTTAAAGTTTATGGCTACATCCTATCAGTGCCTGCTTTGGTGTCACATGACAATTAAGCATTCCCTAAAAAACATGAAAGCGACAAAATGATATATATAGTTCAATTATTATTTCTGGGTAGGTTCTGACAATTTAATAGTGCGGGGCTGTAAACTTTATTTTAAGTCCATTAATATTTTAGATTAATATGTAAGTCATCCTCGGATGTTTTAAATACACAAGAAATGGCTTTTCATCTATTGTTATTTGTTTGACTACAACTCTCAACATCCAGACACAGAGCTAAAATATAGTTTTCCCCCCTTCAGGGATTGTATTAATATAACAGCAGCAAGCTGTCATGGATTATTGCAACCAGAGGCTCAGCTCTGTAAATATACCACTTTCACAAGTTAAACGTACAGATCATCGAACAAATCACACAAAGTTTTGCCCAGGTTAAAGTTTATATTGACTGAAAATTATAAGGGAATTAAACCTAATGCGGCTATCGCCTGTGATAAAAAATATTTTCAAGGAATGTGGAAAGATGATGGATTATACATTTAACTATTGGCTATAGTGCGGGATAGGATTTATGCATGAAATTATCCTTATATTCTTAAAGTAATACAAATGCTACAAATATTGCAGGTTCTATCATGTTTTTAAGAAGCATGTGATTATGTGTTTTTTTTTATTTTGTTGCTGTCATGGAAATATTAGTTCTTTATTATATGTGGGATTTTGATGTTAGCGTGTATAATTGTAGGTGAATGGGTGTACAATGTAGTAGCGCATACTATACTATAGTGCATTATACTATAACCTTTAAATACTATTACAATTACAATTAACCAATTACAATTTTGGTCAATGTATCAATAAGAATCAATATATATGGGAAGATTCTAGATTGATAGAGGACCCCAAAACTTAGAAGTGTGCAGAAGGGTGAAGAGCAAACGGGGGATCTCATTCCTGGTGATCTAGTGGTTCTCCAGCACACAAATCTTAGTTTTCTTGCTCCTAGGACTCCAGGTTATGACTTACGAAAACTTGTTACATGGCAATAAATGGAAGCAGACGAAGAGAGAACAGACTTCTCAGCTACCCCACAACCAGGTACAGTACAGGAGTCATAGGGGGGCAGATCATTTAAGCCACTCTGTTGGGTTTGGTTCCTATGTCTTTTCCTTAAATACTGACATGGAATACAGTCTAACCAATCACAAGGCACGGTCTGGACGCGAAAGGTTTATCCAATGGAAAAAATAAATAGAATGAAACCAAGTGGATGAGCCTCAAGCTGTATTCATGAAATATAAATCTGAAAGCATAACTGAGAACATGCCGTTGTATTTCACAAATACTTTTATTAATATATCAACTCTGGAAACATTAGATACCCAAATGTATTCTGTTGGTTGTACTTTTGCCAACCTACGGTATTTGAGAAATGTGCTCGATGTACCCTAAGTCTTTTCTACATGAATGGCTTCTTTTTTTTTTTTTTTCTTCTATATTTTGAGCCGTCTATTATATCCTGCATATTGTTTTTATTAAGTCCTCTATATTAGAAGTGCTCATTAATCTTCATTCTTTTTTTTTTATTTCATCTACACTGTACATTGTTCTTGTGGCTGCGCCTACTATCCTGTTACCGTAGGAACAGGAGAACTGAGTAAATAAGGTTATGAAAAAGAAATCACTTCTAATTAAATGAGGATATAGTCTATAAATGAAGGGATTCACACATGGGCTTCGGTGCTAAGGTATAATCTCTATTTGTTCCATAACAGTGGCGAGGGAACCAACCAATCAACATGACAAAGGGGTTTTGTTTCCTGAAATACTGATCGGTCATCTCCCTTGTCATTTTTCTGGGATATGTACAAATACTACATTCCAATTGCTATTCATTTATTAAGATTGTCTTTTATTGTTTCTGCTCGATTTATCTGGCTTCGCTACTATTTCACTCGTTACATTTTTAGTTGCAATTCCTTTTACTAACGATTTACTGAAAACGTTGGTTTAGTAAATTCAGGTGTTTTCCTTATGGACGTTTTTAGATGTAGTTTCGAGTACTGTTTATGGGGCATCTTATATTTATAGCCCCCTGGTCTGACAAATGAAGATAACCAAAACATTCCGATTTTACCACAAGGCATGTCCTAAAATAAATAGTTTCAAATGAATTGTTCGTCTTCTAAAACCACTAGTAAAGCTTTATCTGACGATCTACAAGAGGAGGAATTTGGTTCTTATTAGTATAGCGGCGGTTCGTGTAGCCGGCAATGAGTCCCATTATGGCGTCCAATCTCCATTATTATGTTCTGTGCTTGAGGTTTTGCGATTTACCCCCATCATTTTAGGTGTCCAAAGCGGGACATCTGTGTAGGGTGGATGGCAAGAGATGGGGAGGGCAGGGACGGCGATAGAAGTGGGCATAACGGAGGCAAAGCCACCTACCCAACCTTACCCTCGCTCAGTTTGAGAAGGTTCTGAGAAGGTCACATGGGTGTTGCAATGATGGTCTGTGCTGAAACTGCCCCGACCTCCTTCGGTTTTTACAGCTCCTGGGACAACCAAGGAAGATGAGAGCCAAACAGGACTGTTGAGAGGTATATGATGTGTCAGTGAATATGGTAGACTCAGAGTGGGTTCTGATGAATTCAATAGACACAACAAAAAACTCTTCTATGCGGCCTTCTAATGTTTGTCTCCGAAACCAGGTATATAGGAAAATCCCAGTATATATATAGGCAGTTCTCCAGCAGTTTAGCATGAAGCCTGCTACTTTTGTATAAAAAACACGTTTATGGTTCAGCTCTGAGAACAATATGGAACCCAGACTGCCCAGATCCTAGAAAAAATCTGAGTGTAAGAATTATCCACCTTAATGGAGAAAGCACCTAGTAAAGGGTTAAATGCACTGTGTTAAATGGCTCCTGCGTTACGAGATAAAAACACAGGGTGGCTAGAAGTCTATTTAAAATATTTTGCCAATGATCGCTAGTAACCTAGTCTTTTTTTTTATTTCTTGACAAGCTTTCTCTTGGGGTTTAGGATCCAATATGGTTGTTTTCATAGGAATGTCTTTTATTGTATTAACTGTTAAGCTCAAAGCAACAATTTTTAACTTATTTTTCTCTGAATTGGGATACTTCTTTATCGTTATTAAAAAAAATATTATTATTATTAGTTAAAATTTAAAATAAAATTGATGTTTATTTTCAATAGAAAACACTAATAGACAAAATGTCTTGCAATCCCAGAAATAATTATTAATCATAATAAAGTTTGTATCTATCATACTTTTTCCCACAAACACTTATTTGTCATGTGACACAAAAAGCCGACACAGATAGGTTGTTTCCTTAAAAGCTTCTGTGCTGTTATTATGTGTTTCAACATTCAGGGGAAAGTACCTTTAACAAATGCACTTGCACAAAATATAAATAAATTACAGCTTGGAAACATTTGTAAAAAAAAATAAAATTGAAATAGATATTTTTTTACTTGTATAACCCAAAAAATCATATGTATTCAGTTTGCCAATATTTTTACATGAATCGTTTAATTGCAACAATTTACATAATTTTGTTTAAATTTGTGTGTTTAGTATGTGTTACGGGGTAGCCTCTGAATGAAGCTCTATAATGATCCAGTTCTCTAATTGACACCGAAACTCCATCTTCACATCCCCTAATTAATTGCCAAACTGAGCGGAATTCAGTTAACCCTTTCTATAACAGCCTAGCCAACAATTAATTGCGATGCAGTGTACGTTCATACCCTTCAGTAAGCAAATACGGTCCTTTCCATGGTTACGTCTTTTTGTGATATAGTCTAATATTGTAATAAAATCTATTTATTTACTTTTGTTTTTTTTGTTTTTTTTCTTAAATCATATCCATGCTTTCACCCTCCACGAACAAAGAACTTTGCTTATGATTTACGCGAACAACTCTAAATGATTTTTATGTATTTGTGTGCGCAAGTGGATGATATTAGACCATCAATCCGCCGAGACTGCAAATCAGGGGTGAAAAAAAAAATTAAAAAAAGCCATTACATTTCAGAAGCTGTTAAATCAGTTTTGCCCCGTGGCTGATGTTGTCAGCTATATTTGCTGTTGGTGAAACCGTTGATGCCTGGAATATAGGAACGGTCCTAAGAGTGTTAGCGTGTAAATAGCACGAGGGTTGTAAACTGAACGACATATCCCACTCCTAATGCCCAAGCCTAAATTACATTCACCTCTGATTAAAGCCAATGGCTTAGTAAGCCGGGACTCTCTACCTTCTGTCGCTGCCTCCAGCCTTGGCCCCAGAGCAGTCTGTCAACGGGGCACGGTTGAGCTAGTTGTAAATTTTAATTGGCCGTCATGGGAAAGCACAAACCACTGACTGGAGATTAATCAGTAAATTAACCCAGGCATAATACGCCGGTCCCCACGGAGCCCGCAATGCTTCCGGCTAGGGAAACGCAGATTAGGCCTGTAGAGAACTTGTGTTGGGATTTTACTTTCTATTATACGGCCGAACATCTTCTTAGCGTCCTGAAATTCCCTTCAGTATGACCTTTGTAACGACCCCGATTTGTATAGCGGTTTCCTTACTCATCCAAATGTAGATATTAATGAATGGACCTGCTTTGCTTTCAGTTACATACTAAGCCTGCCGTGTACATATATATTTAATATATATATATATATAGATTCAGAATGTACTGGTTTTATAAATGTTACTTATGGCGTTAGAATCTTGTTTATGCAAATTAGAAAGGACAGAAAAAAAACAAAGGGACAATTTTAAAACACTGTGACAAATGCGATGCAACGCAATGCTTTCTGCGCTCACTTAGGGAAATTCCGTTCCATAATCCTTCAATCAATACAGATTAACTATATTATCTCTGCCATTTGAAATGTAAATGCCTTAGGTATTCAATGCTTTGACTTATTACCCTTTGAGCCAAAGGAGGGTGAGCAATGGTTGATTTGTGGCAAATTGATAATATAACACACACACACACACATATATATATTTACATAGCATTAATTCGATGGGTGGAACCCTACTTCACATGGACGTTCCCCAATGAATGCTTTTGCTTCCTTTACCTATGGCGTTAATGCGTCAGAACGCAACAAGATAATTGTGTAGGGGATACACGTTCATTGCACTTCCCCCACACTCACACATGGCCCTTGTCCACTTAGCTGCGCCCTACTCGCCAGGATCCTTTCAGCACTCGGAGGCCCCGCTCTATGAGTGTGCACAGCATATGGCTTTGTGGTTGAGCTGTTGTTACTCCTAGACACTTCCAGAGCTGTTGTTACTCCTAGATGCAGGTCAGAAAAGTCATGAACTGACTCGTGGCAAAGGTGGCATCCTGTGGCAGTGCCAGGTTTAAAGTCAATGAGCTTTTCAGTGACTGCCTATGTGGAGATGACTGCCTATGTGCTGAATTTTATACACATGTGACTGAAACACCTAACAATTAGGAGGGGTGTCCACATTTAGTGTATAGTGTATCTTTTAACCTTTATTCTCCTGAGTTTAGATGATCCTGCATAATTAGCCACTTCTCCGATTAACCTGTTCATGGCATAGGACCAACTAGGCTGCTTCTTGCAGGACAGGCTCTCTAAGGTTGGCTCTTCATAATCCATAAATTGCTTTGTCAACTTGCAGCAAAATCACCTGCAAACTCTTGGTTTGCTGAATGAACCCCCATTTTCTTTTCCCCCTCAACCAGTTACCGAAGGCATGGTATATTTTATTACACCTCAAATATTCTGCCGTTGTTACTACACAGTCAAAAAAGAGATTTCCAATGAGTGGCAACCAACATCTAATTAGCCACCAACATAAGCTTATGGTAGAATTGACTTCTCTCCCTGCGGACTCGCTAACATCCAGGGTCTCTACATACATGCATTAGCCAAGTGGAAATCTAAAGCAACCGCTATGCTAATGTCTACTCATTAAAAAAATTACAAAGGAATGTTAGCAGACACTACAACTGGACGTAGATTAGCCAAAAGTAGCATGATATGGATGGCAGGAAATCCATGAGCTTTCCACATCCAACTGTTTAACATAAAGAACTTCCAGTTAATTAACAGAACTGGTCGGGAGGGAGAAAAGTGCGTTATACCCTCTCCTGTCATTCCTGATTCAAACAATGGACACTTAAAGTCAGGTGTCTTCGTAATCCAAATTCACAATTAAATGAATCAGAAGTGAAGGTTACACGACTCAATTAAATACAATAAGAAATGTCCAGAATAAAGCGTTTTGAGAATATGCAAAATTCTAACTCGTATTGGCTGCATAGATGTGCAAAACGAATGATCCTCATTGTTAAAGAGCTCAGTGAAGTACTATACATGCCAACTGCCCTGTGTAGACTACCTGGAGCTCTTCCTCTTCTTGGGCAGTGGCTTTGGGAGGTCTGTGGAGGTGGAGCTAATCAGGCATGGGGCGGGCTAGCTTCAAATAGGGGCGTAGCTCGTGACACATCCTAAAAATTTTCATAAAAATTATGGTACAGGCAAAAAAGTTATATACATATATATATATATATATATATTATATAATATAATTATATATTTAAATATACTATATAATATCCAATTAAATTTTCATTTATTTAAACTTCTTGTTAGATGTCATGGTAAGAATATTTGTAATTCACTATATTTGTATACAAATGTACAAAAAATGTCTCAAAAAAATATACAAATATTAAAAATTCTCCAAACAATTATACAAGCGCTTTCCAATCAATGTGATATCATTTTAAAATATTTTTAAAATTGTGTATTTAGCAATCTTATTTCTTAAGGAAAATATAGAGAGAATTGTATGTGCAACTAAAATAAAAAAAATATTTTAGTTATTTTAGTTATTTTATTATAATGAACAGCCTTTTAGCGAATTTATCCAGATTATCATTTATGTTTAGTTGTGCTTAATAAATGTGTATGTTTATGAATTTTAATTATTTAATTAGCATTTATCTTTTTTATAATGTGCTTGCTCATTTTAACACACACACAGTGGCAAATTATTTGCCTGCCTTATTGTGCGTGTATGCTTTATTTTAACACATATTTAATACAGATAATATTTTTTTTTATGGAGCAGGGCATGGGTTGTTGATGACTAAATCGCCCAAGCATGGCTAAAGGGGCCCCAACTGCCAGCTGGTGCCAGTACATTAAATCGTAGCCTTTGACCTGAAATTATGAGCGACTGCATGTAAATGGAAGTTTTTCACAGTCAAGTAAAATTACATTATGTTTATTTATTCTTGTTTATGTAGTATATATATTGGAACAAGCTTTCGGAAAAAACACACTCAATTATTTCAAATGTGGATCGGGCTTTTTCAGGAATTGGCTTTAATTCTTCCACATCAATCAATGTTCCCTTTTACGATGGCTGAAGTTTTCTATTTGGGGAAGTGTTTTTATTTGCTCTAGAGTTTAAATCAATGGAAAAGAAGCCGTTTTTGGAATGCAATTGTAGTAAGGCCATTGTTTTCTAGGCAAGAAAGAGACTTTTTGGGATTTTTTTTGGGACAATTTTTGGGATTGTTCTTGTCCACTAATGTTTTCTTTTGGAATGGTCAAATAAGTTGCACACAGTAGAATGTTGATGATGATGAGATGTCTTATACCCACCTAAAAGGGACTTGTCGGCTTTGCGCTGTTATTGTGAGCAATTATTTTTTGGTTTTGACATCAAAATGTCAGCTGGTACTTCTCCATTTGATAATAAAATATATAGGGTTTTTTAAATTCATTTGAACCTTTTTTCATATTATACCTGGCTTTTTTGAGTCATCTGCCTCTTTAAAAAAATAGTTTCAGTGATTTGGTGCAAGACTACATGTTGACATGTGTTATCTTTAAATCAAAGTCATCTGACTCTGAAAACAGTACGGCTCTTCACATAAGTGCAAGGTTTCCAAAGCACCTTTGGAATTCTAGGCAGATAAATATAGATAAGCACGCAAGATACGTCACGTTTTAATTCTCTACAAACCGTTACACAGACTCTTCACAAAGCTCTCGGTAGGAAACTTCAATTACCTGCACACAACGCACACAACAACTCTATTCATTTCTTCTTACAGGACAAGTTCATTTAGCCGTCACAGTTGTCTCATTGCGATATGAGGAAACTAGAATGTTTAACTCAATGGAAACTTCAAGTTAGTGAATATCCCATATCTTCTCATACTTTATGATTTGTACTAACATCACCTTTCTAATGTACGTACCACATCATTCATTTATTATATATGTATATTTAGCTTTTATTTAATTTATTATATATTATAGTACTGGGTTTTGTTGGTGTTTTTACCATGAGAAATTTGAGAGGTTGACTATATATATTATATATCTATACTATATATATATATTATATATATTTATTATTTTTTATTTTTTTTCCCAAAATTACCAGCAGCCCATTCACAAAAAAATTAAAAAAAAACATGTGGTAGCCACAGCTCAAATGGCTATAAAATATTTTGGGTTATTCCTAACCTCATTAAAAAGGGTGCCCAGGAATATAAATAATACAATGGGGAAAAAGAAAGAAAAAAACTCACAATTGGATATATAACTGGCTATTTCTTGGGAACATTTGTATGGGAGCTACATGAATGTCTTTTGGTTATTATGTCACAACTATATTCTCTTTAGGAATATGAGAACAGCATGAGGACACACTTATTGTTAATAAATTTACTGCACTTAATTGTTTAATATGTATTTTGGTCTAAAAAGTTTAAAGTGGATTCCCCTCACAGGGGGAAGGTGTATGTTTATATATTTAAGTGTAATTGGGGGATTATCTTGGGTCAACTGGGAGGCTTTTAGATATTCTTATACATTAAATATAATAAAATGCGTATTATTAACTTTATCATAAATGGTTTGTACACGCCTTGAGTGCCATGCATTACAAATAAGTTTAACTTCTATTATGGAAACAAATGCTATTTTTAAAGTTTATTGGATGATTAATTAATATATAAAGAATTAAAAAAATATTGATACAAATATAATCCTTCATAATGAATGCATTAATATTCATCAACAATAGCAATGGAGTGAGAAACTTTGCTTTGTAAATCAATATCACTTTTTTAATTGCTCAACATGATCCCTACTATTCCTAGAGGTACATTTAAAGGTTTTTATTTCCTTAAAATTTTAGGTTTCCAGTTGGAGAAAAGTCTATTGTCTCCCAGCATCATTTTTCCTTTTTCTTTTTTTCACAGACTTATTGTGAGATAACACTTTTAATAATTCCATAACGCCATTGAAATGATACAGGAACAATGGATTATCTAATAACCCCTGCTCGGCGAGATACCCCAGGAAATGCACTGAATGGAACACAAATGTACACTAGACTTACACTAAAAAGGGTTTGACGAATTATGTCTCTGGTCTAGAAATTAATAAATGAGGAGTTTAGTGGAGCCTCTGGAACACAATTTAATCAGCTTGTTCCACAAAGCACTTTCCCTTAGGCATCATGTGGGATTATTCCCTTGCTGAATGAATTTTAAAATGTAAATGGCATTGAAACATGCATGAATCACTAATATAGACATGATGTTCCTGGTTGACACCTGCTTCACTCTAGATGGATTGAAAACTGCTCTTGTACATAGCAAGGGGGCAAATCCTTATTCCAATGGGGTTTTTTTTAAGATTAAAAGGTTATACAACTTGCCATGCTTTTTTTAAGATAAATATTGTTACATAATAATAATAATAATAATAATTCCCCTGATAAAATGAGTGACAGGATTGGTGATGAATCTATCCATTCATATTTATTAACTTTCTCATTTATAATATTCAATGTTAACTTCTGATTAAGCAGCAATTAATTACCCATACTAATTCAATGCTGAACTAAACACTAAAATAATTTCATGCAAAATGAAAACTAATGTCAACGAACGAGTTGGTGTTCGCATGGAAACATAGTTTATATAATTATATTTTTACTCTGAGAAAGCAAGTTTACATAAGAAAGTTTAAAAAAAAAAACAAGAAAACCATTAAAACTGTGTTATTTGCACATTAGATAATTACAGCATTGTGCTTTATGGTTATTGGGTAATTGTGATGGTATTGCTGGATAATAATAATGCTTAGGAACTTACTATATGTGGCCATCATGTTTTATAAGTAGCCTTATGCATATAATATTTCTATAATACATGCAATGCTCACAGTATAAATAGACATTGTAGAATTTAGTGTTTGTATGTAAATTACTTTGATCCTGGTAGAAATTTGTACAGATTTATGAAAAAAGAAGTTATATTTGCTTGAACTTTAAACATACGCTAAGATACGCATGAAGAAACCCTTTCAGGACCAAGGTCAGCTCATTCTGTCCTGTTCATCATCTTGGAAATGTACACCGTGAATCTGCAAAAGACTATATTCTCAATGATCCTGCAATGGCCCTTGATTAACCAATGAGGATAAAGGCAATTGTAGTTGAGTAATATATAATATTAATATATAATATAGGTTTGTGTGATATTTACTATACCATCTGATCGCCTTTTTTTTCTTGCTGTGCGATTACCTTTTTGGATCTTTCGTACCTCGTCTACTTTTGGATCTAGAAATGTAAAAATCATGGCTGCAGGGGTCACATCTGCGACCGGGCCCGACACTCTAGAGGCCTACGACCACTTGTCTGCCCCTTTAAAGCCGCTAGCTGCTAGATCGGATTATCTCTCTCGCTCTCTCTCTCTGCACTTCCCGCATACTGGATCAGTGTTCACACGCCACGGAGAAAAAGAGACACACCACTCCTGTAGGTGAGTGGTGTTGGCAGGGTCACAGGCGGGCTGTTTGGAGGCACAGGCAGGCTGTTTGGATGCAAAGATGGCACATGAAGCCTGTTTGGGGCACTGACAAGCTGTTTGGGAACAAAGCTGGCAGACAACCTGTATGTGCAAAGGTGGCACTAACAAGCTATTTTGGGACAAGATGGCACATATAAGCTGTTTGGGCACTGGCAAGTTGTTTGGGGACAAAGATGGCACAGACAATCATTATCAGAATATTCTAACTTTCTCTTACTATTTTAGTAAATCATTTACACAGCTAGAAGGGAACCCCATTTGGGAATTTAACTTGATTTTAATGTTGCTAGGACCTGCGGAAAAAGCGGAGACCAAGTTGTCGGCAGACAGCCTCCTCCCTCGCAAGGCAACCCCTCCTGAAGGTAGGAGCACTTCCATTCTACTGGAGATCCATTCTGGAGGGTGAGTTAGCTTGGTTCACCCTCTGCAAATATAGATTTTTACCCATTTTAGTTAATCAAATTTAAAAAAAAATAATCTTGTAAGATACAATAGAACAGCTAGGTTAATATAGAGACTTATAACAGCAAAGGGTATTACTCAGAAGCCACTAACGATGATGTGAAAAGAGTACAACGTTTTGCGAACATATTTTAAACAAATATTGCCCTTTAAGGACAATTTTGATTGATCATAAAGTGTCCTCCTACTTTTAAATTCAGGATGAAAAGATCAAAAGAGAAAAGAGCAACTGTTGATCTTCCAACCATTTATGGGTCTCTGTCAGTTAACAAGATGACAGTGGACATATATGTACTTTGTAAAAGATTTGGGGTTAAGGGTCAAGTAACCCAGTCAATTAATAAGACATCTTTTAATCTTAGAAAAACCAGAGAAACACGTTGATTAGTTCAAAAAATTCTGGTAGGTTTACAATTAAGTCTTACTTTGACATTAAGCACCCATAATTGGCAGTGTAAGTTCACCCAATGCCACAGTTTCTGTTTACAATGTAACGGCAAAATATTAGGAACAGAAAACAAATTTACTGTCAGCTTATATCAGATACTATTAAAGCTGAAATAATTATACACTTAAAAACATACTGAGACAGGAAAGTCTTCCCTGAAAATAATTGCAACAAAGAAACCTCAAAGTATCCAACAGTTTGTATAATTCTGCAGTTACCATTTAACCGAAGTTATTTATTTTAGAATCTCTTTACCCGTATTAAGTGCCCGTTGACCATAATTCCCACGCATGGAGCCTAGAGAAACAGGAAGTTTCTCTAAAAGTTTTTTTCATATAAAAATCTTTTTAAGCTTACTATGAATTTGTCTCACTGCACATTAAAAAATCTTTTCTGAACCCAAGATTCTGAGATGTGGTTTATTTCTCAGGATCGGAGTTTGCCTTGTCTTTTTGTCTCTCTTTATAACTGAAAATGCTAAATGATTATTTGACATTAGACAGGATGTACAAAGAACCTCCAAGGTTTTGACCCAGCGTATCAGTGTAGACCTGCTTCCTCAGGTCTTCAGGTCAGTTTTATCTCTCTTCAGGCAGGGGACCAGTGTTTGGTCATGTCAAACTCCCCACCCACTCTTTGTAGACCAAATAACCACTATGACTATTACCGAGGAAGGGATCTCCAAGGTTTTGCCCCAGCATACCAGTTCTCAGGTCTCCAGGTTAGTTTTATCTTTCTCCAGGTGGACCGGTTTGTGGTCATATCCACTCCCCACCCACTTTCCTTCTACTCCCCACCCACTTCCCTTCCACTCCCCTCCACACCTTTCTTCCACTCCCCACCTACTAAGGTTGGTCTGTAACTGGCCCCACCTCTATGCAAGTTACCTCCACCCCTTCCTGAAGCTGCTCTCCCCGAAAAAGGAGAGCACCGGGAAGAACTTCTCTTGAATGCTCACTAATTACTTTCACTAGAACAGTTATACCTGGAATCACACATTTTGGAATCTCAGCTATTATGAATGCCGAACGTTGCTTTTCTGAATGATTAATGCAACATTTTAACTTATACCCCATTACCCTTATCATGACTATGCAAGAAGGACTTTGGGTTTCATGGTGTTCTTGCCTAATACAGTTTCATTCACATCTGGTCACCAAAGAGTCGCTCCGTCATCTTGCAGTCTGCTAATGAGATCCCTCATTTAATTAATACCATAAGAATTTTAATTCTGACTGAATCAATTTAACGTGATGTGATTTTGTCAGTTCTATTCCCCAAGTATAAAGTGAGCCTGGTACTTATTACATACATCATTTCATGGGCTCTGCATTCCCTGCTGACTTAAACAAATTCTAATTAAGACTAATTAAAGCATCATTTATGAAAGCGCTTGTGATAGCTATGCAAACATTCCGGGTGGGTGTGCTCTGCATAATAATCACGCTTGTTAATATTTAAGCAAGATCCTCAGCAACTAGATCTTTTAAAAAGAGGGATGTTCTAAATGTCGGTTTTTTAGTCATTAATGGATACATTTATTTTTATAAATACTTCTGTTTTATTTTAATGTATGCAGTTGCATAATTAACAAAATATATGTATCAATTGAATATACTAAATAAAAAATATAATGAAAAAATGGGCGCATTTAAAAAAAAGATACATTTTTAACATTAATAAATATGTTACTTTTGGGAAATAACAAAATTCATACTGTTTTGACCAAATAATACAAAAATAGCGATTGATGTTGATGGAACAAATTAGAAGGCTGGTTTTCTATTCTATTATACATATTTATATTATGATTAGTAGAGTATCTGCAGGTATGTGGGATTGGGAAGGTCAAAATCCTCTGGGGTGGAAAAAAGTCAATGAAAACATCAGCAGCTCTTAGTGCGTTGGGTAAATTATTGGGGTGTTATTGGTTTTCAAAGAAGGTGTTGTTCCCGAGCCGCTGCTTTTCTTAGCGCCCATTTCTTTAATGGCAGGACTAATGCACAGGAAGCATAGATCAAGGGGAGCATACAGCCAAAATTAGATAAAAGTGATGTTTTTGCGCTGCAGTATTTTAATAATTCATGCACCAATTTGCATCCAAAACACCAATACACGTAAAAAATAACCTAATATTATTAGGATTAAGCTGTCCCTTTAAATCTCTTCTTGCATCACTTTTAGCGGCTTTAGATAATAAGTTATATTGTATAGCTGATGTCATTCTGTTGCCAAAATGTAACAGAACCAATTACATTTTGATATGAAATAGCTAAAAGATGTGAGAATTAAGAGTATTAGTTTAAATGACTTGGAATTACTCGGTAATGCTTACATTCGATTTAAAGACACCTGCTGAGTCTAATGGAAGGAGAATTCCCTGAACGTTCATAAACTGAATGTCTTCTTTTGTTACCTAAAAAAAAATCTTAAGAGTACCAGAAAGTTACATTGTTTCAAAAATAATATAGTTGCACGTTATGTGTAAGTCATTCTGATGGGCAAACCAAGGACAAGCTGGGGCAAACCTGCGAAGGGACAGAGATCCAAAGACATTCATACATCGACACATTTACTTCTAATTGGAGCCATTTATGGGAAAATCTATATTATTAACAAGAAAAAGATGCCAGAATTATACATGAAATATAGACTGAGATTAGGTGTTCCAATTTACATATATTTAATCTTTTTTTTTTTTTCACAGTCTGATATAGTTGCTTTTAAGATCATTACTGTCTATAGTATTTTATAAAAAGAAAAGATTAATTTTTACGAAACAAACAATAGTGCAATTCTATACCCCAGCTGGAAAGCAGGACCTCCTAAAATTAATATAGCATTTCATACAATTCCTAGAGACTATGTCATAGCGGGGCCAGATCTGACATTACATTCTTGTTTCAGAAATTCCTTCTTTTAGGAAAAAGTGGCGTTCCAAGTGTGCTGCGTGATTACCCGATG
Organism: Spea multiplicata; assembly: GCA_009364415.1. Lineage (NCBI taxonomy): Eukaryota > Metazoa > Chordata > Amphibia > Anura > Pelobatidae > Spea > Spea multiplicata. The sequence goes on along the minus strand of VKOC01000009.1, from coordinate 16,141,408 downwards.
CATTGGCTTCCGCTCTGTGCATCAGTAGCAGGCTCGCTTACTGCGGAGTAACACATGTGAACAGTGAGTCAGGAGGAGCATGTTATATTATCCAGTGGTCTAAAGTCATTTTTCACTTGACCATTTTAAACAGAGGAAAATTATAAAGACAATGTGGATTCCTTCAACAAGAATATTGGAATATTTGGTTAAAAAAACCTTCTTTTATCAGCAATTTAAGAGAGCCGTGAGAATAAGACTACAAAGGGAGAGGTAACCAAGTACTGTTTGAATTGTCCTTGGTGGACCCTCCAATGAGACCCCAAAATACTGTGACTAGTGGAGTAAAAAAGCATTTAATTAAATTTATCTGACGAAAAGTTCATAGTGACCACCTACTCGATGAGGTGCTGCTTGTGTCTTTAAGGAGTAGCACAATATCCCAAAATGTAATTAACATTTTACAATATGATCATTTATTATATTAATATATTATTTAAGTGTTTATTTTATCATTAATGTTTTTAATATCCAGCATTCTACCTGCAACATATTAACCAGAATCCTTACAGAAATTTAGAAACTCAGCCTATCTTTTTTTAACCCATTCATTTAAAATATATAAAATTATATAAATATATAAAACTCACATTTATTTATCTCTTTTGGGGCCACTTACACATTGGGTGCGTATTATACACAAGTACAAAATAACACGATCCCCTATGTAAACTTTTCTTGAGAATTCAGTGCTAAATAAAGCATGTGTACTATACGGGGGGGGGGGGACTTTTTCCAATATAGGGGGGGTTAGAAGCAAAACAATTTATGCTAATTTTTTCTGATTAATTTAAACAACTTCCCTCTATTCCAGCTTTGTAGATCGTAGTATACGAGTTCTCTGTCTTGTCGGAGCGTCAGCCAGCTGCTGCGGTAATAAACAATCTATTCCCATATCTGCGAAGGTCTCGGAGACGTCGCAGAACAAGCTTGGTGTCTACCCACTCACCATTTAACGTGTACCATTTCTTAGTGAACATACAGATGGCATGCAGTCCCAGATTTCATTTGAGTTAATCTAATCCCTCCACAGCTCCCACTAGAAAGGAGGGCATTAGCAGCCATATGTCAACCTGATTTGTCAGATTATTCATTACAATTAATTGCAGTTCTCACTTAAGGCCTTTAAGGCTGCGAATTGCTCCGAATTCTATTGCAAACACAAAATTATGAGTAAAAGACTTTAGCCCTGTCATTCAAATTTCACGCTGACCTTTATAGGCTTTTGGTTTTTCCTTGGGTGCCGAGCTGAAAGCATTGTAATTGGCGCCGCGTTCCTTTCTCACTATAGGTAAGCTGTCTGACTCCGCGATAGATTGGGCCAGACGGACGCGAAGAAAAAACTCCCAGCAGACAATATTTAGCTGCCAACTAACAATACATTTGGAGGATTATTAGATGAACGCGATGTCATAATGACCCTATATACAAATTAAACCTCTTCATTTTAGACCAATTTAAGATATCCTTCCTTTCGGGAAAAAAAAAACTACATTTCTTGAGACTTTCTTATTATACAACAGAGTTTTTTTGTAATGCATGGGCTATTATAAATTATCATTACAAATTAAATGAATTAAATGACATCCTGCTAGCCTGAGAATGATTAATAGGAATAAGACAAATTATTCTAGTTTTGGTTAACACATTTTGGCCTCATTAACGAAATGATAATGATAACTCAGATATCTTGAGTGAAATGAGCATTATTAGAATACATATTGTAGCGCGCACACTGTCCGTTATCTTGTTATCAGTTAAGTAAGCAGTGAGATAGTAACATTGGTGTTTGATGAGTGTCAGAGGCTCCTTCGTTGTCATGAAGGGTCTATAATTAAGGTTATAAATCCGCAGTGGACTTTTTTTTTTATTAATAGTTTGTTTGCTACTTCAGACTGGTAATTTTGAGAGATGTTTCATAAAATTTGACGTAAAGGTTTTATTAAAAATCTTTCAGAAGGAAAGGCTTGACAGGGGCTGCCGGAATGGTAATGTTACCTTTCTGTTTGTGTCTGTGTGTCAATATCATTTGCAAGAATGTATTGATTGCCTCACTATTTGATACTATTTGATAGTAGACTATCCTGAACATCTTTCCATATCTATCTATCTATCTATCTATCTATCTATCTATCTATCTATCCATCCATTATCTATCTATCTCTCACTCTATCAATCTAAAAAATAACTTTTTGAAGATCACAAAGTAGAAAATATTAGCAAAAACATGCTATCCATGGCTATCCATTGCCGTTTAGATTCCCTCACAGTATAAACATCCTCAAATTATATCTGAGCCTCTAGTTTTAGATGATGGCCTCTTCTAACAATTCTCCTCCTTTGAAATAAATGTCCATCCTGTACGTTGTTAAATCTCTTTTTGGATGCAAGCGTTTCTATCACATCCTCCCTCTCTTTGATTTCCTCCAAGCGATAGACACTGAGATCCTTTCGTCTTTCCTAATATGTTTTTTATCATGCAAACCGTTCACCACATTAATAGCCCTCCTCTGAGCTCTCTCCAATATATGAATATATTTCTGGTGATGGAGGCTCCAGAACTGGACACAATAGTCTATGTGAGGTCTTACCAGGGAACAAGCATGTCTCAATTATATCCTCTCGCTTTACATCGCACATCCAAATGTATAGCTCAAGAAGAAAATCTGTTATTATTAACTGGTCACAAAGAGGGTGACAATGGTTTTATAGCTCTTTAAAAAAGGTAGAAAGGTAGTCATTTCTGTTATGTTACGGAAACTCATCGTCTGCACTGCTTGATTTGTAATTTGTCGGCCAACAAGTATATGTGGTTGTTCTATATTAAAGAAAATGTATTGGTTTAAGTGCATTGCATGTTAAGTCCTCATGAACATACATGGGAACCCGGAGTCTCCAGAGGAACATCTCCTTTCCCAAGTCACTAGGTCAGTTTCATATTTCTCCAGCAGAGAAGCTGTGTTTGGTCATGTCCACCCCACCTACTTCCCGCCTACTTTCTGTCAACTTCCCTCCCACTTCCCACCCACTAACGGTTATCTGGGACTAGCCCTGCCCCTTCACGCAACTAATCCTGCCCTTACATGCAGCTGGCCCCGCCCCTTCACAAAGCCACTTCACAAATAACTCTAAGGAGACTACCCTGGGACGTTCCCAGGTATGATCACAACTGTCGTAGCGTTTAATTTTAATTTGCTAAATTATTTTATCTGCAATTTCTGCTAAATATTTTCAAAAATGTACACTCTGATACTATATAAAAAGTCAGCCGTGAAAAAAGTAGAGAACAGAAGATTTGCATCCATAAATGTGAATTCGATCAACCTTTATGTATACATAATTCTAAAAATGTAAAGTGTAATAACTTTTTTAACCCCTTAATGACAAAGCCTGTACACGTACGGGCTCAAAATGCATTGTTTTCAATGGGTTTAGGGACCGCCCGTTGTCCTTAAGGGGTTAATGTTTAAAATTCGAAACGGGGTTAAATCCTTATACATTCTTGATCTTTAGTATTCCAAAGGTTAACACTTGTCTGCTGAACATCACAAATTCCAGAAAGAAAAAAAAAAAAGAGTCACATGAATTAGGAAGCCACCAGTGATCAAACATCTCCTCATTACACTTCAATATTGTTGCCTCTAAAGGTCACCATTGCTGGACATAATCACACAAAATCAAAACAGCCACGTTTATATATCATAGAGGCAGCACATAGCTTGAAGGTTTATTTTCCAGAGCCTGAACAATCTTCTGAAGCCATTTATTAATTCCTGTGTATTGTGGCATAAACGGAGCACATTTACGGCAACTAACAAAAGCCAACCAACTCAATCCCCTCAACCATCTCAATAAAACCAACGCATATTCGTGAAAAATAATCACATTATTCGGGGGTATAACATAACATTTATGATTGAGGCTATTACTAGATATTTGTATAAATAATTAAAATATATTTTTTAGAAAAAATAAAATATTAGGAACCCGCACAAGCTCAAAATATTATTGCCAACGGCCCCTCATTCTCTCATTTCTATTTATAACCTGCAAGATCTCTCTTTGGACTTGACTGGTTTGAGAGATCCATCATGGGAAGGAGTCTTTAACTTGGAACTTAACGAAAAACGTTGAGTTCTAAGCTTTATAGAGTTCTACTCTCGCAATCCTTATGCCCTGCTGCTTCTTTGTAACCTGTCTTCAAACTTCATGTTTTCGGTTCAGAACAATTCCCTCCAGACTCCGTACTTGACCTTCACCACTTCCTTCTCTCGCATGACTCCTTACTCTCGAGTTAGCTACCGTTATTGGTTTTGCTACATTTCGTTTCAACAACAGCCTGCCGTTAAATCTCCAGTGTAAGTTTCTTTAACAAAGACGTAGGACAAGATGTTTGAAGTAAAAGAAGGTTTCCAACGCTAAACCTCTTTCTATTTTTTTTTTTCCCGCGCTGGATACTATGTGTAAAGATATCGAAATGGATTTTGCCCTTTTAATAGAAGGTGAACGTCCCATACAAAAAAAGACGTGGATACAAAAATACAAAGCCGGACCTGAAGTTGTTATCGTTGTGTACATCCTATTCATGGCATTGATAAAGTGATAAATACAGAGGCCTACAGTTCTAGACCGGATTCGTGATTTAAGAACGTTACCTTTTTTTTTGAAGACTAGAAAAATATCCTTAAAAAGTCAAATTTAATTAGCTTTTCAAGTCTTTTTTTAAAAATGGCTTTTGTACTGATCGTTTTAAAATCTTATTATAATTTGCATCAATACTAACTCAGTGAGATACATTTTCCCTCATAATTGCATATATTAACCCATTGTGTCACAGACCAAACTTGATATCATTGTTGTAAACGTACCAAAGTTATTATATGTATAGAATGCAGTTGTTGGGATGTTTTCGCCCCGTTTAGCGATATATTACAGAATTGTTTTACATCTTTAGTGCTAATGGTGGAAACTGTTGGACATCAATAACATTTCAGTCCTATTGCCACAGTAACTTTCCAAAAAGTACATGGATTTTCCATACCGAATGATTCTTAGAACCAATATCCTTTCGCCACCTGCTTCCTTTCATTTAGTGTGAAAACGGCTTAGAGGAGTTGAAAAACTCAAGCTTAATTAGATTACCATCATTCATTCCTGATATCTTAATCTGTACCATCAGGCTTTCATTGAGCACATGATTTGATTCATTCCCATAGTCGTGGGTTTTTGCTTCCGCACACCTTCTAAAACCACTGGTGTGCAAATGACTAGCGGAGGAACATTCGTCTGAAATATCATCTACAGACCAGGGACAAAAACAAAGATAACAGCAAAGATCACGCTAAGTGGGTTCGTGGACAACAAATACTCATTCTGCTTAAAATGCAGGATTTAAGTTCAAACATCAGGCTCCACGTCAATCGTCTGTAACATTTTTATTGTATAGTTTTGGGTGTCCCAGCATAAGAGGTTGCAAGATAGAATGCACATTTTTGGAAACAAAAATTTTGACCTAATATTCATGGATATTCACAATATTAAGTAAAGACAAATTATAGGATAAATTTGTACCAGAAGTCATATACGTATCTCTAGACTGTGTAGTTAGATCATGTCTATCTAATGTACCATTGAGATACAATTTTAGAGAATCGGTGTACCCTAAATAATCACCTGTTGATGATGTACCTGGGTGATGCTTCCCTTATTGTTAAAATGTTGGTTAGGTGACATTTATTTGGTTAGTACAAAAATGTATCTCTACTTTCTACCTATTTTATGGAACATATTTGGTTAAACCAGTCTGAAGCTGCTTTAAAGGGAATATAATAGGTATAGTCAGCTATACTTGGTGGCCGCATTAGATACAAGCCAAGACTGACCATGTGGCGAGTCAGGCAAATGCCTAGTGGATGAGTGCCACTAACCTTTTGCTGCCACTCACATGGCAGAATTGGTGCTTTAATGTGCGGCCATGGGCTGAATAACCCCCCGCCACATGTATGTCATTTAGCAGCCGCTGTCCTTGACGTGAAGTCCAGCCCTGATTACATGTGATTTGACCTACCTTGTAATATCTCTGCAAATAGGTTTCTGATTTATAAATAATTCAATATTTGGAGCAAACAAAGAAATGTAAGAATTAGAGAGCAGAAAATGCTATTTTCATATAGCGTTGCAGCAATAGCTACTTAATTGATCATTTAAGCATTTCTTATGTCATTAAACATTGCAGAACCATCTGACCCCCCCCCCCGCATATTTGAGAAAAATATCATAAAAGTGGAAGCCTAGTTTAGAAAGTGCTATCAAAGAATTGCACGGTAACTAAATGTGTTTATTTAATGCAATATTCCCTTTCCTCTATGCACCTATAAATGAATGGAACAAAACAAAAAGCATCATTGGCTTGAGAGTAAAATAACGGCTACCTCGCTGTTGCCATTTGTCTTCCATAGTTGATGCATAGGCTTAGTTTGAGCATTATAGAAACACATTGCATTGCAGGCCTGGCTAGTACTGATATGAGATACATTGTGTTGAACTGTTTGTGTTTGTGTACATAAGTCTGAATTATGTCGGGGACGGGTATGGTGTATCAGTCACTCGCTGTTTAACAAAAGCTCTGGAGATGATTAAAAATACACATTTAATAATTCTCGAGTGGCATCATGAGTCTTCTTTTATTCGGCAAAAACACAACTTTTACAGTGTTTCGACAGCAAATACGTCAGTTAAATAAACAATTTTGTAAAGAACCAATTAATAGCGAGAGTTAATAGTTTGAGTGGCAGAAAGACAAGATGTTGACCATTTTATTTCCTGGGGCTAGGAAAATCATTGTACACGTGCCTATAGAACTCGAAAGAGTAAAATACCCGAATGCCCCGTGAAAAATGGATCACTTGGTTTTATTACTGAAGTCAACTCCAAGCCTATGAAATTTGTTTATCAAATTTCACATATATTTCAAGACTTGCCAAAGCTCAGAGGGAGAAGTTCTAATGCTTTACAACGCTAAGCGGAACGCTAAGGGGTATCATAGTATACACAAGTAGAAAATGACATGACGTCTAAGTTTTCCCAAATATTTCGTTCCAAAGCATGCTTGTTATACCCAAATTTGACATTCACATTCTGCAGAAAGAGAAATCCAGTTAAAGGGGGAATAGAGACAATAACCTTTTATTAGCCTCATCTACCTCCCTCCCACTACCTAATCCATCCAAAGTTTTCATTCTTAACTGCTCAGCGCCATCTTGGAAAACAACTTTCAGCCAATGGTAGCAATTCTAGTTGGTTGGCCAAGTAATACAGTGTCCAGCTGCACCTTCAATGAAATAAACTGGATTGGCTATATATATAGTTACAGACACCCTGGTGGACAGAGTGTGGAATTGCAGCTAAATAATACTGGTTGAGCAGCTTCTTCACGTTGGGATGTTATGTGTTTCCACTATTCCTCTCTCATTCTGGGAAAGAAATAAACACAATCAGTAACAGTAAATAAAGACAGATACTTAGCCACAGGACCACAAAAAAAAACATGCAGTGGGAAATCCTGTTGTTTGCCGTTTTAAAGGGATGGGTATGAACCTGCAGCAATGAAGTATATTATTTCAGAATATGCACGGATTCCAATCTGCAAACAATTATTTATTATGATTGTATTTTTCGAAAAGGCTTGCGACAATTGTCTCGAGAGAAGTTGAAACTGATAGCAAATTACCAGCCCCTCCCCCCCAAAAATAAGATAAAACCGTAAGTGTCCATTGTGGGAAAGGAAGTGCTGGAAAACAAGACAAGATGCCATAGGCAGATATTAAAATCTAAAATAAATAAATTGCGGCTCCATTTTCAAATTGATCTATTGGTTCGAAGTAGAGCTTAAATAGCGGATAACTATGACTCCCCGCAGAGTTCAAAAGGTGGATTGGCCTCATTTGAAATTGGGCCTTTAAAATAATGTAATTGTAGAAAGCTCTTTTTTTCAGCCATATAATTCATTGGTTCTGGAAAGGAAAATTGCACATTTTTCACCAGATTAGCGGAAATTAAGGTATGTCAGGAATCAGGCGTTCAAATTCCTTTCATTTGAGTTAACCATTTGTATGCCCGAGGGAGTTCAGTGTTGTACATTCTTTTATCGCCATTTAGAGAAGGAGGATTGAATGTTTAACCCTTTTGTCTATATCCCCTGTTTATCACACAAATAAATACTCATCTTCCCATATTTTTTGAGTTGTTGATACGCTATGCGAATTTACTTAGTTAATGACAAACATCATCATCATCAGAGTTGTCTGGCAGCTATTTGGCTGAGTGGGAAATGAATCTTGTAGAAACATTGAGAATCTATCGTACATCTTTAGCTGTAAGTTACCCCGGTCCAGTAATGCAAGTTAATCTTAGGAACTCTAGGGGGCTCTAACTTGGCAGTGGAAGCTAAGACTGAATATTACATATCTTCCAAGTGGCCTAGGGGCAGTTCCTCTTTGGACTGAAATACCTCAGACCCTCTTTTCTATCCTGATGTCCTCCTCTTCCCAGAGCTCAGAAAATTTGGTATACATGAGCCTATCATAGTGTTCTATGTCCTATGAGTATATATATATATAATGTGTAATAATACATGTGTAATAAAAATCTTATAAATAGCAATCAATAGGCATTCTGGGGAACATTAGAGAGGAGGCTACCAGGGATCGGCAAAGTGTCCGTACAAGGACACCGGTGTCCTTGGCAAGGTTGGTGAAGGTCCATAGAACGTCATATACTGAAGGGTCACGGGAAGGGAAATTTGCCTAATGTGCCTATGATATGCCTTTGTTGGGTGTCAGAAAGGAGAAATATGAACAAGAAAAGCTTAAAAAGAGCATTGAATAAAGATAATAACAGCAAAAATGATAGAACTTTTAAGCGCTGGATTTTATTATGGTTTTATCTAAGACGTGACACACTAGCTCTCTTTAATGTGACTTGCTTAATGTAAGTTGTGATTCTCTTTGCTGATAGAGAGTAGAACAGTGGTCTGTATCTGCTTCAACAATGTGAATGACAGACGTTACAAATTACTAGACTGTAAACATGCGGTCCGGGCCCTCTTTACCTAATGTATTGATTCATCTTAGTCTGTTAGTTCTAGTTTTCTCAGACCCATTGAATGTGTGCATTGGAAGAAGGGCTGAGGGAATTGTTATATAAATAATAGATACTAATAATAATTAGTATCCCTTACAATTTTCTACTAAATGGGGAGGGTAGCGTTCAATCTCAAAGGTGCGTTGGACACTACGGAATAAATAATATAATGCATTGGGAAGTATTGTTTTGTTCAGGCCGACAGGAGGTTTAGAATAATATTGGAGGGCCCCTTGTTAGAAAGCAGTTTTCTAAAATTACCGCTAAACTGGAAATCTAGACCAAGCGATATCTACAACAAATGCCTTTCCTAGGTGACCAAGGCACTGTAGGTCATGAATCATAAGCATGGAATTGGTCTACATGATATAGTGGAGGGAACCTATTATTTAAATACAGATGTAGATTAGCATTCACAAAACCTGGTTTTAGCTCATTTTCTTCCAATAAACGTTCTTTATCTGCGGACCTGGTGGTCGCCATTGTTGTCAGACATGTGATATTTTGGGTGACTGTTCCTGCAGAAGAGCTGCTGGCTGGTGGGCAACAACCAGGGCAGGGGTTGAGTGTGTGTAAGTATGTTAGTGTGTGTTTAAGTGGGTTAGCGTGTGTAACTATGTTATGTGTCTGTGTAAGTATATTACAATATGTGTAAGCACGTTTGTATGTTATTGTGTATGTAAGTATGTTACTGTGTATGTGTTAGTATGTCTGTATGTTTGTGTCAACCTAAGTACAGTATGTTGCTGTGTGTGTGTGTAGCAGGAGCTACAGACAATATGATAAGGAGTCAGGGGGGATTTGTCAATTATATTGGACTAAGATAACAGAGCAAGAACGCACAACAATGGCTAATATGTAGCTGTCTGAACACACGAAATCATGCAAAATCTAGAAAAAAAATTTACATCTTATTTTAAATCTGATATTATAAATAACAAAAATGGCGTGGTTTCCGCTTTAAGTTTTTCAAAGTTCTACCTTCCTTAGACAGTATTTGTTTAATTATACCATCCATGTTCTATCCATATCTTTAGACCCTCATTAATTTTTCTGAGAAGTGATTAGCATTTTAAGGCAAACAAGGTGTACATTGTTAGTGGGACATGACCCCGCTGTCAGTGAATTATATCCATGATTAATGATCGTTAGCCCCACGGAGCTAAAAGTTTGAGTGATAATGAATAGAATATTAGCCTGATAAGGGATAAAATGAATCACAGTGATAACAATCACAGCTGGTACCGAAAGATTATTTTCGATAACTCATCATCTTGGTACTAGATCTAGATGAAAACAGTCACAATTGCCCCGTAAAAGAAAACTCCAATTTTTTTTAAATGTATATTAAAAAAATACTATTGTTGGCAAAATCCTTGTTAAATAGGGGTCTTTTAATACTGCAGAAGTGCACGTTCCCCTAATACATGTAGATGGGCATTGAGCAGTCGATGGCATTGTTTGTTCATTTTTTTTTTATTATTAAATTTCCCTGGAGGACTATATTGAGATATAATTCTCATCTGAGGCAACCTAATCTCCCCTTGTCTTTATCTGGGCTTGACAGTGATGAGGACAGGGAATTAGGCATGTTTTGGAATTGAAAAAGCAACTCTACCTGTGTGTGTGTTCTCTTTGACATACAGCGTGATACGTATGATAGGAGACGCTATGTCTTAATTGACAGCTTATTGTAAAATAACTGTCATGTGATGTCAAGATAGAATCTGCATAAATCCGGAATTATTCGGAACGCTTTGCCCTATCACCAGCCGCACCCCACAATCCTTATTCGCCTTTTCCAAAGCACAATTAAATTAAAATTATCAGACAATGGGCTTGATTTAACGTTGGGGATAAATCAAATCACAAATAATTGAATAGCAAACCTTACCTATAATACAACGGGAACAATAACAAAAAAACAGCAATACATGTTATCCATGTTAATAAATATGTGCCATTATATCTGTTTTTTTATCTCATTTTTGAAAGCTATATACCCGAGGGTTTCTATAGAATTACTCAGAATAGGTTTATCTCAGGTGTTAAATCCAAAATAATATTTCGTAATTATTAAATGCATTAATAACTACCTTACAATACTCAGCAAAGTTTCATAGAATATATATATAGTTTTCAAAAAGACAATATTTAAAGTTATTCCAGGAAAAAAAAGATACAACGTTCTAGTTGCATTACATTTAAATGATAAAATGATCAACTGGATCGGGGAAATAACAACTATAAGTTTTTTTTTACATTATTATCATGTATTATTATGTTTTATCGATATAGGCAGCCCATACAAACCAAAACAATAGGTAAAGAGGGTCTGGCTCCCAAGCTTACAACTAATTATATCCAAGTTAGCAGAGGATGTACAAACTACTATCTTATGGAACTTAACTTAAAATCTAAACTTAAAATCTAAAACGTAAAATATAATTTCGATTAGTATAGAGGTTTTTTTTTTGGTACAAGTCTATTTTGATTAAACAGAGAGCAGGTGATCTGCCACTATCCACTTAATAAAATATATAGATCACAATTAGGGAGACAGAAATAACTATATCGCCAAAACCAAAACAGAAAAGCTTGATCTAGAAGCTGATATCGTTTAATTACTACCCTTTCCAGGTTTTCCCTAGCAGGAACTGGGTTATCATTAGCGGGACCCTGCAGGGAGTCAGTACCAGGGCTGGACTGGCCATCCGGCACACTGGGCACATTTCCTAATGGACTGCTGGCCAACAGAGCCACACACTGGCAAGAATGTAGCATGTGGCCGCCCATATCGGCTGATCACTTAAAGTGCCCATCGTTGCCAGTCCGGCCCTGGCTAGCATTAAACATAACATCGGCATAGGTCTACTGATAAAAGTGAAAATGTTTACTTAAATGTTTTTTTAAACAAGTCCAGCCAAGGACAGGCAATATTAAAAAGAAAGATATGTTATATTATTGTATTGTATTGTATATTAAAATATATTGTTTCCAGGGTAACGTGATATAAAGCATGAAATCGTTATTTTACCTTCTGGAAGTAGCGTGTTCCGTCACACATTGCTGCACACCTTATTTCCCTCTAATTGAGTTTCTCGGAGCTTATTATGGAGTCAACGGCATTTCACATAGATTTCCACTCAACAATATTTACTCCTAACTTAGGGCTCCCGTGTTTCCATATAATTATCCGAAGTGTCACTTGCGATTCTAGCTGGCCTCTTATCCATGCGTTCCAAATTCGCAACGCCATGGCCGGGCTGCCCGTAAAAGCATAGGGTGCGTTTATTTACCCTCCCGAACCCATTTTAACCATCTGAACGTCAATAGCGTGAGCAGAAGGTTAGAGATAAAAGGGTAACAAGCCTCGCTATTCTGACAGTTTCTTGAAGTGAATATGTATGAGGTGTAATGAGTCTGTTAGCGCCCGTCAGTGTGTCCTTAACTAACATATTATACAAATGAATCCTGGCTCCAGAAAAAACTCCAGAATGCACTCAATGCTACATAGTTACTCAGGTGGCGAAAAGAGACAAAGTCTATCTAGAAAGATTCAGGAATATCTCCTGATCCTGAACCCCCGCCCCGATATGATACTTTTATCCAATATCATCCCAAAGTGGTAAAATAAATCAGTAATAAATAGAATGTCTGCATTTACATCTGGATTCTATCTAATGTAATAGTTTACCTTTGAAGTTCATTCTACATTGTAAATGACTTTTAAAACAAATGTGACTTTTAAAACAAATAAGATCTGTTTTCCTTTTTGATCTTCCACGCTGAGGTCGGACATGCGGCTCATGGAAAAGACGGAGAGGTCCTTCGATATTATAATCTGGTAAATCTTTCCCCAAAACAAACCTTGTAAATAAGATGCTATACGCCTGCCTTCGCTTATTATAAAGCCATAATGTAATATAACTGAAATTCAATCCCAAATGTGTTTTGGGGAATCTCATTTTCTAAAGTTTTGCTTAAAAATTAATAATTTCACAATTTTTTTTTAACTTTAAATTCCATTTATTTACCATTATCCACAAACTCGTAGCAGCATCGGCCTATGCAGATCTGGGCAATGTATTAATATACAGCTCCATTAGAAAGACGCATTGATTTTTAATAATGGGGTGAAAATACAGGTAACTAGATAGTACACAGTTTTTATATGTTGTCCGATAGAGTATGAGCTACCCATAATTCACAAGGGAATAGTATGTGAAATTCATTCACTTACTTAGAGAAACAAATTAAATTATACCGCAAATAAGTTTCTTCAGAGCAGAAAACCACTAAGTAATTTATTCGCAAATGACTTATAAAATTCTTGCACTCTACAAATCAAATTACAGCACATAACACAAAGCTCCTAGCCATGTGCTCAGATTATTAACGTCAAAACAAATGATTTGCAATGAAAGTAGGATAGTCTCGGAGTGCTTCAGCCTGCAGACATTCTCACAGCACTCGAGATACACTGGAATACATGAATTTTTAGTTATTTGTGCTTCATGGAGACATGACATCTAGCTTATTACACTTGGAATGGTCGGAAATATAATACCATAGAACCACCGAGAAAGAGATAGGCGTTGGTTTAAGCCAATTAGAATTCCATTAATTAATGCGCCACTGTCAACTAGAAGCTACGGCTCTGATCTTGACTGTGGCTACACTGGATCACAAAGGAGTATGTTATCATAAATGAAAGGATCCACTAACGTTAATTACTTGTCGATGGATAGATAGATAGATAGATAGATAGATAGATAGATAGATAGATAATTAGTTGAATAGAAAGATAGATAGAGAGAGAGAAATAGATGGAGAGAGAGAGAGAGAGAGAGGGGAAATAGATAGATAGATAGATAGATAGATAGATAGATAGATAGATAGATAATTAGGTGATAGATAGAGAGGGAGAGATAGATAGATAGATAGATAGATAGATA
>VKOC01000009.1:16104608-16119254 GCA_009364415.1 Spea multiplicata | reverse complement strand
TATGCGCACGGTGACCTGAAGAACCATTGATAATGACCCAATGGCTGCGAATTTCAGCGACTTAATCATCTGACATACAAGACACCCCAAGGCATTTGTTCTTGGCATTTACCTTATTGAAATGTACACAAACAATATGCATTTTAAATTGTTTGAAAAAATTGTCTAAAACGGCCCCAAAATACTCATTGTGCTTTTATTGTCATACACTACATGTTTTATATACTAAACAACAACGTAACTATAAATAGCACAAATTGCAGGATAACCCTTAAAATAGCATAAATCATTTTCTAAATTGCATTTATCCATTAGAATACTAATGTTGAAAACATTGAGCATCCCTTTAGCACATAAAACAGTTTAAGGCAACCAAATTTTTACAAAACCCTTCACTTCTAAAAACTCCCCAGGAGTCCATACACACCCCTGTGCATTTACTACTTTTCCGTTGGAAACCGATCATTTCTGGAGAGCTATCAGCAAGACACATAAATAATTGACCCTTAGGGTGAAGCTGAGATGTTGAGTCTCTGTTAAAATAAAAAAGTAACTCATCCCTGAATGGCTAATAGAAGTCCAGACACAAATTGCAAATGAAGACCGACCAGAAAGAAGAAGGGAATAGAGGCCTCAGCCGTTAGAACAGGCAAATGTGTTAGAAAGACCATTTATTAATGATCTGCCATTGGAAAAATCAACACAAGTAAAATAAGGGACAGTAAGACCATAACTTAACCCCTTAATGACAAACCTTAAGGACAAAGGGACTGCCCATTGTCCTTAAGGAGTTAATAAACCAATGGCATGGGTCCTGCTCAGAGATAATTCAATAATTCTCTTTGTACTTCTTTCTTTGTGACATCATGTTACTATGGTTTTGTATCATGGTCTGATTTTGAGAATATGTAAAAGCATCCTTTTTATATTTTTTCTTATTAAAAACACAATACTTTAGTAGTATAACACGATAGATGGGGAAAAAAAAACAAGTAGATCCATTAGCCGTACTTTACTATAGTTACATTTATTTAATCCTCAGAGTTGCATGGACCTTGGCTTTTCCAAGAGTTTTTCTGACCTTCTGAATAAGGCACTTGGATGAATGGATTTGTTTTAATTTAAAACGCAATTTCTGCTGTTTCTATATTAAACAATGTAACTTTTAGGGCTGTAGAACTTTGTGATACGTTTATACCTGCAGGACCATCCGAGTAATTTTGGTCAATGAGAGGGACTTTCCTTTGGCATACATAAGCTGAAAACTGGTTCTCTGAGTGATATTTGATCCAAGCCAGCGTTAACTTGAGGAATTTAGATTCGCTTCTGTTCAAAAGTAATAGATCAATATGTTGGATCAATTTAAATTCTTCCAAACTTTTGCAACAAAAACAACGTATGAAATATGTTGCATTTCATCCTTTGTGTTGTCGGCCGCAGGAAAATAAACCCCGCACTGTCTATGTATTCTCTTTTAATAAAGCGAACATTGGCTGCATTCGACGTATGTTGCCTGTGGCTATCTTTGGCGCTGAATATTAGTTTAAATACAAATGACTTACAATAACAGCACGGCAGGAGTCCTGCCTCAAGTTAAGAAATGGTCAGGAGCGCATTACAACGGCAGTTTCATCGGAAACATTTATTCAATCAAAAGGAAAAATAAATGTGGTTCCTCGGCTCTGTCAAGATTAAACTGTTATTGATCCTTTAAATGAAATTTGTTCATACTGATCGATCAAACACATTATCTTTTTTTTCCAGTCTATTACCAGCAATTGGAAACTCCCAAGCGTCAATAATAGTCTGACCACATAAAACCGTAAATGTCTTCTATAAGAAGTAACAGTCTTAAGTAGTTTGCTAATTTGTTGCTTCGAATATCAAACCTCCTTCCAACGTGTGAAAATGTAATTTTAATGCCAGTATTTTAATGTAAATATGAAAAAAAAAGATTAATTACAAAAAAATGATATTGCAACCCTGTAATTGATAATATAAACTATTGTGGATATGATTTGTGTGAATTAGATCGTAATGGGTAATTTAAGAAGGTGCCACTAATATAAATGATGAATAAATGAAGGTAGGTCTGGTTATTTTCACTTCTTCACTTCTACAGTGCAGGACTTCAGGTAGCCATCAAGGAGTTGAGCGCTAAAGAGATTTGCCCCACAAGCAATGGTGATCGATGCCCGGTTTGATCAATGGCCAGTTTGGACCTAGTATCGAACTTTAGAGTGCTTGATTAAAAGTCATTTTTAATGAATTACATAACATGTAAGAGAACTACACCAGTATCTCAAAACTATTGAGGCTTCATTATGTCGTTACAAAAGAAACATCTTCATAAGCGACCCTCACCGTAAAAAGATGTCCAGTCCAGAGATGTTTGGCCAATTTCCTCCACAAAATAGAACCAACAGACCAGACTCTTGTTCTCAGCCCTCGTTAGCGAGGTGCGGTTAGATTTATTCTCTAATGGATTGTCTGTTTAACTTACTTCTGACAGTTCTGCTGAAACTAAAGGGTATTACAGATGGACCTTCATGCTGTCAGTTTAGAAAGGAAGCAAACCGTCCCCAATTAGGCTTAGAGAAATCCCCACTTGACGAGACCTGCGAGAGGCTAAAATATTATTTTGGGGATGTTAGTTCCCTGGGTAAGAGGACATTTACCTTGTGCTTCATCAATCCTTTGGGGAAGATATATTAGCATCTTTTGGAAAGTCATAGAGCCTTATTCATCGCTTAATTGTCATGTGACCCAACATCAGGCACTGATAGGGTGTTGCCATTCATACAGAAAAAAGCTTCTTAGAAATGTTTGTGTTGTTACTATGCGATTAAACCTTCTGGGTAGAGAATAAAATATCCGCTGAGGTTTGTTTGGTGAACATATTAGAGAGTTAAATTAGTGTCCAAGTGGAACTGCACCTTTAAACCTGTAACATAACATAGAGGATGGGGCCGTTGATAAACGGCATGTTTTAAAATGCATATATATATTTAAAGCAGTACAAGCTTTTAATATTTCCGTAAATTAAAATTGTCCATTGTAACTTGCAGCTCATTCAACCAACATGCTGCCGGGTGTCAGAGTACCAAATTATACATTCTGTAGAAGCAATAAAAAAAGGTGATTAATCATTCTGAAGCAATCACTTTAATAGGGATTTAATCCTTCTTTGGTGAAGTGCAATACAATGGCTCAATAAGACTACAAATCTTTAAAATGAACTTAATTTAGGATAAATTGAAGAAAACAAAAGCAAGTCTTCGTTCTCAAGACATTCCACTAGGGACCTTCTTTCTTATGCTGTCAATACCTTGAAAGAGTGTCTTCCGTCTTGCTGATAGGTAATAATTCCTCAAGCACCGCAAAAGTGTTTTTTTTTAAAAAACTAATAATAAAAAACATTCATTGTTAAAAAAAAATAAGGGGAAAGAAATAAAAGAAAAATCATATTTGGCACGGCATCTAAAAACACAGAAATATGCATTGTGGAAAACATGTATCCAATTCGGATTTTTGCAATTAGCTACCAAAGTACATACATATCCCAGGGGGGGTAACTAAAGGGAGCCCCTGGAGAAAGGCAAAAAATATATATATATATACCGAACTCCAGTAATGGACGCTTGTCAAGTGCATCACAGAGCAACAAATTAATTAATATGCTACCTTTTGTATTTTTTGCTGAATATCTCAGTTTTCTTGATGTAAAGAAGTCCAAAATGGTTAGCCATACGTAGGGTCGGGCAAGCCCCATAAGGCTTTTGGCAGTTTGGGAGTAGAAGAGAAGTGGGGAGAGAGTGGATAGATGTGGCTGCTCGCAGCTCTCCTTCCCAGAGAAATAAGAATCTTACCCATGAGGACTCATGTATCTAAACTGAAATTGTCACCCCAGCTGTATTATTATTCATTTAGTTTAAATTTTCACCCAATGTAAGCTGGGATCTGTATCTCAAACTGACAGGATCAGCACTGATTAATCAACTCTCTGTCCTCAAGTTCTCCACCTTTGCCTCTCCTCACCCGACCAAGGCTGGGTGAACCAATCAACAACAACCAACAACCAGCAACCTAAACATAGCTGAGAGATAACACAATGGGGATGAATAACCGTGGATATAATAAGAAACCTTTATTTAATGCTGTAGATACAGTTTTATGTGTTTAATGCATATTCCTGGTCTGTATGGCTCTTCAAAAAAGTAGAATTATGGCAGTAACCCATGAAATAACAAACATATTTTATTGATTTTATGTGTAATTATTATAAATATGTTATAAATATTTTATATTATTGTATAAACCTTATGTGTGTTCCTTGTCACCATCTTTCATCTTTCTTATATCTGTTTAACATATTTTTGCATTATAGTGCTGATATTTTTATAGAATTTTAGCTAAGGGGGTTGTTTACTCGTCGCAAATAATCTTACATTATTTTACTAACACAAGTACCGTAGATTTTTGATACTGTTAAGATAATAAGATACAGAGATATTGGGGAAAAAACGACATTTGCATATTCCCAATATTTGTAACAGTAGCCGCTAATTCGTTTTTAATTATGGTTAATAAAATAGTGGGCAATTTTTTTCCCTCAAAACCATTATCCCGTATTTATCAGTTTCATGGAAAAAAAGTAGAGTCTGTGCTTATACATCACAAATGTCCAGGGTGTCGTGAATTATCACTTGTTTGTCGCACTTTATCGTAATACTCGCTATCATTACACTTGACACTTAATATTTTAAATAGTAATGGCTTTCATCCCAGGAATTATAACTTGTGCTCGTACATACAAATATATATATATATACACTGAAGACCAGGCATGCACAGCTTGCTATAAATAAAATTATAATAGAGGATCTACGTCTGGAGCCCTCACAATTTTACTTGATAAAAAAGAATAATAATAGATTTTAAATGCGGTAATTTTATAGTAGATTGGAAATCGAAAATTGTATGTTTTATGCAAGAAGGGACATTGAGCAACAAAGTCAGATGTTTATGTAAATGGTTTACCTGTTCTGCAACGTAGAATATAAAAATATATATATATATAAAATATATATATAAATATTATCACGCAGCAGACTATAAATAAAAAATTATAAGAAATGTAACATTACTTAAAAACTAAGAATACAGTAATTAAAGTAATTTGTGAAGTTGTAGCTATAAGTTTTCTCTATGTCCGGCCCCCTTTTTCTACATCAAGATTTGATTGGCTGTTGTATCAACGTATAGGAAGCCAATAATTACGTTATTACGTAAATGGCTTCCAGCATTAAGATGCGCCAAGTTCTGTTTTTTCCCCCCCTCTGTTTCTGTTACTATTACCCGAGCTATTGATAAGATGTCTAAATTTATTGCAGAATAATTCTGCAGGAAAAGAGATAAAAGGTTCCTGAATAAAATATGAGATGAGGGCTGTAAATTGTACCAATGCATATCATCTCATTCAAATGTAGGAAGCAATTACCATCTGCTTTTCTCATCAGTTCCCTCCTTTATGACTTAATTATATGTTTAATGCTATCAGATCAAGGAAAGGGCACAATAGATGAATGAGAGAAAGAAATAGAAAAGATTCGGCAACAAGACAAAAGGCACATGAAAAGTAACCTGAGAACGGAATTGATTTCATTTGTTGGGAGAGAAGTTAATTTAAATAGTATATTCTATCATCTCTTGTGCACCGCTGAGATAATATAAATCATGTGTTTGTGAATTTGCTTCATACAATTTTAACAAAAGCATTTAAGTTTCCGAAAACCGAAGGTCTCGAAGGTTTTTGATTTATTTATGAAATGAGTAACATTTACAAAGGTAGAGGAGTGACTGACATGCTAAGCATTTTAAGTTATTATTAACAGGGCCGCCGAAAGTACTAAGTGCAGGAGGAGAATCAGACTTTTTTTGCCCTTGTTTCCATACGCTTTCATTTATAGGGAAACATTATCTTCTTCGTGGCAGGAGAGCCAAAAGTTCACCGTGTGACAGCTACATTACCAAAAGGCCAATTTTTCAGCGTTCTAAAACGTTATTTCTTTTTTTAGTTTAGGCTAATTAGTTAGACGCGCTCAATGTATGAATCTGGATATCTTAAATTATTCACATAGAATAAGTGAGGCCTAATTCCCTTAAACCAATGTCGTTTTTTTTATTTTTTGATGTACGGAATTGCAGATGTCGCATAAAGGTTAGCAAGATTATGAAACTAAGGCCAAAAGGGGAAGCCACCCTATTCTTTTCATGCCGCTGTATCTGGGAGATCATCGATCATTACTAAGACTGCTGTCTTATACAAAAATGTCTACAACAACTGATAAGGGTTTATTCTTACTAATTAGACTAATAGCAGAGAAATGGATCCTAATCGAAATGCTATCATCTAGTGCACCTGATATATGCGTTAAATGTATACATGGGGGGTATTGTGCTGCGACTATACTAATGTCATTCTACTGCCTAATGTAATTAACCCTAACCTCATGTGAGTTATAATTGCCCTAAATGTAGGACTACATCTTTATCCCCTAAACCTTAGCTAGCAAGTCCCTCTCTACATGATTTAGACTTTTATACCTTGTTTTTTTTGTTTGGACCTAGCTACATGTTTGCTACATTTGAATTTATAGAAATACTGCAGATTTTGGATATTCTTTACGAAATGTTCAGTGTTGGGGTTTTTTTTATATCTTTGTTTTTTTTTATATTCTGCAAATATGGCTTTTGTGAAGCAAATCAAGATCATTACAGATCTGGTAAATTAAAGTTACAGTCATTGTTAGCTAGGAAGGCTTTTTTAGTAGGTGACTGACCCATTCTAGGGGCAAGTGGGACCTGAAGGTCTACAGGGAGAACAAGAAGTAATTCCACTAATAAAAAAAATCAAATTTAATATCTGTAGAAAAAGTCCTATGGAGCCAAGAAACAATGTACTGGTCAGTCCAGGTGGCACCAGGTGAAATATTGAGAAGAAGCTGACGGGGGAGCCTGATCATCCCATAGGGTAATTTATCCAGACTTTTTCAGCACCCCAAGACTTGCCACCCAAGGCCAAGGTTAGAACGCAGCAGGAGAAAATATGTTTTCAAAATTATCCTCTGGACTGCTTCAGATATACATTTATTTTAGCAGGATTCTAACCTTCTATAGCACCACCTCCTACAATGCTCCAAGCCCTAGGACCCTCCAGGCATGTTCAATAAAAAAAATAGGGACTTCTAATGACATCAAATTAATACATAGGCATTAATATGAAGTTGGTCCCCCTTTGGAGCTATAACAGCTTCCACTCTTCTGGGAAGGCTTCCCACAAGATTATGGTGAGTTTATGTGGTTGTTTTTGCCCATTCATCTAGTAGAGCATTTGTGAGGTCAGGCACTAATGTTGGATGAGATGCCTGGCTCATAATCTCTATTCCAGTTCATCCTAAAGGTTTTTTGATGGGGTTGGGGTCAGGGCTCTGTGCGGCCGGTCAACTTCCTCCCCACCAAACTTATCCAACCATGCCTTTATGGACCTTACTTTGTGTGCTGGGTCATAGAAAAGGGCCTTCCCCAAACTGTTCCCACATACCAAGAAATTGTGGACAATGCTACGCTTCCAAAGACTCCAAAATCTTGTGGAAAGCCCTCCCAGAAGGGTGGGAGCCGGGACCAACAACATATTGATGTCTATGTATCTAGAATGCGATGTCATAGAAGTCCTTGTAGATGTAACACTCAGGTGTCCCAAAACTCTTGTCTATATAGTGTATATCATACATAAACAGTAAATTTGTCTGCTGCTAGATGCCTTATTGCATGTACAAAATGGCACAGCCCTTTCTTATGATCCTCAACTTGCAATAATGCCATCTCCACGGCTTTGATAAACACATTTAATCAGTGCAAATTTAAGCGTGTTTCCACATTTACCATGTTCCATACCTCTGGACTAGAAGGTAAAGAAATTGGAGGTTATTGAAATGAGTGCTTACCCCTCTCTTTTTCTTGATGTCTTCTTTGTTCCTGTAAGCAAAACTTTCTTCACACTAAAATTATTGCATTCTTGCTAACATGCGTATTTCTGTTTATTCTAGAGCCTAATTACGGTGGGAAGTTGTATGCTTTATTGCTTATGTATGCTTTTATTTCCATCTTATTAAACGAAATCACTCGGTTTTCGCCAGCCGTCATGTCAGTGGAGTATTTTAATTGTAGGTGTTCCACTGTCACCCATCGTAGTATTGTCTAGCATTGCATGCACCAGTGAGCTTAGCATTTTGCAGCCAGATGGCTTACAAATCATTATTTCATTTTTCTTAACTACACATACTTTCAGTGCACAATTCTCTGATTATTTAAATCTTTTTTTTTTTTTATTTGTTTGGAAGCAAACATATACAAATTGTTTAGTAAAGGCTTAAAAAAAACTGTTTAACATTTAATTTCTCCAAACTGTGCCACAAAATAATGTGGAAATCCATAAATCTATATTTTCTGAATCGACCTAAAAGAGTCCGTAAACTCCTAAAATACCTATTTTTCGTTTCCCTTTGGAATTTTCAGAAAAGAGATCTAACGGGATACACCACATTTTCGGTAGCTGTTCAATGTGCAGATGATAGGCTATGGACGCGCCTGATGATGTCAACGCATGTTTCAGCCAATCAGCTGAGGCCAGAGGCTGAGAGAACAATCCTCTCACACAGATACTACAGTGATGATAGCTCATTCTGGCTCACAAATGGTTGAGGGGATCTAGTTAAAAATTGCATCGCTCATTCTAGGAACAATGAGTGACTGTCGACGACCATGACACTTCACGTAGGTAGAATGGTGAGCATGACCTCACTGTTAAGAAGTGAAAGGAAAAGAGTGAAAATAAGTTGGATACTTTGATAAGGCAGGCTTTTGGGGAGACGATATACATTAACCACTTACACATTCATGCTCACACATACTAACACATTCACACACATTTACACATACACATTCATGCTAATGCACACACATATACATATACTTTCACTCTAACATATATACATTCATACATACATAGCCCCTTCCTTTCCCTCTCCTTCACCTCCTTACATCCTTATCAAAAAAACAATGAAGGGGTAACCCTTTACTTAACAGCAGTTTTTTTTTAACATTAAAGTACTCACAAAGTACTTACTATAAATGCCTACTTCATTGGTGAGTGTGCATTGGAGTGTTTTCTTAAGTAAACTACTCACTGATTATTTTACACTAATTTCAGATAACAATCATTATGCATTTCTATATGTTATTCATGATAAGAAATGTATGCAAATATTTGTTTCTTTCATGTTAATGGTTTTGGTTCAATTCATGTATATCTGTAAAGGGTTCTACCTGCCCAAATTCCTAAACTAGGGAAACTGTGAGTATTGTACTCAGGATTTCATAATATTATATTCAAGTCCATAACAAAAATTCTCAAAGTGACATTTTAAACCAAGTGTTCTACAAATAAGGCAAGATCGGAGACAGCCTGACCTGGGTGTCAGGCACAAATTTGCCCCTTGGGATTCCGTGATCTTAATGATTTTGACCAATCTTGAAGGTCATGAGCCAATTGCTAGACCTAGTGAAATAGAAGAAGTCGGAAAAAAGGCCCCTGGGATGCTTTGGTAGCAAACCCACATTGGGCAATAGTTCAGGAAGGCACAACCATTGTTTAATCCTCTGTCATCCAAGGGTTACCCAGTTTTCAGCGAGTCAAGCTATAATCAAGCTATTTGATTTTGCAGGTTACACAGGGTCAGAGGGCTACCGAGAGCCGATAGGGAATTCTGCGACATAAAAGCAAGAAGCAGGTATGAATAAATATTATAGTGGGATAGCACATCTATCTCTGTAACCTGGACACACGTTGATGCCTTTTATTGGGCCAACAGATTTAAAGTTAGATAAGCTTACAGAACTTCAGAGGCTTCTTCTTCAGATGAAGAAGAGACCTCTGAGGTCCGGAAAGCTTATGCAATGTTATATCTGTTTCTATGTTAGACCATTAAAAGGTATCAGCTTCAATTAAACACTCATCTGTCCTGCTGAGCTGCCCCACGTTTGCAGGTAATGATGATTATGGCCCG
Organism: Spea multiplicata; assembly: GCA_009364415.1. NCBI lineage: Eukaryota > Metazoa > Chordata > Amphibia > Anura > Pelobatidae > Spea > Spea multiplicata. Next base: position 16,109,127 of record VKOC01000009.1, on the reverse strand, counting down.
GTGGCGAAGATCGCAGAATTTCCCCAGACTGGCCAGCTGAGCTGTAAATGTATCAATGACTATGTTTGATGAGAAAAATAGACGTAGCCATACTCTAGATTGTAAGCTCCTTTGAGCAGGGCCCTCCTCCTCCTCTGTTGTCTCTGTAAGTCAAATTGTTATGTTATATGCTGTATGTTATGTCCTGTCTTCCCATTGTACAGCGCTACGGAGTATGATGGCGCTATATAACAATAAATAATAATAATTAGCCTAAAACAATGGAGGTATGTAACACAAACAACATTGTCTCTGAGTAACTGCGCTATATGACAGTAAAATGAAGATACACTCATAGTTCTTATATCCAATCATCCAAAGTATTGCAAAGAAATGGTTACAATATCGCCATTTAAAGCGTAACATTAAAAAAAATTCAAAAGTAGAACATTCCTTGTCATTGATTCGGACGTAAAATAAAACCTGAACCAATGGGTACGGTACATATATCAAAAAGAGTAACAAACATAAGAAACGGGTCAGGAAAGTCACACAAAGGACACATTTATACTGTAAAGGACATTTCTATTAGTGCCAGTTAAATGTTTTATTAAAGACATTCGCTCTGTTCAGAAATGTCTGACTCATTATGAAATGTTGAAAAGGGCGCCATTTGATTCATTTATTTTTCCGGAAATAAATCTGTTGTGAAAGAGGCCAATTTGTTGTACTATTAGCATAATACACGTGTAATTATCTCATTACATAAATAATCTTTTTTTTATTATTTATTTATTTATTTATTTATTTTCTTTTGAACAAAACATAGCTCTGCCATTTCGGCGGGCATGCAATATATGTGGGTGAAAAAGAAGAATGCCTATTTACATACGCATCGGCTGCTATTAGACTTTTTTATGTCCTTTGAAAGCCGTAAGGAAATTCGGTAGTGAATTTAGTTATGGAATCAGAGACAGGTGAGTCTTTTATGGCACGGGGCAAAGTGTGAGTTAAAGATCTCTTAATGCCAGGGGTGAGTAAAGGGCAGATAATAAAGGAGCTGCTAATGAAACGGGTTCATTTATTGTCTTCGATCACCGAGAAGGAACAAAATGTTCTGAACTGGAGGAGTAGAGAAAACTTTAGTAAATTTGTGATAGCAAAGTAAGAACCACCTTTAATGTTATCATTACATACTATTAATATAACTGGGAATTGTCAAGGTTGGATGCTGGGTCTTTACCTCGATTTGAGGGTCTCGGGGAGAGCGAATAGACATAGGGTCACACGGCATGGAGGTTATTCCTTCATATTTGATATAATGTCTGAATATCCCAACTGATGCTTTACTCAACAATGTATTTGCGAATGGCAAGTCTTTAGGGGCAGCAGCCCCTGTGCCGCATTACCAGGGGTAGATTTCCCTGTTAGGTGTTTGAGCCCTCCGATGGGTTATTTTGGGCTATTTCGCAAGATTTGAGATCTCCCTCTCGACCAGGTCAATGCCTTCTGAGAAAAGCACCTGGATATGATGTCATATTGTGGCACTCAGCATGGAGAAAGCACAATGACAAAACAAAGAGAGCATGCTGTGTGCAAGCAACGAGGCACTGCCCTACATCAATACATCACGGACTTTAAATGCTATTATATCACAGCTGAAATCCCTGCTTGAATACAGATGGAAATTCAGATTATCTTCACCCCCACATAGGGAATGGTTTTCATAAAGATTGTTATGAGGATCATTTCGTTTCCACCATTAGTAAATCGCTACAAAAGCATCTTTATAAATGCCTATTAAAGGGTTAACATTTTTAAGGATTTCAGGCTCAGGTCTAGTTCCCGTGGATACCAACTGATTCATAGGTACAAAAATGTAATTCTAAAACAACAAACAAATAAATCAATAATCAAAATAAAAAAGAATCAGTCCCATGAATAAAACCTTTATAAACAGCTTATATATTTTAAGATATTTTCTATGCTGTTTTGTTTTGAGGTTTCCATAGAAACATGGAATTTAATTGTAGATAAGAACCATTTTGGCCCTTCTAGGTTGCCCATTATTTCCAAACCTTAATCTGCCATTGGTCATGTCCTATATTTAGGATAGCCATATGATTATATCATGCATGTTTAAATTATTAGCCTCTGCAGCTTCTGCCGGGAGTCTGTTACACGTATCTACGACCATCTCAGTGAAACTTCCTCACATTACATGTAAGAGCCTTAACAGGACAACCTATGCTATTGCCTGGAACTATAGGGGGTCGAGTAATCCTAGTACTATATAAATACTCAGAAAGCCCCTTAACAGATTGCAGAGATTTAAAAATGGTAACTTTGTACCTGACTAAGGCCCAGTAACATTCTATTTGGTTAACTAAGAAAAGACAGCGCTCAAAAGGATGTAAGTATAAGAATATATATATAATTTATTCATGTATTATAAATAAAGGAAACAAACATACATTAAAAGTACATACAAAACAAAAAAACATTAAGAACAATAGTAGACAAAATTCTATTTGGCTCAATGTTTACATTTTATTTTCCCCGAGAGGGCTCATAAATCTTTTTTTGGTGTTGATTTACTTTATTTTATAACAACACGATGTTACTTATATTCTGAATGTTCTAATTTACATAAAAGGTGTCATAAACAAACACTGCAACAACACATTTTTGACTGTTTCATTCATTTAGTGAGCATTTTGGTAATTTGATGTGTTTCTGGAGGGGTAAATGGACCACCCTATTCAGAGCGGTTTTGGGGGGACCTTTGTGTAAGAGGAAAGTTAAATCTAAGAAAGAAAGACCCGTGACCCGCAGCACTGTAAGCCGTACACAGACAGCAGAGGAAGGGGTAGAGGTCAGGCCGTTGCCGTTAAAGAGGGCAGAAGAGTGAGAATTAGATAAAAATGACAGTAACAAAGAAAATGCTGGAAATGTGTAGAAAAAAAACCCCTGCCACCTTCTAAATGCCATGGCAGGAAGGGAATGGAGACGTGAGATAAGGGAAGCTCATGTTTAACAATGTTTTAAATCCCGATAAATCTATTGTGTGCGCCCACATTCTACACTTTACTGGCACGCGGCCACCTCGTGGAAAAGCACAAGGGAAGGTAAATACCCATTGTACAGCGCTACGGAATTTGATGGCGCTATATAAAACAATAAATAATAATAGTAAGTGGGAAGGGCTGGCGGGCAATGGTCCAGAGGACACTTGCCCAATGTGCCCGATGACCAACCTCTTGGTTCTTCAGATAGGCAGAGCATCATAGGAGTTGCTGTTTATATGTTTATACTGTTCTTACTGTTTATATGTAAAACTTTTTTTTAATATATTTTCCATTTTTAATCAGTTTTGAAATGCATGGTTTGGTTTCAGTTAATGAAATAACATACTGGTTGCAAACAAATTGGCTTTTGTAGTTAACACATATATTTAAATATATTCCCGTGGTGTAACAAATATATTCACAAACAGCATCTTACTCCTCACTATAGAAATTCCGTCGCTGTTAAACAAACAGTTGTGCTTTTCTATTAATGTGGCACTACAGTGACATCCAGTGGTGACAATACTATAGTGTTTTTTATTACATGCACTTATTATATGGTTATTCGATATGAATGACTAAATTAGTAAATCCCCCTTTTTCAATTTGGGATAGCAGATTTTCTTAAAGCAGATCTGTCACTTTTCCAAATTGGTTCTAAACGCTATACCAGGGGATCAGCCGCCGTAACTCGAATAAACTGAATAATCATCCCACGCCGTCAAGGTATTCCTCCCCTTTTGTTAAGTTGTAGCTCCCCAAAGCCAGTTTGTTCTTTCTGCCTTTGAATGATTAAAAGAACGAAAATTTCAGAAAATAATAGTGCTTAATATGTTAGTTTAGAAGTATGTTAGATTAATTGAAACTGATGCCCCGGCCCTGTCACTACTCCACAATTAAGGCTGGCCATTTCATATCACACAGTACAGATCCTTATAGTAATTGGGAGTAGGGGTGCCCTAGATTTAGATCAAGCCCTGCTAAATCTGATGCCCGTGTCTCAGATGTGTACTCAATATGTCTCCATATAAAATTGCCCCACCATTCTTTTCCCCAGGCTAAACCTTCTTTAATTCGTTCATCACTATCAACTTAAAATATACATATATACTGGTGACCTAAGTGTAATACATACTAGCACTGTGTGTTAGATACTGCCCTTCCTGCTTCTGAATTCTATCCCATGCACACACAAGACAACCGCTTCTAAGCATTCTTTGTGTCATCTTGAGCACCACCTTCAAAGGTTCTGAGGACTACTGACCACCGCCAGGGGTCATTATCTACCCTTCCTCTCCCTCCCTCCCTATTATCTACCCTATCCCCCCCTTTGTACTTACCTTTCAGCAGTCCTGCGGCGACTCTCCCTGCTCTGCCACGGTGCGCGCTGCTTTACTGCTGAGCGCCGGAAATAACGTCATTTTTTCCGGCGCTCAGCATTACGAGGCGGCACCGAAACCGAGCTAGAGGGC
>VKOC01000009.1:16081873-16104508 GCA_009364415.1 Spea multiplicata | reverse complement strand
CTATCTATCTATCTACATATCCATTTATCTATCTCTCTATAATTTGTTCTATGTGTGTCGATAGGTTCCTCAGATCTACTTATTTATGCTTTTTATCCCCATTTACCTTTTTTATCTAAATTTGCCCTTGCTTGGACACTCAAAAACTGGACATGAATTTTTACCATTCCCAATACGCGATCTGCCGCCAGTTATTTTCCTATATGTAACAGTCACTCATAATGTGTTTTTTTAGGGATTTATTGTAAAAGTCTCTCTCCCCGTTATCATTCCGTATTCAAAATATTGTGAAACATACTTCTCCTTTCCCCTCGACAACACAAGATACTATGAAAACTGTTTTGGATTAACATTGTTACCATTTTATTGAAAACATAAAGCGTTATAAAAATAAAATATAAAATTGACTTTTTTTATAATGCTATTATTTTTGTCTTCAAATACTTTCTGAGATCATTGGACGAACACGCGCTGTATTCTGCGCTGAATGTATTTGTATCCTGTTCACATGGCGCTGCTCTACCTTCGTAGTAAAATTATATTATGTTTCATATGAAGTAACAGAAAGCAGATTTACATTTTGTTAGTCCTTCCAGCACCAAATAAGAAAAAAAAATCTTTCTTGCCACTGCCTGATTCAATCAAGTGTAGTACATTGGATACCCAGAGGCTACAAGTACTGCATAAAGCTGACTTGTATTTCAATTAATAATGTGATACACTATTTCAACGGCTAGGCCTTTGGCACTTTATTCGTTATGCGCTGTAAACAATTTTAAAACAGCATGAAGGCAAGATTACTTTTTTAAAATTTTAACTTAAATGAACCAAAAAACACTTAAAAAAAAGAAAAGAATAATTAACATTAAATCAATATGAAACAATTAATTTATTTATCAAACTAATGGCCCCCGATTCTTGATTATGATCCCATATGCATTTACGGAAACTTATATGATTATTTGATGATTATTTGATAATCAATAATATTTTGGTAATAACTCGACCAACGTTAGCATTGTAAATTTTGAAAAGCAGCAAAAAGGTCTATAATGCTAATATCATCAGGGATTGCTGGTTGACCATCAGTAGCCTATAGGTGCCCGGAAGCAAATGGTAATTAGGTTTCACTTAATAAAGCTTTGGTGTGTGATGATGACATCAGCAGAACATTAGCCACCGCATCATTCTCTTACTGTTTAGAATAGACGCCCTCAATGGGATACTTAGGATTCTCTGCTGGGTTTTCATGTCCTGCACCCTGACTCTTTACCGCAACCCTGGGAGAACTTCCCTAACGCCTCATGCTAGGCAAACTTGTCCTTGTTTTTGAAAATACAAAATACCAACAAAAAAAGACATAATCAAAACCTTCCCTTTTAATCATACACAATAAAGGTGAATTCTTAAACAGCAGAGACAACTATCGTTCAGATATCTTTAGTTTCTGCTCCGTACAGATCAAAGGAAGGAGAAAAATAACTTACAAACAGAACATGGATGCCTGGGGACAGGGGCAATGGGCAAAATTAGCCAAACTTCAATGAAATATTACAGCTTCTATCTTTTCAATCTTTCATTTTTGTATATTTTGTCTCTTTCTTTCTCTCCTTCTCTCTCTCTCTCTCTCTCTCTCTCTTTTCTTTCTTTTTTCTCTCCTTTTACTTCTTCCCTTTCTCCCCTATTCTTTTTCTCTTTCCTTTTTTTCCTTTGACTTGCCTTATCTCTCCTTCCTTTCCCCATCATTCTGCAACCTCTCCTCTTTTCACTACTTCTCTGCTTACTTCCCTATCTCTCATCCCGATCCTACCCCTCACTTTCCTTCCCTAACACTTCCACTTTTCTCCTCTCCTCCTTTTTCTCACATCCACCCATCACTTGTCCTTAATTATTCATCCTCAAGTCCATATTCAAAAAAGATTCCTTGCTTTTCTAGAATGTCAAGCACCCCAAACAATTACAATAATTAAGGGATCACTTTTTGCATAGACCCCGATGCATTTCACTGCATTAAAAACAACATATGCACTCTTTTGAGTCAGAAAATGAGACTTTTCTATCAATTTTCCTCCCCTTGCCTGCTTCTAGTGAAACCGGAAGCCTTCTTCTGGCACATACTCAAAAGCTTTCCACGCATGTGAGTTCAACTAACAAACATGTGAGTGGCCGGTACTCCCAGGCCTGCAAGCTAAACACTCATTGGCGCTCAACCATTCAAGTATTGATGTCAACATCATAAATCACTTTTTCATATAAGCAAAACAAAAATGTTATTGGCCACTTTTCTTAATAAGAGACGGTATATAAATCAGCAGAAGTATAAAATATCACGACTGGATACTCAAAATTTTTCAAAGAAAAAAATATTGGTGCTGTCAAATTAGCAATTAAAAAAAAAACAAAAAGCCCATTAAAAAGTGAATCATCAGGTGAGTTTGTTAGCGCAATATTGAAGCCAATTACTTATGATGCATGTCTCTTTTATCTCTGAGAGATGGACGGCAGGGCTTTGTTCCCTGAGAATATCTCATGCGTTGCGATATTTTTGAATTTGTAAATATGCATTCCCACATAAACAAATTATAAAATGATTATTTATGCCCTGAGAATCTGTGTAGCCCTCCAGTGATATCAAAAGGTCAACCACCGCCGGAAACATTGCTATGCGCACGGTGACCTGAAGAACCATTGATAATGACCCAATGGCTGCGAATTTCAGCGACTTAATCATCTGACATACAAGACACCCCAAGGCATTTGTTCTTGGCATTTACCTTATTGAAATGTACACAAACAATATGCATTTTAAATTGTTTGAAAAAATTGTCTAAAACGGCCCCAAAATACTCATTGTGCTTTTATTGTCATACACTACATGTTTTATATACTAAACAACAACGTAACTATAAATAGCACAAATTGCAGGATAACCCTTAAAATAGCATAAATCATTTTCTAAATTGCATTTATCCATTAGAATACTAATGTTGAAAACATTGAGCATCCCTTTAGCACATAAAACAGTTTAAGGCAACCAAATTTTTACAAAACCCTTCACTTCTAAAAACTCCCCAGGAGTCCATACACACCCCTGTGCATTTACTACTTTTCCGTTGGAAACCGATCATTTCTGGAGAGCTATCAGCAAGACACATAAATAATTGACCCTTAGGGTGAAGCTGAGATGTTGAGTCTCTGTTAAAATAAAAAAGTAACTCATCCCTGAATGGCTAATAGAAGTCCAGACACAAATTGCAAATGAAGACCGACCAGAAAGAAGAAGGGAATAGAGGCCTCAGCCGTTAGAACAGGCAAATGTGTTAGAAAGACCATTTATTAATGATCTGCCATTGGAAAAATCAACACAAGTAAAATAAGGGACAGTAAGACCATAACTTAACCCCTTAATGACAAACCTTAAGGACAAAGGGACTGCCCATTGTCCTTAAGGAGTTAATAAACCAATGGCATGGGTCCTGCTCAGAGATAATTCAATAATTCTCTTTGTACTTCTTTCTTTGTGACATCATGTTACTATGGTTTTGTATCATGGTCTGATTTTGAGAATATGTAAAAGCATCCTTTTTATATTTTTTCTTATTAAAAACACAATACTTTAGTAGTATAACACGATAGATGGGGAAAAAAAAACAAGTAGATCCATTAGCCGTACTTTACTATAGTTACATTTATTTAATCCTCAGAGTTGCATGGACCTTGGCTTTTCCAAGAGTTTTTCTGACCTTCTGAATAAGGCACTTGGATGAATGGATTTGTTTTAATTTAAAACGCAATTTCTGCTGTTTCTATATTAAACAATGTAACTTTTAGGGCTGTAGAACTTTGTGATACGTTTATACCTGCAGGACCATCCGAGTAATTTTGGTCAATGAGAGGGACTTTCCTTTGGCATACATAAGCTGAAAACTGGTTCTCTGAGTGATATTTGATCCAAGCCAGCGTTAACTTGAGGAATTTAGATTCGCTTCTGTTCAAAAGTAATAGATCAATATGTTGGATCAATTTAAATTCTTCCAAACTTTTGCAACAAAAACAACGTATGAAATATGTTGCATTTCATCCTTTGTGTTGTCGGCCGCAGGAAAATAAACCCCGCACTGTCTATGTATTCTCTTTTAATAAAGCGAACATTGGCTGCATTCGACGTATGTTGCCTGTGGCTATCTTTGGCGCTGAATATTAGTTTAAATACAAATGACTTACAATAACAGCACGGCAGGAGTCCTGCCTCAAGTTAAGAAATGGTCAGGAGCGCATTACAACGGCAGTTTCATCGGAAACATTTATTCAATCAAAAGGAAAAATAAATGTGGTTCCTCGGCTCTGTCAAGATTAAACTGTTATTGATCCTTTAAATGAAATTTGTTCATACTGATCGATCAAACACATTATCTTTTTTTTCCAGTCTATTACCAGCAATTGGAAACTCCCAAGCGTCAATAATAGTCTGACCACATAAAACCGTAAATGTCTTCTATAAGAAGTAACAGTCTTAAGTAGTTTGCTAATTTGTTGCTTCGAATATCAAACCTCCTTCCAACGTGTGAAAATGTAATTTTAATGCCAGTATTTTAATGTAAATATGAAAAAAAAAGATTAATTACAAAAAAATGATATTGCAACCCTGTAATTGATAATATAAACTATTGTGGATATGATTTGTGTGAATTAGATCGTAATGGGTAATTTAAGAAGGTGCCACTAATATAAATGATGAATAAATGAAGGTAGGTCTGGTTATTTTCACTTCTTCACTTCTACAGTGCAGGACTTCAGGTAGCCATCAAGGAGTTGAGCGCTAAAGAGATTTGCCCCACAAGCAATGGTGATCGATGCCCGGTTTGATCAATGGCCAGTTTGGACCTAGTATCGAACTTTAGAGTGCTTGATTAAAAGTCATTTTTAATGAATTACATAACATGTAAGAGAACTACACCAGTATCTCAAAACTATTGAGGCTTCATTATGTCGTTACAAAAGAAACATCTTCATAAGCGACCCTCACCGTAAAAAGATGTCCAGTCCAGAGATGTTTGGCCAATTTCCTCCACAAAATAGAACCAACAGACCAGACTCTTGTTCTCAGCCCTCGTTAGCGAGGTGCGGTTAGATTTATTCTCTAATGGATTGTCTGTTTAACTTACTTCTGACAGTTCTGCTGAAACTAAAGGGTATTACAGATGGACCTTCATGCTGTCAGTTTAGAAAGGAAGCAAACCGTCCCCAATTAGGCTTAGAGAAATCCCCACTTGACGAGACCTGCGAGAGGCTAAAATATTATTTTGGGGATGTTAGTTCCCTGGGTAAGAGGACATTTACCTTGTGCTTCATCAATCCTTTGGGGAAGATATATTAGCATCTTTTGGAAAGTCATAGAGCCTTATTCATCGCTTAATTGTCATGTGACCCAACATCAGGCACTGATAGGGTGTTGCCATTCATACAGAAAAAAGCTTCTTAGAAATGTTTGTGTTGTTACTATGCGATTAAACCTTCTGGGTAGAGAATAAAATATCCGCTGAGGTTTGTTTGGTGAACATATTAGAGAGTTAAATTAGTGTCCAAGTGGAACTGCACCTTTAAACCTGTAACATAACATAGAGGATGGGGCCGTTGATAAACGGCATGTTTTAAAATGCATATATATATTTAAAGCAGTACAAGCTTTTAATATTTCCGTAAATTAAAATTGTCCATTGTAACTTGCAGCTCATTCAACCAACATGCTGCCGGGTGTCAGAGTACCAAATTATACATTCTGTAGAAGCAATAAAAAAAGGTGATTAATCATTCTGAAGCAATCACTTTAATAGGGATTTAATCCTTCTTTGGTGAAGTGCAATACAATGGCTCAATAAGACTACAAATCTTTAAAATGAACTTAATTTAGGATAAATTGAAGAAAACAAAAGCAAGTCTTCGTTCTCAAGACATTCCACTAGGGACCTTCTTTCTTATGCTGTCAATACCTTGAAAGAGTGTCTTCCGTCTTGCTGATAGGTAATAATTCCTCAAGCACCGCAAAAGTGTTTTTTTTTAAAAAACTAATAATAAAAAACATTCATTGTTAAAAAAAAATAAGGGGAAAGAAATAAAAGAAAAATCATATTTGGCACGGCATCTAAAAACACAGAAATATGCATTGTGGAAAACATGTATCCAATTCGGATTTTTGCAATTAGCTACCAAAGTACATACATATCCCAGGGGGGGTAACTAAAGGGAGCCCCTGGAGAAAGGCAAAAAATATATATATATATACCGAACTCCAGTAATGGACGCTTGTCAAGTGCATCACAGAGCAACAAATTAATTAATATGCTACCTTTTGTATTTTTTGCTGAATATCTCAGTTTTCTTGATGTAAAGAAGTCCAAAATGGTTAGCCATACGTAGGGTCGGGCAAGCCCCATAAGGCTTTTGGCAGTTTGGGAGTAGAAGAGAAGTGGGGAGAGAGTGGATAGATGTGGCTGCTCGCAGCTCTCCTTCCCAGAGAAATAAGAATCTTACCCATGAGGACTCATGTATCTAAACTGAAATTGTCACCCCAGCTGTATTATTATTCATTTAGTTTAAATTTTCACCCAATGTAAGCTGGGATCTGTATCTCAAACTGACAGGATCAGCACTGATTAATCAACTCTCTGTCCTCAAGTTCTCCACCTTTGCCTCTCCTCACCCGACCAAGGCTGGGTGAACCAATCAACAACAACCAACAACCAGCAACCTAAACATAGCTGAGAGATAACACAATGGGGATGAATAACCGTGGATATAATAAGAAACCTTTATTTAATGCTGTAGATACAGTTTTATGTGTTTAATGCATATTCCTGGTCTGTATGGCTCTTCAAAAAAGTAGAATTATGGCAGTAACCCATGAAATAACAAACATATTTTATTGATTTTATGTGTAATTATTATAAATATGTTATAAATATTTTATATTATTGTATAAACCTTATGTGTGTTCCTTGTCACCATCTTTCATCTTTCTTATATCTGTTTAACATATTTTTGCATTATAGTGCTGATATTTTTATAGAATTTTAGCTAAGGGGGTTGTTTACTCGTCGCAAATAATCTTACATTATTTTACTAACACAAGTACCGTAGATTTTTGATACTGTTAAGATAATAAGATACAGAGATATTGGGGAAAAAACGACATTTGCATATTCCCAATATTTGTAACAGTAGCCGCTAATTCGTTTTTAATTATGGTTAATAAAATAGTGGGCAATTTTTTTCCCTCAAAACCATTATCCCGTATTTATCAGTTTCATGGAAAAAAAGTAGAGTCTGTGCTTATACATCACAAATGTCCAGGGTGTCGTGAATTATCACTTGTTTGTCGCACTTTATCGTAATACTCGCTATCATTACACTTGACACTTAATATTTTAAATAGTAATGGCTTTCATCCCAGGAATTATAACTTGTGCTCGTACATACAAATATATATATATATACACTGAAGACCAGGCATGCACAGCTTGCTATAAATAAAATTATAATAGAGGATCTACGTCTGGAGCCCTCACAATTTTACTTGATAAAAAAGAATAATAATAGATTTTAAATGCGGTAATTTTATAGTAGATTGGAAATCGAAAATTGTATGTTTTATGCAAGAAGGGACATTGAGCAACAAAGTCAGATGTTTATGTAAATGGTTTACCTGTTCTGCAACGTAGAATATAAAAATATATATATATATAAAATATATATATAAATATTATCACGCAGCAGACTATAAATAAAAAATTATAAGAAATGTAACATTACTTAAAAAACTAAGAATACAGTAATTAAAGTAATTTGTGAAGTTGTAGCTATAAGTTTTCTCTATGTCCGGCCCCCTTTTTCTACATCAAGATTTGATTGGCTGTTGTATCAACGTATAGGAAGCCAATAATTACGTTATTACGTAAATGGCTTCCAGCATTAAGATGCGCCAAGTTCTGTTTTTTCCCCCCCTCTGTTTCTGTTACTATTACCCGAGCTATTGATAAGATGTCTAAATTTATTGCAGAATAATTCTGCAGGAAAAGAGATAAAAGGTTCCTGAATAAAATATGAGATGAGGGCTGTAAATTGTACCAATGCATATCATCTCATTCAAATGTAGGAAGCAATTACCATCTGCTTTTCTCATCAGTTCCCTCCTTTATGACTTAATTATATGTTTAATGCTATCAGATCAAGGAAAGGGCACAATAGATGAATGAGAGAAAGAAATAGAAAAGATTCGGCAACAAGACAAAAGGCACATGAAAAGTAACCTGAGAACGGAATTGATTTCATTTGTTGGGAGAGAAGTTAATTTAAATAGTATATTCTATCATCTCTTGTGCACCGCTGAGATAATATAAATCATGTGTTTGTGAATTTGCTTCATACAATTTTAACAAAAGCATTTAAGTTTCCGAAAACCGAAGGTCTCGAAGGTTTTTGATTTATTTATGAAATGAGTAACATTTACAAAGGTAGAGGAGTGACTGACATGCTAAGCATTTTAAGTTATTATTAACAGGGCCGCCGAAAGTACTAAGTGCAGGAGGAGAATCAGACTTTTTTTGCCCTTGTTTCCATACGCTTTCATTTATAGGGAAACATTATCTTCTTCGTGGCAGGAGAGCCAAAAGTTCACCGTGTGACAGCTACATTACCAAAAGGCCAATTTTTCAGCGTTCGAAAACATTATTTCTTTTTTTAGTTTAGGCTAATTAGTTAGACGCGCTCAATGTATGAATCTGGATAGCTTAAATTATTCACATAGAATAAGTGAGGCCTAATTCCCTTAAACAAATGCCGTTTTTTTTTTATTTTTTGATGTACGGAATTGCAGATGTCGCATAAAGGTTAGCAAGATTATGAAACTAAGGCCAAAAGGGGAAGCCACCCCATTCTCTTCATGCCGCTGTATCTGGGAGATCATCGATCATTACTAAGACTTCTGTCTTATACAAAAACGTCTACAACAACTGATAAGAACTTAGGGGTTTATCCCTACTAATTAGACTAATAGCAGAGAAATGGATCTTAATGTACCCTAATCAAAATGCTATCATCTAGTGCAGCTGATATCTGCGTTAAATGTATACATGGGGGATATTGTGCTGCGACTATACTAATGTCATTCTATTGCCCAATGTAATTAGCCCAGCTTGCCCCCTGGTGTCCTAATCCTCTATCTCTGTACCCTAACCTCATGTGAATTATAATTGCCCTAAATTTAGGACTACATCTTTATCCCCTAAACCTTAGCTAGCAAGTCCCTCTCCACATGTTTGCTACATTTGAATTGATAGAAATACTGCATATTTTGGATATTCTTTATGAAATGTTCAGTGTTGGTTTTTTTTTTATATCTTTGGTTTTTTTATATTCTGCAAATATGGCTTTTGTGAAGCAAATCAAGATCATTACAGATCTGGTAAATTACAGTTACAGTCATTGTTAGCTAGGAAGGCTTTTTTAGTAGGTGCCTGACCCATTCTAGAGGCAAGTAGGACCTGAAGGTCTACAGGGAGAACAAGAAGTAATTCCACTAATAAAGAAGATTCAAATTTAATATCTGTAGAAAAAAGTCCTATGGAGCCAAGAAACAATGTACTGGTCAGTCCAGGTGGCACCAGGTGAAATATTGAGAAGAAGCTGACGGGGGAGCCTGATCACCCCATAGGGTAATTTATCCAGACTTTTTCAGCACCCCAAGACTTGCCACCCAAGGCCAAGGTTAGAACGGCAGGAGAAAATATGTTTTTGCCCATTCATCCAGTAGAGCATTTGTGAGGTAAGGCACTAATGTTGGATGAGATGCCTGGCTCATAATCTCTATTCCAGTTCATCCTAAAGGTTTTTCGATGGGGTTGGGGTCAGGGCTCTGTGCGGCCGGTCAAGTTCCTCCCCAACAAACTCATCCAACCATGTATTTATGGACCTTACTTTGTGTGCTGGTTCATAGAAAAGGGCCTTCCCCAAACTGTTCCCACATACCAAGACATTTTGGACAATGCTATGCTTCCAAAGACTCCAAAATCTTGTGGAAAGCCCTCCCAGAAGGGTGGGAGCCGGGACCAACAACATATTAATGTCTATGTACCTAGAATGCGATGTCATAGAAGTCCTTGTAGATGTAACACTCAGGTGTCCCAAAACTCTTGTCCATATAGCGTATATCATACATACATCAACAGTTCATTGTCTACTGCTAGATGCCTTATTGCATGTACAAAATCACACAGCCCTTTCTTATGATCCTCAACTTACAATAATGTCATCTCCACGGCTTTGATAAACACATTTAATCTGTGCAAATTTAAGCGTGTTTCCACATTTACCATGTTCCATACCTCTGGACTAGAAGGTAAAGAGGTTGGAGGTTATTGAAATGAGTGCTTACCCCTCTCTTTTTCTTGATGTCTTCTTTGTTCCTGTAAGCAAAACTTTCTTCACACTAAAATTATTGCATTCTTGCTAACGTGCGTATTTCTGTTTATTCTAGAGCCTAATTACTGTTGGAAGTTGTATGCTTTATTGCTTATGTATGCTTTTATTTCCATCTTATTAAACGAAATCACTCGGTTTTCGCCAGCCATCATGTCAGTGGAGTATTTTAATTGTAGGTGTTCCACTGTCACCCATCGTAGTATTGTCTAGCATTGCATGCACCAGTGAGCTTAGCATTTTTCCAGCCAGATGGCTTACAAATCATTATTTCATTTTTCTTAACTACACATACTTTCAGTGCACAATTCTCTGATTATTTAAATCTTTTTTTTTTAATATTTGTTTGGAAGCAAACATATACAAATTGTTTAGTAAAGGCTTAAAAAAAACTGTTTAATATTTAATTTCTCCAAACGCCACAAAATATGGAAATCCATAAATCTATATTTTCTGAATCGACCTAAAAGAGTCCGTAGACTCCTAAAATACCTATTTTTCGTTTCCCTTTGGAATTTTCAGAAAAGAAATCTAACGAGATACACCACATTTTCGGTAGCTGTTCAATGTGCAGATGATAGGCTATGGACACGCCTGATGATGCCAACGCATGTTTCAGCCAATCAGCTGAGGGGATCTAGTTAAAAATTGCATTGCTCATTCTAGGAACAATGAGTGACTGTCAACGACCATGACACTTCACGTAGGCAGAATGATGAGCATGACCTCACTGTTTAGAAGTGAAAGGAAAAGAGTGAAAATAAGTTGGATACTTTCATAAGGCAGGCTTTTGGGGAGACGATATACATTAACACATTCATGCTCACACATACTAAGACATTCACACACATTTACACATACACATTCATGCTAATGCACACACATATACATATACTTTCACTCTAACATATATACATTCATACATAGCCCCTTCCTTTCCCTCTCCTTCACCTCCTTACATCCTTATAAAAAAAAATGAAGGGGTAACCCTTTACTTAACAGCAGTTGTTTTTTAATATTAAAGTACTCACAAATTACTTAATTTAAATGCCTACTTCAGTGGTGAGTGTGCATTGGAGTGTTTCCTTAAGTAAACTACTCACTGATTATTTTACACTAATTTGAGATAACAATAATTATGCATTTCTATATGTTATTTGTGATAAGAAATGTTTGCAAATATTAGTTTTTTTTCATGTTAATGGTTTTGGTTCAATTCATGTATATCTGTAAAGGGTTCTACCTGCCCAAATTTCTAAACTAGGGACATTGTGAGTATTGTACTCGGGATTTCATAATATTATATTCAAGTCCATAACAAAAATTCTCAAAGTGACATTTTAAAGCAAGTGTTCTACAAATAAGGCAAGATCGGAGACAGCCTGACCTGGGTGTCAGGCACAAATTTGCCCCTTGGGATTCCGTGATCTTAATGATTTTGACCAATCTTGAAGGTCATGAGCCAATTGCTAGACCTAGTGAAATAGAAGAAGTCGGAAAAAAGGCCCCTGGGATGCTTTGGTAGCAAACCCACATTGGGCAATAGTTCAGGAAGGCACAACCATTGTTTAATCCTCTGTCATCCAAGGGTTACCCAGTTTTCAGTGAGTCAAGCTATAATCAAGCTATTTGATTTTGCAGGTTACACAGGGTCAGAGGGCTACCGAGAGCCCATAGGGAATTCTGCGACATAAAAGCAAGAAGCAGGTGTGAATAAATATTATAGTGGGATAGCAGATCTATCTCTATAACCTAGACACACGTTGATGCCTTTTATTGGGCCAACAGATTTAAAGTTAGATAAGCTTACAGATGAAGAAGAGACCTCTGAGGTCCGGAAAGCTTATGCAATGTTATATCTGTTTCTATGTTAGACCACTAAAAGGTATCAGCTTCAATTAAACACTCATTTGTCCTGCTGAGCTGCCCCACGTTTGCAGGCAATGATGATTATGGCCCGGTGGAGAAGATGGCAGAATTTCCCCAGACTGGCCAGCTGAGCTGTAAATGTATCAATGACTATGTTTGATGAGAAAAATAGACGTAGCCATACTCTAGATTGTAAGCTCCTTTGAGCAAGGCCCTCCTCCTCCTTCTCTGTTGTCTCTGTAAGTCAAATTGTTATGTTATATGCTATGTTATGTTCTGTCTACCCATTGTACAGCGCTACAGAGTATGATGGCGCTATATAACAATAAATAATAATAATTAGCCTAAAAAATGGAGGTATGTAACACAAACAACATTGTCTCTGAGTAACTGTGCTATATGACAGTAAAATGACTAATAGTCCTTATATCCAATCATCCAAAGTATTGCAAAGAAATGGTTACAATATCGCCATTTAAAGCGTAACATTAAAAAAAATGCAAAAGTAGAACATTCCTTGTCATTGATTCGGACGTAAAATAAAACCTGAACCAAAGGGTACGGGACATATATCAAAAAGAGTAACAAACATAAGAAACGGGTCAGGAAAGTCACACAAAGGACACATTTATACTGTAAAGGACATTTCTATTAGTGCCAGTTAAATGTTTTATTAAAGACATTCGCTCTGTTCAGAAATGTCTGACTCATTATGAAATGTTGAAAAGGGCGCCATTTGATTCATTTATTTTTCCGGAAATAAATCTGTTGTGAAAGAGGCCAATTTGTTGTACTATTAGCATAATACACGTGTAATTATCTCATTACATAAATAATCTTTTTTTTATTATTTATTTATTTATTTATTTATTTTCTTTTGAACAAAACATAGCTCTGCCATTTCGGCGGGCATGCAATATATGTGGGTGAAAAAGAAGAATGCCTATTTACATACGCATCGGCTGCTATTAGACTTTTTTATGTCCTTTGAAAGCCGTAAGGAAATTCGGTAGTGAATTTAGTTATGGAATCAGAGACAGGTGAGTCTTTTATGGCACGGGGCAAAGTGTGAGTTAAAGATCTCTTAATGCCAGGGGTGAGTAAAGGGCAGATAATAAAGGAGCTGCTAATGAAACGGGTTCATTTATTGTCTTCGATCACCGAGAAGGAACAAAATGTTCTGAACTGGAGGAGTAGAGAAAACTTTAGTAAATTTGTGATAGCAAAGTAAGAACCACCTTTAATGTTATCATTACATACTATTAATATAACTGGGAATTGTCAAGGTTGGATGCTGGGTCTTTACCTCTATTTGAGGGTCTCGGGGAGAGCGAATAGACATAGGGTCACACGGCATGGAGGTTATTCCTTCATATTTGATATAATGTCTGAATATCCCAACTGATGCTTTACTCAACAATGTATTTGCGAATGGCAAGTCTTTAGGGGCAGCAGCCCCTGTGCCGCATTACCAGGGGTAGATTTCCCTGTTAGGTGTTTGAGCCCTCCGATGGGTTATTTTGGGCTATTTCGCAAGATTTGAGATCTCCCTCTCGACCAGGTCAATGCCTTCTGAGAAAAGCACCTGGATATGATGTCATATTGTGGCACTCAGCATGGAGAAAGCACAATGACAAAACAAAGAGAGCATGCTGTGTGCAAGCAACGAGGCACTGCCCTACATCAATACATCACGGACTTTAAATGCTATTATATCACAGCTGAAATCCCTGCTTGAATACAGATGGAAATTCAGATTATCTTCACCCCCACATAGGGAATGGTTTTCATAAAGATTGTTATGAGGATCATTTCGTTTCCACCATTAGTAAATCGCTACAAAAGCATCTTTATAAATGCCTATTAAAGGGTTAACATTTTTAAGGATTTCAGGCTCAGGTCTAGTTCCCGTGGATACCAACTGATTCATAGGTACAAAAATGTAATTCTAAAACAACAAACAAATAAATCAATAATCAAAATAAAAAAGAATCAGTCCCATGAATAAAACCTTTATAAACAGCTTATATATTTTAAGATATTTTCTATGCTGTTTTGTTTTGAGGTTTCCATAGAAACATGGAATTTAATTGTAGATAAGAACCATTTTGGCCCTTCTAGGTTGCCCATTATTTCCAAACCTTAATCTGCCATTGGTCATGTCCTATATTTAGGATAGCCATATGATTATATCATGCATGTTTAAATTATTAGCCTCTGCAGCTTCTGCCGGGAGTCTGTTACACGTATCTACGACCATCTCAGTGAAACTTCCTCACATTACATGTAAGAGCCTTAACAGGACAACCTATGCTATTGCCTGGAACTATAGGGGGTCGAGTAATCCTAGTACTATATAAATACTCAGAAAGCCCCTTAACAGATTGCAGAGATTTAAAAATGGTAACTTTGTACCTGACTAAGGCCCAGTAACATTCTATTTGGTTAACTAAGAAAAGACAGCGCTCAAAAGGATGTAAGTATAAGAATATATATATAATTTATTCATGTATTATAAATAAAGGAAACAAACATACATTAAAAGTACATACAAAACAAAAAAACATTAAGAACAATAGTAGACAAAATTCTATTTGGCTCAATGTTTACATTTTATTTTCCCCGAGAGGGCTCATAAATCTTTTTTTGGTGTTGATTTACTTTATTTTATAACAACACGATGTTACTTATATTCTGAATGTTCTAATTTACATAAAAGGTGTCATAAACAAACACTGCAACAACACATTTTTGACTGTTTCATTCATTTAGTGAGCATTTTGGTAATTTGATGTGTTTCTGGAGGGGTAAATGGACCACCCTATTCAGAGCGGTTTTGGGGGGACCTTTGTGTAAGAGGAAAGTTAAATCTAAGAAAGAAAGACCCGTGACCCGCAGCACTGTAAGCCGTACACAGACAGCAGAGGAAGGGGTAGAGGTCAGGCCGTTGCCGTTAAAGAGGGCAGAAGAGTGAGAATTAGATAAAAATGACAGTAACAAAGAAAATGCTGGAAATGTGTAGAAAAAAAACCCCTGCCACCTTCTAAATGCCATGGCAGGAAGGGAATGGAGACGTGAGATAAGGGAAGCTCATGTTTAACAATGTTTTAAATCCCGATAAATCTATTGTGTGCGCCCACATTCTACACTTTACTGGCACGCGGCCACCTCGTGGAAAAGCACAAGGGAAGGTAAATACCCATTGTACAGCGCTACGGAATTTGATGGCGCTATATAAAACAATAAATAATAATAGTAAGTGGGAAGGGCTGGCGGGCAATGGTCCAGAGGACACTTGCCCAATGTGCCCGATGACCAACCTCTTGGTTCTTCAGATAGGCAGAGCATCATAGGAGTTGCTGTTTATATGTTTATACTGTTCTTACTGTTTATATGTAAAACTTTTTTTTAATATATTTTCCATTTTTAATCAGTTTTGAAATGCATGGTTTGGTTTCAGTTAATGAAATAACATACTGGTTGCAAACAAATTGGCTTTTGTAGTTAACACATATATTTAAATATATTCCCGTGGTGTAACAAATATATTCACAAACAGCATCTTACTCCTCACTATAGAAATTCCGTCGCTGTTAAACAAACAGTTGTGCTTTTCTATTAATGTGGCACTACAGTGACATCCAGTGGTGACAATACTATAGTGTTTTTTATTACATGCACTTATTATATGGTTATTCGATATGAATGACTAAATTAGTAAATCCCCCTTTTTCAATTTGGGATAGCAGATTTTCTTAAAGCAGATCTGTCACTTTTCCAAATTGGTTCTAAACGCTATACCAGGGGATCAGCCGCCGTAACTCGAATAAACTGAATAATCATCCCACGCCGTCAAGGTATTCCTCCCCTTTTGTTAAGTTGTAGCTCCCCAAAGCCAGTTTGTTCTTTCTGCCTTTGAATGATTAAAAGAACGAAAATTTCAGAAAATAATAGTGCTTAATATGTTAGTTTAGAAGTATGTTAGATTAATTGAAACTGATGCCCCGGCCCTGTCACTACTCCACAATTAAGGCTGGCCATTTCATATCACACAGTACAGATCCTTATAGTAATTGGGAGTAGGGGTGCCCTAGATTTAGATCAAGCCCTGCTAAATCTGATGCCCGTGTCTCAGATGTGTACTCAATATGTCTCCATATAAAATTGCCCCACCATTCTTTTCCCCAGGCTAAACCTTCTTTAATTCGTTCATCACTATCAACTTAAAATATACATATATACTGGTGACCTAAGTGTAATACATACTAGCACTGTGTGTTAGATACTGCCCTTCCTGCTTCTGAATTCTATCCCATGCACACACAAGACAACCGCTTCTAAGCATTCTTTGTGTCATCTTGAGCACCACCTTCAAAGGTTCTGAGGACTACTGACCACCGCCAGGGGTCATTATCTACCCTTCCTCTCCCTCCCTCCCTATTATCTACCCTATCCCCCCCTTTGTACTTACCTTTCAGCAGTCCTGCGGCGACTCTCCCTGCTCTGCCACGGTGCGCGCTGCTTTACTGCTGAGCGCCGGAAATAACGTCATTTTTTCCGGCGCTCAGCATTACGAGGCGGCACCGAAACCGAGCTAGAGGGCTCGCAGAGGATAGAGAGGGGCGCCGAGCGGGTACTGCCAACTTGATAAGAGAAAACCAATCGGCGCCCCTCTCTCTCCTCCGCTTAAATAATAATAAAAAAATAAAAAAAGGTGCTTGGGGCGGCATAGTGCTGCCTGTTCAAATGTGCTGCCTGGGGCAATTGCCCCACACTGCTCCATGGTAGGGCCGGCCCTGAGTACAGGAACCAATGCACTGAATGGAACACTGTATGATGAAAGGTATGTGGGGACCCCTCTTAATTGTTGAGTTTATTTGTTTCAGCCTCACCCATTGCTAACAGGTGTATAATATCGAGCACATAGGCAGCCATCTCCATAGACAAACACTGGCAGTAGGATGGGTTGTACTGAAGAACTTGGTGACTTAACAGTGACTTCCATAGGATGCCACCTTTGCCACAAGTCAGTTCATGAAAGATCTGGGCATCTAGGAGTTACCGCAATCAGCTCCAAAGCGGTAGACCACGGCAGACCACCATCGTCAGTCCTCCATAACATGGCAGTTTCCTTTTAGGTCCTGAACAGTCATCGGTCAATAAATGATGGTTTTGAGAAATAATGACCTCTATTCATCGAGTATAACATTATGCAAATTCTGCAAACCTCAGTCAATCATTTTAAGGTTTACTTCTTCTCTTAAATCTGTCAAAGTATGTCGTTATGATGCAATATTCAATATGCCCCTTTTCCCTTCTAAATGTAAAACTAACCCATTTTAAAACTTCTTCCCTGAATATTTGATCAACAACGGCGTAATTAATGAAACTATTAATAAACATCACATTATGTTCTAATAAATTACTGATTTGTAATGTTATACAACAAATTATAGTTAACAATTAAAGAAAATGACCTGCTTACCTAAACATTGCATAGGGCTAACTAGATATTTTTTTTACTCTTCTTTCCTAATTAATTCGCTAATTAATTTAATGATCTCTTTATGCATAATTTGAAATTTAAAAATGTCACTGTGTCAGATTTTACAGTTCTCTTTTTACATGCTGTCTGTTTCTACAAGATACATATTAGCAAAACATGACCTCTATGCAAATTCTGAAGACCTGCTGCTTTTTTAATTCCAAATGCTGATGAACACGCTCTAAAGAGCTGATTATATGATTATTCATAAAGAATCATTCATGAGTTTGGGGGCTTTTTTTATATTTTTTTTCCATATTTTTTCTCGAGAAAGAGGAAGCAAATTGTCAAAAAGAAATACTGTCATCCCAAACGTCAGATTAGACGAGATCGAGTGTAGAGATCAGAGTTCTCAGTACAGTAACGTTCTTCTAAGCCAACTCAAACAATGACTTTTAGAATGTATTAGAAAGTCCAGGATGAAAGTCTATTGGGTTGGTCGTTGAGTTGTGAGTAGTTGCCCCATTTCAGTCAACTTGATTTAGTCGTTCTGGGCAACTCAGTTTGACTGCCAACTTGATGCTTCGTAAATAAGAGGGTGTCTCTTGAGTGAGCTGGGGGGTGCAGATCCTGTAAAAAACAAAACAAATAAAGAGGCCATGAATTGAATGTCTGCACCATCTGAGACTCCTGTAGATAAACCACTTTAAATGACAGCTGAAGTGATTTATGATGATGTTGCAATACATGTGCAGATGGCATAATGAACAAGTTTGTCGGTCTGGAGAGATCAGATTTCTCCTGGGGTCTTCAAGATGAATTTTTGAATGTTTCTCCAGTAAACTCAGTGATCTAGGCACCCTATACAGGCCTGCTAGGGCTCTGCATGTCATCTTACCAAGAGGTGGCTGGAATGGTCCTATGGCCACACATGGTCACTATGATGTCTAGAATAACAAGGGCCTTAGGAAGAATGTACTTGTTGACTAAATCCCGACTGTTAATGTCTTCCGTATGTAATAAAAAGGCTTCAATTGCCCCCTGGGCTAAATGCTTACGGCATGTGTGGCGAGATAAAGCCTGTTTGAGCCACTACCCTATATATCCTAATTTTTCTTTCTTTATATTGTAAAACAGGATGCTTTAATGCCACCACAGGCAACAGGAACCATTAGATATCATTCTATAGAGGTGAGTTTCATATATTCTCCAGCCCCAGATTCAAGCAGAGTGAAAAAAACATCCTTTGCACGAAAAACACCTTCTAATTTTTAACTATTGTATGAAGTTTATTCTATATCTGGGCAGTGGGTGTTCATCCTGTACAGGATTACAAGATTCAATAAACAGGCTTCACAATGGTCGTAGTTTTCCTGTTATTCTATTAACTTCTGGTGTCTTTAACGTGAAAAAGTAGAAAAAATAAACTCCGAATTCCACGATCCCGTTTGTTATGACATTCCGTAAAAGCGGAATAACATGTTCCCAGCAGCTCCGTATCAGAGTGATCGTTATCTGTGCACAGCGTATAACAATGCCTTACCCGCTTGCAACGGATACGCATTAAAAAGGCACTTATAGAGAACATATATAGAGTACCAGGCTATATCTCATAAGTGCTCCCCTTGCCTAGAAGCTTACATTTTTTTCTTGTGTATAACTGTATCGAAGTGCTCCAAAGAATACAGAAACAAATATAAAAAAAACACAGTAAGTATTAGACTTGGGCGCCAGCCAACTCTTCGTTTTCATCTTCGTGGGGGGAAAAATCTTTGTATTCCGCTAATATTCGCCCGTTTCTGTGTTCGGCTTGGGCAAATCTGCGTGTACATTCTTCGTGTTCGTTTTTTTTGTCTTTTGTAGTAGGGGTTAATACGGGACTACGCAGCAGGTGCCAGGATTTTAAATGCCCATACGAGCAATTCTATTGGTCACCTGCAGGGGCCTCCTCTGCCATCAACCAATGAAGTACACGAACGTACGAACGACCAATAAAGTCAATTGTACAGACCTTTAACTGTTGGAGCAGGGAGACCATGGTCTCCCCAGGCCAAGTTGCACAGTCAGGAGTTAAAAAGGCCATGCAAGTGAGCCTATTGGTCATCTACAGGGGCCTCCTCTGGCCTCAACCATCAATTGGTTGATGCCAGAGGAGGCCCCTGCAGATGACCAATAGAGTCGCTTGCACGGCCTTTTAACTCCAGACAGGGAACTTGGCCTGTCTCCTCGCTCCAAGTTTAACTCCTTGTTCATGTTCGTATGTTCATTTTCATGTTCGTATGTTCATTTTCATGTTCGTGCGAATACGAATGCACAAGTCTAGTAAATATACTTATAAATTTCAATTTCTTTGTTTTAAAGAACCGTATTTATTATTTTTTAATGAGAAAAAATACACAATAGATTGTGTAACCTTGAAATGCTCAATAAGTCTCCAATTTGCTATTGCATACCTCCCAACAGTCCCAGTTTTCGCAGAGCAGTCCTGCATAACTACCCCATTGTCCTGCCACCTTCCTGCATAGACTGGTTGGGGAGATTATCTGATTTGAAGTAAAAAATCAATGGCAATCTGTGCCGTACATCCCAACTACGGTATCATGATATGGAGTATGCATCTTAGCGATGGAAGGACTACCAGCCTATGCCCTTCTGATTGTAAGTTTTATCATGTTTTTTATTAATGGCCAAAGCCAATGACTTCACATAAGTGCAATTGATATAATACAAGCTAATGAAACTCATAATAATTCAATAAATTGATTTCCAACAGCCCATTTTCCCCGATGTATGTGCTCTCTCACGGACACTCTGTGATGTTGGATCAGTAATGATTGATCCCCGTAAAAGAAACAGCAAATGATCCTGCTACTTTTGAAATATAATAAAGGTGAAATGTGCCAACAGTAAATATAAAACATTTCTACCTGTAAAATATTCATCAGAGTCTCACTTATGCATTTGCCGAAAGCTCCAATATTTTTTCAAGCATATTATGCTCATTTAGCTATAATTATGCTATAATTTAGCGCTATCTCAAAATTGTACACTATTAAAAAAATCTGCCGGAATGCTAATAAAAATGATGACATGTTAATAGGGAGCCTCGAGTGTGAAAAGTGTGCGTTGCTAATTTTAGAGCTTTTTTTTTTTATCCCTTTGCTGTGTTTTAGAGCATTTACTCACAGTATGGGAACATACATAGTACTGATATATAACTGTAAGACTTGAAGAGTCCATAGAGCAGTTGTGCCAAATAAGACACAGAAGATCTATTGGCCCACTAGACCACAAGCGATAGTGGTCATCTAGACATCATACCTTCCATCAGTCCTGATCCAAACAGGACAGTCCTGATTTTCGGCAAGCCGCCCCACTCTCCTGCTCTTTTCAGTAAACTGGGGTCATTGGCAAACCAGGACGATCAGACCCGACCAGCTCACCAAGCTATGAAATTGATTGATGTCTGTGCTTTTTTGGGATATGATGTCATATTACATCACTCTACTTCAATGTTTCACAAAGGCCCTGCCCTTTGCCTCCAAGATAAGTTGTCCCATTATAATATACCTTACATCTAATTTGATGGTCTATCCTCCGGGACGTTTAGAGGCTAGCAGGAAACACCTAGTTTCATTACTATAATGTGTAGGGAATTAGAATGATAATTTGACCACTGGAATGTCCTTTTTCTGTAAACTTAAAAAAAATAATATTTTTGTTGTTCATAAAATATTCTTAGAAGTCGCCTAATGCATCAAAACATTATGTATTATCGTATAACCTGCCAGAGGGCGATGTCGTGTTACCCAAAGTAATTAAAGATCTCCTATTTGTTAGTTAAATAACTTTTCAAACTTTCTTTAACTCATCAGAAAAAAAAAGTGTGCAAATCTCCTACTGCGTGTTTAGCTAATGTAACCGAGACCTCTGTTCAACCATCTCATATCCTGCTGCTGATAAATTGTCGTACATATGGCACCACATCAACAACCGACAGCAGAGACACCTGCTTGAAATACATTATAACGAGAGGCCTTTAGCCAAGATTATTAAAAAATGTTTCCAAATTTATACTCAGCTGGTGACTGAAATTGCTGCAAACTACTGCTAAGAATAGCATCATAGTGTCAGTGCCAACTGCATACCGAGTGTCCCACTTTGGGAGGTATGGTACCTCTGGGCAAGGTAAGAGTGTGATGATGATGCAATTGGTGTGATGACAGGGGGACGTGTGAGTGTGCATGTATATGTAAGTATGTGTTAGTGGGAAATGAGTATGTATGTGTGTGTTAGTGGGAGAGAGCGTGTCTATGTATGTCTTAGTGTGCAAGCATGTGTGTTACATGAGTGTGTATGTGCAAGTTTGTGTGTGCTAGTGCATATGTTACTGGGGGAGCAAAATGCACTTGGCTTTACCTGTCCACCCCTGGGCCAGAAGGTGACTGCCCTCCATTGCATGTATACCTCTTTAGAAGCTCAGCCATTTTCCTGCTCAAAAGCTCTTTGTCCTTCTTTTCCAAAAGATTACAATGTTTGGTGAGTATGAGAGTGCCAGTGTTCTATAGAAGTTATCTATAATGTGTATATAAACAGAGTTTTAATGAAACTGTGAAGATAAAATACATAATCCTTTTTTCTAATCAGCTTACATAGTAATTAATAGCTCGCAAAGTTGCATGTGAAGTTCCAGTTAAGCCCTAGCCTCCAGCCACCAGCCTCTGGACAATTAAAACGGTCAAAGAAACTTCAGCCCGTCTAGTCTGCCCATGATGTCAAGACTCAGATCTTAATCAGTCCTTGATCTT
>VKOC01000009.1:16059141-16074990 GCA_009364415.1 Spea multiplicata | reverse complement strand
TCAAGCCAAGCACACTTTACACATTTTGGTTCTGCATTACTTTGTTCCAATGGCTATCAAGGTGGCCCTTAGAACACGGCTGCGGCTACATCGGTTACCTGAGACCCATTTATAGATCGGATTCAGAAATGTATATTTATTGTTATATCTGGTTTCATAAAACTGTTAACCATTTCATCTGAATTCAACACTTTTGTTACTAGAAGCTCCAGTAGAAACATAATTCACATAGTATCGTACGTGCATACGCTTCCCACAAATAATTCTTTGTCTCATACTTATTTTTTGCCAAGAACACGTAACTGTCACTCAACTCACATTACATTTATTTATATAGCGCCAGCAGATTCCGCAGCACTGTTAC
The DNA here is from genome assembly GCA_009364415.1 of Spea multiplicata. Taxonomy (NCBI): domain Eukaryota; kingdom Metazoa; phylum Chordata; class Amphibia; order Anura; family Pelobatidae; genus Spea; species Spea multiplicata. Next base: position 16,074,626 of record VKOC01000009.1, on the reverse strand, counting down.
AATACAGGCACTGATAGGCTGTTATTTGCTTTAGAGGGCAATTAATCTGTCTAAGCTGGGGAAATAAATGACGGTTTAGTTTGACATGTAAAGTAGTTACTTATCTAATCAAAGGGTGTAGCCTTTCCTGCCCCCTGGTCAACTTACTTTAGATAATAGCTTGGTGACTGCCAGCTATAAACATCCTAAGTAACTTAGTTTTTACATTCATGCTTCTCTCTAAATACCCCAAATCAGACAAAATACTAGTTTTTAGAAGAGCATCATTCACCAACAAACCATATAATATATATAGGGTTCCAAGGTACAAGGGTAGGTTTTGGCATGGACCGGATTAAATCAGTGATTTGATACAGCAGACCCTGTGGACTTTTTAGGCAGGTCGGTGCCCCCCACAAAACGAAGGTTTCGAATTAATAGGATTGTGTATTTTTAAAAAAAAAACTTTGACGAGTGTGACGAGGTTAACGGTCTCACAGAGCACATGCATAGAGATTCACAAAAGATTTGCGTGTATTGGAAAGGAAAACCACAGGCGTGTTACATTTCCTCTGTAGTTTAGTTTTCACGGTGACTGCTTCTTTCTGTTTTGTAGGCACGCCATCGCCGGTAACAAAATTACCCTGAACAACAAAAGCTAAAATGTCTTCTATAACACACAGAAAACACGACCCCAGTGGATCCAAACTGGACAATGACTTCCTTAATGACAGCAGTCGAGGTTGTCAAACATTTTGTAGCAAAGGCTTGAAAGGAAAAAGAAACCACAGTTTGGCAAATATTTTGGCTACCTTGCCACGGGAACATCGACGGGTAAGTTATAAAATCATTGCATTCACTATCAGAATTTAGCTTGTTAAATCTCATTGAGTTATAAACACTTTACATTAATGAATGTCGTATAATGTTTGATTAATTCTGTTATAGTAGCCATATTGGATTATTATATCACAATATCATTCTACTTGTGATATTTTTATTTTTATTATTTTTATTGATATTATTAACAGAAATGCAAAGTTATGTTGCAGTATAACCGAAAAAGATATATCTACTGTATAAAATATACAATATTTTGCAGACTATTCAATGCAAGGCATTATTATATATACAAAATTAAAAAATGCATTAGTTTTTGAGTAAAAACTGATACTTTTGTCAAGGTAAGTACCATAATATTAACCAATGGAGTCAAATAGCGAGATGACTGTGTGTCATTATCCGATGAAGGCATGACTGTCTACTATGGCAGTTTTGGACAACAAACACTATGATGCCAGGCAAGCACTTGACACAATGTCTGGAGTGTTAATGTGCAGTCGTCGTTTATTATATAAAAAAGGCTTTTTTTCATCATCTGCCATTGGGTTTTCTTGTATCAAATAAATAATGAATCCATTGTATTGTTTTATTCATAGCTTTCTATGACCAGATCCGATTCACTAACTGACTCTACAGGAGCTGGGCCACAGAGGTTGGTGTCGGAATATCCTATTATATTTTCTATTTAATCTCAAGTGTTTGAGTGAATACTTTTTTCTTTGTAGAAACTATTTAAAAAGAATACAATATTATGCTTGAATATTATTATTATTATTTGTTTTATAATGTTAATTAGTAAAAATTTTGATTAAACAAATGCTTATATGCCCCAAGTACGACAGGGTTGGACTCCTTTGCCATAATATATTAATAATTATAGAACAGTTCTATATAAGAAAATTATGCTTACCAAGTTATCTTCTGTATTACAGGAGGTTACTTTTTATCGTTAAACAGGATAATGAACCATTTGGATTTGAGCTTCAGGTAACAGCCACATACCTGCAAAGATTCAAGCAAGATCATTCTATGGACACTTAGGGGAAAACTTGGGTCACCTTGTTTCATTGTTGCATTCATTGTACCTCCAGATACAGGGCAGTATATTAAAAACAAGAAATAAAACAATAACTAGTGCCTTTTGGGGAAATAATTGCATACTTGTGTTGTGCCCCACAGTATTATAAAAGTATAGACAGACTTTATTCTAACACAATATTTTAATTTTGCTTGTATTACAGACTTACAAACTACATCATCAACGTACTTATGCATTGGAAATGTTCACATATGTTTGCAAAGTGCAAAAAAACAGTCCTTCGGGTCACGCAGGACTGAAAACAGGTTAGTGTTGTCATTGAGATCTTTATTAAAATACAATTAAAAACAAACAAACAATGATATGTAAGTGCTAAGGAGTACACAATGTTATTACATCACAATGTATTTATTTCATTATTAAAAAACTTAGCGGTCTGTATCAATTGTATTCCCTATGCCCTTGTATTATACATATGGTGTTTGCTAACTCCTGTTCACATGCTGCCATTTTGGCCTCATTAAGGCTTTTAGCTGCTGGCTAAATATTAGAGAAACCGGGCAAAAGAACAAATATTTGGTTAATTTGGTAAATTGGAACTAATGTCTATTTACAATTCAGTTGCGTTATTTCAGTAATTTATATATGAATGCCCCTTTGTAGGTGATATGCTGACTAATATTAATGGTATAAGTACGGAAGGCTTTAGTCACCAGCAGACCGTGGATCTGATCAGGTCATCAGGAAATCTTCTCAGGTAAGTCAGGACATGTAGGTGGTACCAATGCGGATCTGGAAATACCTGCCCAGCATCTTCTCAAATCCCCTGCAAAAGTATAGCCTGGAATTTACTATTCGCTATTCTGGGTGTTCATGGTTCTTTTATAGATGAAAGTGCTCTGTGTTTATCTTCAGAATTTTTTGGCTTTACTAGCCATAAATGGGAACCTCCCAGCATAGGCTACCTGGAGCTCTCCCTCTCCTAGGGGTGGTGGCTTCATGCAGGGGAGGGCTAACCAGGTATAGGGGTGGGGCTGGCCCCAGAGAGCCTTTAATGGGAGGGAACTGGACAGAAAGCAGGGAAAAGTAGGTGGAGCGAAGGCAGAATGTGAATGTGGGGTGGGCGTGGCCATATTTCTCTGTCCAGAGAAATAAAAAAACTGACACGGAGACCCAGGGAAGCAGAGCTTCACTCCGAGACTCTGAATCCGACCTGGAGAATTCCCACGTATGGTAATGGCACACAAGAGAAAAAAATTAAAGACTCCCCAAAGTGAGTCTCACCAATGAGTAGGCTATTAAACGTCTTCTGTTTCAGTCAACCTAGTCTCAGACTCAGTGTGCATTTCCTAAATAGAATGTAAAAAACTTTAGTAGAGAGTTAAATGATACATTTAAATATATTTTTTATATAAATCAGCTTCTCCTATTGTTTAAAACGAATGAATAATTTATGAAGTAAATTGCAATTTTTCACTATTACTCCCTGTGTTTAAACAGTAATTTAAATTTAATTTTTTGGATTTTATTATTTTATTTTATTGTTATGCAGGGATGACTGATTCTGCATTACCTGTGTGACTCTTTTTTCTAATTATTTTGTTGATAGAATAGAGGCGATAAATGGGGTGCAAATTAGAAGATCGGAGCTTGAGGCCAGGCTGATGTTTTTGAAGGTACGTAATAACTTGTCATTATCAGTTAAACATTATTTTGACAATAATGTTTTTTTTTAATTAAAAAAAGAAACAATAATTCAGAAGAGTGGCATAGCATCTTTTCCAATACCCCTTTTCAATACACACATTTATTTTTGATTTTACACTTTAATTTTTTTGTATTCTTATGTTTTGTTAATATAAAGAATACAAATATTAATTGGTTTCCCAGTTACACAGCAATATTAAGTCTTCTTTGGATATTCACTGATTTTATAAATCATATAATCCAGATAAAGAGGGAAATATTTGGGCCAGGCTAAAATCACAATTAGGATTCCAGAAATTCCTCACTGAAGGACTGAAACTAAGGAGCATGCTTTTCTCAGAATGACCTCGACACTGCATCAATATTCCACACTGATATGCAATGTATATATAATATATATATTATATATATATTTATTATTAATTATTATTATTTTTTTTTTTAAAAACACTTTCACCCATCCATTTTTGTTATTAAAAATTCCCATCTTTTCTGTTGCACTTGTGTATATTCACATGACATTTCAGGAAACTTTGTGTACAGCATGACATCAAAAGTGAAAGCTAGTGATTTCCACCCACTTCTGCACTAATTCTACAGAAGTTACGGGGATCGCGGTTACCTGGTTTTCACAGTAAATTATATAGAAACTTTTTTCCCAATTAATCATCTTTGTCTGTTGTTAATATGATTATTGTAAAACCTTTAAAAATATTAATAAAATAATTAAAGTAATTAAAAATCTGTTTTCCCACATAGAATACCTCATGAGAAATGGACAGATAATACAGAACAGTGTTCAGAAAAGAGCACCAGTTAATTTACGGTAATTTAATTTTTCTCTTTTTAAAAAAATATTTTTTTCATCAGGGAAGGAATGGAAGGAATGGTGATCTGGTTTAATTATTTTTGGCCACTGGTTGAAGCCTTTTCAAGTGTAATACTTGCAATTCCACATACAGCCACCGGGGTGTCTAGAATGTCATGGAATGTATGTATCATTTATGTACTAAGCTGATTCTTTCCAAGCACAATAATTGTGTGTCCCTCTTCTTCTGGATGTCACTCTGCTTCTCTTTGGGTCACAAGATGACCCCTTTTAACTTATATATTTCAATGCTGCATTTTTATCTTATCACCCTAACATTGAAAAGAAAGAAAGAATGTAATGGATTTCAAGGTGTCTAAGCCTCTTGCGATGGTAGCTATGAGCTTGTTCAGTGGTGGTTAGTAGAACTTGACTCTTGAGTTCTTCTATCACTTTGGTGGTTTTGGCTGACATTGTAGGATGGGTGAGAAAAAGGTGAAGGACTTATGTTTCCATCAGATTTCAGCTCATTCTGGGGTCAACTAATTCCTTTTATATTTTAAAACAAAAATATCTAAACAATTAAATTTTTTTTTCAGGAGCAGTAAATGAAGCCCAAATTCAAGAAGTGTTGAATTCCCTTTATGGGGAATTGTTTGTGCATCAAGCATCATCACAGTCATCATTCTTGCATAAGCACAGATTCTCAAGTGGAAGTAGTTATAAGAGCCATTTAAGTTTCATGACTGACACCAGTGAAGAAGGTCAGATATCATGGTTTGATGAAGATTCAAGCAGCGAGGCCTTTAGCCGCCAATCAAGCATAGACGATGACTGTTTCTTTGTCAAAGCCAATGGACATTCGTGGAAGAAACCATCGTTATCCCGCCACAGAACCATCAGTGTGACAAGTAGCGGAAGCGGGTCAATGTCACCAAGCTGGGACACAATAAGTCTTTCAAATTTTTTTGGGACACTGCCACGGAAAAGTAGAAAAGGGAGCACTAGAAAACACCTCCTGAAATTTATCCCTGGTTTGCACAGATCCGTGAAAGAAGAGGACAGTCCAGTATGATATATTGTAATTTTGTGAAATACGCCTATGTATGACTTTTTTCAGCATTAATACAGGAATATGACAACTAGTTATTCTAGTAGGTATATACTATTTTAATATTAATGTGACAAGAAGACCCACAATTGAGAGGATTGGCTTTGGTGGCAATGTTTGATTAATTGAACTGTAATGGAAGCACTGAGTAATGGAACAGTAAGTTAAAACATAATCACTATTTACATTGTTTATGGTACTCGGGTAGTATTTTTACTTATTCCAAGGAATATATCATTCTGTTTCTACATAAACGTTTGCTCACTTATTTCATAATAATATTGCTACCTTTGTAGATATTTCTAATTGTCCATATATGTTTGAAGCAGCTAGAAGACTTGCTGACGTATAAATATACAATACATTGTTTTAGCTAGATTATATTTATCAATCTTTGAACTAATGAATTTAAAATATGTTGCAGGGAAACATTCTAATGGATCTACAAATAGCTTTTACCCTTAGCTGCTCACAGCCCTAAAATATTTGCAATGGGGATTGGAAAGAAAGGAAAAAGAAGGGAGAGACAAGAAAGACAATAGATAAACGAGAAGAGAACAAGAGAAAAGGGAGAGGAGAGAGAGAGAGAGAGGGGGAAAAGATAGGGAGAGCAAAGAAAAAAGGAGAGAAAGCATAACTCCTTAACAAGCTTTTGTTTGTTTTTTTATATAATATATATCACTTTGTTTAGGTTTAAGTTATTACAACTGCCATATGTCCTACGCTTACAATACAGGATGTGGCTGACAATGAGGTGTGCTCTTTATAGAAAACAAAAGTGCAGTGGGTTTAGCTTGACTAACGAAATGTGATTTCTTATAAAATATATAAAATTAAAGCTTCTGTTCCACTTGGTTAACCTTTAAGATTATGCTAAACTTTGTCATTTTATTCTTTCCTCTCACCGCTTTATCATATAATAACAATACAGAAACTTTGTTTTTAGTTTCTGTTGCATGACAGACATTCCTGGCAGGGATATGACATGGTGAAATAAATCTATTTTTTGGGTCATTGAGCTGGACTAGGAATAATATTTCTAACTCTACATTTAGCTACAAAAGTGTTACATTCTGGACCAGCGTCTTTAAATAGACTGAGGTTTGGATTCATCTTCGGTTGAAACTGAAAGGTCAAGTGAAAGTCGTTTCACCTTCTCATCAGGTGAGCCCAGGTGGATCAACTGACCATTATAAAAAATATAAAAAAAATATGAAAAACATGTATTTTGAAAATGTTGTTTTATTAACACCCATTCCCAAAATTCATAGCGAGTATTAATTAGAGTATTAATGTAGCTTTTATCATCTTTTACTATTATCTTGTTTATTGTAGATTTTTGTATCAAAAAATGTAAGATGAATAGTAATGGGATGATTAACAAAAATATTTACAAACATAAACCACTTATCCTAAAACATTCTTTTAAGGATTATCTGAACAAAATACTCAGTGTAAATATTAATCTTGTCACGGAGAAATAATGTGACATAGAGGGGTCACTTGCTAAGGATTAAAGATTAAGAACAATTGTTGGTGCTGTTTACAATGAAAGCACAAAGAGGCATTATTGTAGGGACAAAAAATTCTCTGTTTCGATTGGTTGGAAAGCTGCATAGCAAATATTAGCAAATACTGGACATTGAAACAAAAGCTCCATACTTTAGCCCGTTCTCTTTAAGAAAACCTGTTGAAGAACAAGTCTCTGGACTCAGAACATCGCTTAAGACTGGACAAACATGTCATAATGTTATTGTATGTTTTCGTTGTGAACCATCTTAAGAAGAGTCTTCAGCTGACACCAAGGCTGTAGATATCAACGTTTTATTTCTTCAAAATTGTTTTTATACACATTTGCTGAGGGATTTTTTAAATTTGTCTTACAACAGCCGTGATGGAAGAAGAAAGACAAATTCACGATCACAATGGAGACCTGACAACAGCAATAACCCCAATATTAATAACTGACATTATAGATGAAATGTCCACGTCTGTTGCTTCGGTTCTGGTTGAAACTGCTAGATGTGATCGCGACATTTTAGAGAAAGAAAATGTAGAAGAAATTAATGTCTGTCCTGAAGAAGAAACACCATGTAAGACTTCAATCCCGGAAACGGAAGAGAACATAATTGCAGAAGGTATTTTGCACTAACAATATTTTGTATTTATGTTTCTTTTTTGTTTCTTTTATGGTCTGAGGTCCCTTGGATACAGCATTCACCTCTATTATTGCTTTGAGTAGGGTTGTGCAAGGAGATGCCCTGGGCTACAAGCCATTGTGGTTTAATGGAGAAGGCACTGGTCTGAGAAGGTGAAGGTACTGGTCTATGACATCATACCTTGGAGTCCTCTATATCTACTGACAAAAAAGAGTCTACAGAGCCCCTTCTTTTGCCCCAGACCACAAGGACCACCTCTCTTACAGAGTTACTCGGTCCTTGTTATTTGAGACATGGTTGTAGCTACATTATTAACCTTATTATTGTTCTATTGGTTATTATACTTACAAGCATTCACTAGTCATAAGGGTTGAAATGAACGAATGCTCGTTTTTTACATTAAGGGAACTTAAACAAGAATGTGGTAGGTATATGGCTCCTGAATCTACGATACGACCAACGATTAATTAAGATTTGAGTTTTTACGGCAGGATAAATGGGAAGTCGAATGGTTCTTATCTGCTGTCCCATTCTACATTTCTATGATAAGTCTTTTAACAAATAACAATAACAATAAAGGTCAGAAGCTCCATAATCAAACAAAATCAATGTAACCACTGTATAGAATCAGGAAGTTATTCAAAATTCTATTATTATTCTCCAAGTGATAACAAGGGGTTAAAGGTAGTATTGTTCAATGTAAGTATGTATTACACAATCAGTATGAAATTAAATTAATAAACAAAACGATATCCTTCAATTCCTGGTATTTAAACATTACATCAGTAAACTAACTCTATTGGTTAATGACTTTAGGGTTTGTAAAATACTAGGTAGAACCACCGGAAAACTCATATATTTCAGCTTCAAGTAGAGCTGGAATTCCTGGGTGTAACCAACATACAACACGATCCAGGAGAAAAACATGGCGATGGAGCTCGAGCTTGAGAATTATAACCCCCCAAACCTGGTTCACCCAAACGGTTAGTGAATAGTTGAGTGGAGACTTCAATTGTTCCCATCAAGTGGAATTTAGTTGTTTCATTCAGGTTTTCTTTGAGACTTAGACTTAAGGTCTTAGCATCCTTCTGCCACGTTAACTTATTAATTAATTAATAATTATATAAGCAGATGTTATGGAAGATGGTGCTAACATGTCTTCCATGCTCCTATTTAATCTGCCCTACCCTACTGCTCAGTTTATTTAATTCTCATGCAGCAGAGAAGCTGCCTGTTTGGCTCTTTGCTATTTAGTGAACATTTAGTCACAATGCGTGTCTTAGTTCAGGTGTATATTGTGGCATCATAAGTGGTGGCACCAATTTAATAGTCATCCCACTTTGTGATGTGGGAAGTGCGTTTTCTGTTCCATGTTTTTGCTTTGTCCCTTTGTATTGTGCCCATTGCACTTGTACTTGTCTCGTTCCATTATCTGCAATGCGCACCACCTGGAAATGTTGGGATTTATACTCTGGCTGCGTGCGGTTGTCTTGTACTGAATCCTCCACAAAACGGCACTTAAGGACCCTAAAGAGTCCCAACATATTTACAGGTTCCAATTTTAGGCAAGTATCAAGTAAAGCAGGAGCATATATAGTACAGAACGCTTAACCCTTAAAGAGAAAGTGCTGATTCTGTCTTTGGCACCAGCTTCTACAGTATATAGGACGACAGACCTTCAAGAAAGATTATAACTATTCATTTTAATATCCAAGAGTTACGTTTTACCTTGAGGTGGACAACAAAGATTTTTCCATATGCTACACAAGATAAAACTTTACACTGACTTTAAACTAGACTTGTGCATTCGTCTTCGGGCGAACATGGAAACGAACACGAAGAGTGCGTTTTCGTGTTCGTTCCGAAGACACGCCGAAGAGAATACGGCGGCAGTAAAACGTAGGCGAAGACGAAGACATACACCACGAAGATCTTCGTGATTGTCTTCGTCTTCGTCTACCATTCTTCCCCCCTTCTAACTTACCTTTTCTTCGCAGCTTTGCGGCTTCGCGGCATCGCGGCAGTTCCCGGAAGTGAACTTCCGGGTTACTGGGCAGTGCGAATGAGCCTATTGGTTGCCTACAGGGACCTCCTCTGGCATCAACCAATTGGTTGATGCCAGAGGAAGACCCTGCAGGTGACCAATAGGCTCACTCGCATGGTCTTTGTAACCCCCGACAGCGAACCTATGGATTTCTGCTCACGTTAACCCCTTCGATGCTGCGTTATCTAACACAGCATCGAAGGGGTTAACGGGAGCGGAAATCCATAGGTTAAAGGGCCGTGCAAGCGACCAATAGGCTCACTTGCACGGCCCCTTAACCCTTTAAAAAAACGTTAAAGTTAACCCCAATGCTGCAACTTACCCGGCAGATTCCACTGGTCTCCCTCCCTGTTCAATTAGTTAAATGTCCGTACGAGCGACTTTATTGGTCGCTCGTACGGATATTTAACTAATTGAACAGGGAGAGAGACCAGTGGGATGTGCCGGGTAAGTTGCAGCATTGGGGTTTTAAAACCCCAATGCTGCAACTTACCCTGCAGTTGCCACTGGTCTCCCTTCCTGTTCAATTAGTTAAATGTCCGTACGAGCGACTTTATTGGTCGCTCGTACGGACATTTAACCCGGCACAGACTTACTAATTGAACGGGGAGGGAGACCAGTGGGATGTGCCGGGTAAGTTGCAGCATTGGGGTTTTAAAACCCCAATGCTGCAACTTACCCTGCAGTTGCCACTGGTCTCCCTTCCTGTTCAATTAGTTAAATGTCCGTACGAGCGACTTTATTGGTCGCTCGTACGGATATTTACTAATTGAACAGGGAGAGAGACCAGTGGGATGTGCCGGGGCAAGTTGCAGCATTGGGGTTTTAAAACCTCAATGCTGCAACTTACCTTGTCGATGCCACTGGTCTCCCTCCCTGTTTAATTAGTCACATGTCCATACGAGCGACTTTATTGTTCACTCATACGGACATTTAATTAATTGAACAGGGAGGGTGACCAGTGGGATGTGCCGGGTAAGTTGCAGCATTGGGGTTTTAAAAGTCTGCACGAGCGACCAACAGAGTTGCTCGTGCAGACTTCTACTTAACTGTTCTATCAGGTAACGACCGTACGAACGACTTTATTGGTTGCTCGTACGGACATTTAACTGATAGAACAGGGAGACCAGTGGGATGTGCCGGGTAAGTTACAGCACCAGTAGCCTAAAAGTCTGTACGAGCGACCAACAGAGTCGCTCGTGCAGACTTTTAAAATCCCAATGCTGCAACTTACCCAGCAGATCCCACTGGTCTCCCTGTTCTATCAGTTAATAAATTATAGAACAGGGAGACCAGCGGGATCTGCCGGACAATTACGGCACCAGGAGTTTAACAGTCTGTACGAGCGACCCTATTGGTCGCCAGCAGGGGGCTCATCAACCAATGGCAGACGAGCCCCCTGCTGACGACCAATAGAGTTGCTCATACGGACATTTAAACTCCTGGCGCCAGAGCGGCTTTAACCCCGTATTAACCCCTTAACCGGGGAAAACGAAGAAAACCCGAACACGAAGAATGTCCGCGAATATTCGCCCGAAGAGAAGACAGGACCGGGTGAATATTCGCGGAATACGAATTTTTTTTTTTTGCCGAAGACGAGCACGAAGACGAACACGAGAGCCCCCTGGTGCCCAAGTCTACTTTAAACTCACTCCCAATTTGGTCCCTCACAGCCTGTAAAGACTATTATTTGTTGCCAGTAAGGCAGTGTTAAGAACCCATAAATTATTACCCCAAGTGGTTGTGAAATTAACTAATTAAAGTAGATTATTTATTATTGTACTTGAATTACCATAGAGTCAAATAACACTTGTATGGTTATGTTTATCGTGACACAACAGTGCAGAAAAAAATAAACAAAGATACACAATTGTAGCAATGTTAATAATAAATGTATTTAATGAAATCTATTTCCCTTGGTTTCACATAATGTAATAAAGTGGTAAAATAATCTCTCTACAGGTTCAGAAACGGACACTAATCCTACAGGTGCCTCCCAAGAGCACAACGACCACAATATAATTCAATCCCACAATCCATTGCCTTTTGAAGACAGCGAACCATTAACTCAACAATCTGAGGATGAGACACTGATGATTCGCGAAGAGGACGAAATTACATCTTTCGAAAGCGATAAAGAAAATGGCGAAGAATGTCTTTCTGATGACCAAGAGAATGGACCAAAACAGTCACTTTTGGCCGGTCTTGGTGACAGCAACTCTGAATTAACAGGGGAACAACAGGTTATTGGGAACAGGCCCGACATTTGCAAACATAGTTACTCTAGATATGACACCGTATCTTACCGTAAGATCAGGAAGGGTAATACAAAACAAAGAATTGATGAGTTTGAATCAATGATGAATTTGTAACGTTAGTCAATGCTGCCTTCACCATTAGCTACACTAGCATTTGCATAGAATGGAAATGGAAATTAAGGGGTGTGGTATAACGGTAGCCCCACCCACTCAAGTCCATACTTGGTCGATATTCCACCCATTTTGGCCAAGCTCCACCCGCTTCTAATGACGTAACTATATTTGAGGGGATTGGGGCAGCCTTGGATATCTGACCCAGGACCCAACGGTAATGTGTTCATTCTGTACTACTAATGTGTTCATTCTGTACTGTAACGTGCTTTCATAACAGAAACTAGTTATTGATTGAACTTTCTATTTAGTAAACTGAATTTACTACCGATGTGCGAAAAGCATAGACATTTACGCCATGAATTTCCTGTTTCCCATGCTGTACAATGCTGTTCTTTCAGTAAGCAATATTAATAACTGGAACCCATCAATAAAGTCTGGATTAATAAAAATCGAAATGCTAGCCGAGGCAGATTCCAAACATGTGCGACACCTTTTAGCGGACATACGTTCATAGATTTAGAGTTACTGAAGCTTTCAAATCCTCAGAGCTACCCTAAAGCTCATTTTTTATATAATAAGGTGATTCTAAGATTGAAAACATGAATAAAAAGGTAGGTTATAGATTATAGTGAAACGATTATGCTTTATAAAGTACTTCCTAATAGTATCAAGTCATCAAATTAAAAGGAAATTGTGAGTGCGTTTACATAAGCAAATTCGGAATTTACTTTTTCCATGGAATCCTGAGCCTCTACAGAAAAAATGTTTCATTCGGACCTCCTCGATTAAACAAGGGAAACAAAGCCAATTGTGCCTTATTTTCTAGAATGAAGAATCTTCCTTTTACACCCAAAACGTCGTCATGTTTTCTGCTGTCTGAAACACAAACCTCAGTCTGTTTTTCTCTTTTCGGTTCCAAGCCAGAGAACAAAACCCGCACAAAGCTTTACTGAATTTAAAATTCAAGGCAGTTTCGCCCTCTGAAAGCTGAACAAGGTTATTATTGTCTTGATAATTAGCCTTCAATTCCAAACATTTTTCAAACATCAAACTATTTGCATGGTGTTTTTCCACTTTTATCACTATATTGTCGCTTGTGTATACATTTCGTGTCCCTGTGAATTGCATTTAGAACTTCTTGATTTACAGATACATGACAGGGGCTGACATTGAAATGGGTGTTGTACTGGTCTGTTGTTTGTTTATTAAAAGTATTTCGATTTCTGTTGTCCATCTCAGACATCACATCCACCTCAACCAAACACAAGATATAGATTGATATCCCTCTTCCTGGAGTCATCCTACATTCTTCTAGGAGACATCTAGCTGATGTACTTTAGCTTGGCCCCCAAAGAATATGGTGATTGTGTTTCAGCACCCTTGAGACTTAGGGTTGAGTTGCTGTCCACCACCAGATTGTGATCTCGGGAACTGGACACAAATTCGAGGATGGAACCTCAATTTAAAACATGTTTTGGCACAAAAGCTCTGTTCAAGAAATGACCTCATACCTCTCATTGAAGGGAATTCCATGTTCATACATATTTTCCTTATTTGTATGATTTGTTTTCCATTTTGTTAATTTATTCTGATCCTGGGCGTTCTAGAAAGAGTAAACGGATGGCATGCAAGCTAAGGAGATGTAACTAATAAAGTAAGTAAAGACAAAGTCAATAATTACGTAGCATAAGTAATTAAAGGACCAAAACGACTGAGCTAACATGGCACTTGAGCCAGATGCCAAAAATGTCCCCCCATCCATTAGAGTTACTCTTACGCTGAACCTCCCAGTAATAGTTGAACGGCATTACCCAATTCTGGTAGCAACACTACGGAAAAGAGATTAAAAGTGTCAGATAAGCAATTATGGATGAATTCTTCTTAAAAATTATTAAATTAGGAAGAAGGAGGAATACATATCTGTTATTTCCCGGATACCAGGAAAGTTAGCAACACACATCATAGGTCAGTCCATCGATGAGTGGCAATGGATTCGTAATCCTAAATATTTTTTTCTTTATTATAAAAATACACACATTTTTTTTCAATGTTCACTGATAATTTATTGTAACAATCCTCTAATTTACATAATCATACATAACACAATAGCTACAAAATTATTAAAAAAATATTCTTTCACATCTACTAAACAGATCACATGAAAATGAATTCTGTAATAAACCCAATTATTCCCATACTGTGAGAAATGTTATTAAATCTGAAGACGGAACCCCCGCATTCATAGAGTAATCAGAAAGCTGAGCTCCAATCCCTTACGGTGTAAACCATCTAAACTATGAAATTAGACTCGTTGATAAATAGAGATATCGTTACATGGCGGGGAATGGGGTTTAGCGGAAATCTCCATATCAGGATATAGAACAAGAGGTCATAAACTAAAACTGGAGGGTCAGAGGTTTAGATTTAGTGTATGGAATTTTTATACAGATAAATGGAACAGCATCCCATCAGAAGTGGTAGAGGCTAAACAAATTTAAACACGCGTGGAATAGAGATAAAGCTCTCCTGAATCTGAGACCAAGTACTGATTAAGGTCTTTACATCAGGAAAATGAGCAGACTAGATGGGCCGAATGGTCCTCATCTGATGTCAAATTCTATGTTTCACATGTAGTGATGTCACCCCACCCATGAGCCATGACATCACTACATGGCTTCCGCCATCTTTCACGCTCATCATTTGTTTTTTTCCTGTAACTGGTTGTGCTTTAAAAATGGGAAATTGAAATTGGGGTATTAAATCACCACTAAGCTATAAATACAGATTTTATGAAAATAAATATTTTCAGATTATTTTTGCTGCCGGTATATAAACTGCTCTTGGTATTTTGTTGATGACAAAAATAAATATATGACTTTGCGCTGGCTAAATCTCAACAACTAATACAATATTCTGCTTATTTATTTAGGTATTCACCAAGGCTCTTTTTATTATTTATGTTGTTTTTGCTGTTCCTCTTTTAGCTTCCGAGAGTCTGCAACGTTTCCTGTTTATCAAAGGTATTTCTGTAAATGAGAGGCACGTGTACAAGGCTCACTCTATAGCGCTAAATCATCCAAAGAGTCGGGCTTTTACTTTACAGCCGCAAAGGTGACACTTGTTGCCACGGTAACAGAGATGACAGTGGCTATGAGAAACGTCTTTTTTCTATATAAACAACCCAAGAAGAGTTCGCTAGTTTCGGCAACCCAATGGTAGGCAAATGTAGAAAATGCAGGCCTACTGGTAACACTCCTATCCCCGCTTTAATAGTAATAAATTATTACAAAATGAATATGACATTTATACATTGTGAGGTCCCCAACTCCTGTTGTGTCTGTATGTGTTTATGTATATGTGTTATGTGTGTTAACTGCCCCATTTAAATTGTACAGCTCTGCGTAATTTCTTGGCTCTTAATAA
>VKOC01000009.1:16012770-16033920 GCA_009364415.1 Spea multiplicata | reverse complement strand
GTGTACTCGGTGCCGACGTGCACAGAGGATACGTCGGACTTCACTCAAAAGAAAGAAATAGAAAATAGTACAGATATTTATTTACACTGAAAAGTATAGAAAAGAATACAGATTTAAACTATCTTATATGCTAATTTCCAGTTGGATAAAGAGCTCTATAATTGTCCGTAATAACAGACAAAATTTACATCATAATTCAAAATAGCTTGGTTCGCGTTTCACCTCCAAAAGCTTCTTCCAAGCCCGTTTTTTCCAAAACAAATGTGTTGTAAGAAGTTGTAAAAAGACTTTCACCTACAGTATATGCTACTAGGTTATCCAAGTTTAACCCCTTAATGACAAAACGCATTGTTAATTGATATTTTTCTCATTTGTGAGAAAAATATTTGTGAGTGTGTGTTTTGGGGGTAATTGTTTCTGTTGCTGCTGGGTAGCTTTACTCTTCTGATCCAGAATTAAGAGTGGAAGCTCTATGGCCCACATGCAAAGCTATTCTACCCACAGAGCTGAACACCAGAAATATGTTTTTATTTCCAATTAGTTCTTTTCCACTTGCTTCTTGCTTTGTGAACTGGTATTTTTAGTTGCTTATTTAAATGTGGGGTTCCATTGAGAAAATGGACCATTAAGTGACCTTTCTACCAGATTAAGCAAATAAACCTTGTCATTTTATTCTTTACTCTGAAGGTCAGCTGATTAGTTTGTGTCACATAATAATTTAGTGTTCCCAGCAAACACTATGAATGAATCGTGAATAATATTGTATTTTTTGGGTATAGTTTTATGTAGTTCCCCTACGCGTACATTTTAGGGTAATAAGACCTTTATGAATTCACATTCGAGTATAATAACAGCAAAAGTTTGATGTCATGGATTTTGCAATGTGTATGTATACGGAAATGTTCCTCTGTGTCATAGATTTGGTGATTGCTAAGATTTAGAGGTAAAGGCATACAAATTATAGGTGGGAAATCTGGCCAGCGGACTAATTAGCAAAAAGCCTCAGTAACACCACAAGACATTTATGGTCTAATTAAATCACAATTTGTAACAGTAGTTTTGCTATAAAGGTCTTGGAAAGTACATTTGGTTTAGTGTAAAGTTTTATGTAGACCATGTCCCCAACCTGTCTTTAAACAGCATGTCGATCCACCGACCTTAAACTATGAGCGTTACATATCAATTGCCTAACCAGAGTGTTCCTGTATACAAGGCCATAAATAAATAAAGCCATATGGTTCCTGCATATGGTTGGACAATGCTAGATGCTAGAACTACTGCAGAACCTTTCAAAATAATCAAATTTATACGATCCCGGCAATGATCGTAATTAATATAAGCGTAAAAGGCTTTATGGCAGAGGCTACACCTAATGTCCACAAATGGGGAGCTGGAAGGAGCTTGCAGCCTGGGTTCTTTGTTTCTTACTGCCACTTTTTGGTTTCTAACCCAAATATCGAGGGAAATATCGATTCAGCAAGCCCTTTGGAATCCTAAATGTTTTGACTCAACTAAAGAAAATGGATAATGAGGATCGCAACGGCCATCTTTAAAAGCAATGTTGGGTAAAATCCTGGATGATATTGTAACAGTTTTTCATAAATTACTCTTCCATGAGCCCTTAACAGTCCATGTGAACTTAATCACTCTGCTTCTCAGGTGGATTTCTCCTCTGTTTTTAGAGCCAGTGTCTTATTGTATAAATCTATACACAAAACTGGCAGATCATTTATTAAATCATGACCACACAATAGGTACCAATACACAATTCCACCGACACCACAGCTGGTAAGAAACCAGAAAAAAAAACACACAAAAGAAACAGAAACTGGATCAATTACAAGACACGGTATAATTATGGGTTTCCTTTGTCTTACCGACTTTCGTTCAGCCGTTCATATTCCTTCCACCACACCTGTGACTGCTGTTTCACAAGCATTTGGTCTTTTGATATCTTTGAGGCATGCTGGGTTTTCTTGATCTAGGTGAGAAAATAAATAATTCAAAGAGGAAGTCCCATAGCATTTTTTTTTCTTCTGAATATAACCCCAGCGCTGTATACAGTAATGTCGATTGGCATTGACAAAAACTTGGTTTCATCTCATTTTGTTCCAATAAACGTCCTTTATCTGCAGACCTGGAGGCTGCCATTGTTGCACGTAATGTATTGACTTTCCCTGTTCAAACAGCACATTCAAGTGGTTCTTTATGCCAATGCTAAGGGAGTCTGTTGCGCCTTAAACTGTTAATTAATCAGAGTGTCAGACTGGGTGAATAAGACTGAGTCATTCTATTACTTGCCACAAGGCAGTATGATAATGAGTCAGGTTTGTCTAGTAGATTAAGCCAAGATAATAGAGTGAGAACACCTACAAATCGCTAATATGGCTTAAAAAAAGAAACCTATTTTTAATAGGTCATCTGTGTTGATGAAGGAGTTAATGGATGTTAAAATGCAGGCTTTGTACTTTGGGATCTGAGACTTGTTGGATCCGTTGTATCTGGCAGTTCTCCTTACGGCTCAAACAATGGATCCATTCATTTTAACGCGGGTTCTTGTACTCCAGATATCTGGGAAGTCCCTGTACGGTACAGTGTATTGTGTAAGCCGCCACTTCACCTATGTATTAAAAATATAAGCTCTTTTGTATATTGCCACCCCCCAAGATTGTGATTGTACAAATTCTTAACTTTCTTCCTGCTGCACCCACCCATAATCTTACAAAACTCCTTTTCGTGGTTAATTTTAAAAAAAAATGTTTTGTATTACATAGCAGAATCCCCTGTCTAAGGGTGTGAATTGCCCCTTTCAAAAGCACTCTAAGGGCAAAAGCCCAACTGCCAAGAAACTGCCCTAAAGGCAAAAACGAGGAGCTTTTTCTTTATAAGAATGATAGAAATCATTAATAGTAGAATAGTAATTATCAATTAATTGAATATTACATTTTTTTTATAGAGCCCCCGAAGATTCTAAAGGCATATAACATTAAAAGTATGTGGATTTGAAGTTGATTCAATATGTACAAAGGAAGTGAAGTCATCTAATGAGATCTTCTGAAGTCATCTAATGAGATCCTTTAGGTTAAAACGGATCTGTGCCATCTGGCACAATGGGCAAATGCTCAGTGGACCGCCGGCTGGATATACCCGACTGCATGCCACATGAGCATAAAAACGTTGCGGACAGCCGTGCATATCCAGTGCGGTCCTGGATACAGACGTGAGTAACAAGAGACCTGTGTTCGGTTGCGTCGTCGGAATATATAGCGTTTGGCATTCACTTAAGCCACAGGTAAAGGAGCGGGTGGTTGTTTTACTTTAGCCTAGTCATTAAAATATATTGAATGGAATTCCAAAATTCCACCACTTGCCTAAGTTGTTGTAAAGCAACAAGTGACCCGGCCTCGGTCACATGGAAAAGCATCACTTTTGGTAGGGAAAACATAGTTGTAATGGAAAAAAAGAAGGTTTCTTCTTCAATAGAAGTGATAAAAATACAGCAGATGGTGGTGGGTAAACACAGATGGTGAACAGCCTTACGCATTTTGCACTAGAGTAGCTCTTATTCATAGGCCTGGTTGTTGTGCCGGCCATATATCCTGGAGACGATCCATGGAACTTATTTTTACCAGCTGAAATTAAAATTCACATGAAATGGATATTTAATCATACCTCCCTACAGTCCTGAATTTCACGGTCTGCTGTTGCCGAATCGCGGGGATCGTGGGCTGGTTAGGGGATCTTCTGATCTCCCTTGACCTTCCCAGGGAGCTCTACGATCAATAGAGGTTCTTTGGGTAAGGTGCCCTGTAATTTCAACACCTGAAATTTTGGGGGTAAGTTTAACTTGATATTTGATATATGAGTTACTTTATTTTCCAGCCAACCTGTCACCCTTTTCCATTCTTCTGATTGCTCTCCTAATACGTTCTCTCCCTCTTCATTCATCTAGTCCGCGGTAATGTGCACCTCCTGAAACCTAGTGATCTTTTTTGACAGTTACACAAAGTCTTTGGATATATTACACTGTTTCGCTTGTAATGTGATCTCCTCTCAGCTTCCAAAGTATTTGGAATGATGTAAGAAGGAAAACATATGCCGTTCTTGTTTGACACGGTAAAAATCATTCCTCTATTCACATACAGTACGAGGCGGACCGTTGAGCCCCATGAAAATAAATCACCCACACACAGGACGTTTGCCATGAGGTATTGAATTAAAGATGGATTGTCTCTTCATACAGCGCACCTGTACTTTGTAATAGAAACTTACACCTGCCAGAGGATAAAAAGAATGCATTTTTTAAATAAACATTTTAAAGAACCAAAAATTTACAGAAAGAAGGAAAAACTTAAATTGGAGAACAGAATAGCCAGTGAGTGCAATAATTTATAATATGAAAATTCTACAAATAATACCGACCCTTGTGTGTCTAGTGAACATCCCTCATGGGTACACAGGAGTGTGGCTTATCTCTAGATTGTAAGCTCTTTGAGCAGGGCTCTCCTCACCTGTTGTTTCTGTAAGTCAAATTATTATCTTATATACTACTTATGTCCTGTCTACCCATTGTACAGCGCTACGCAATATGATGGCACTATATAAAACAATAGATGATAATAATTTACTAAAACTGTGAGTTGCGTGCAAGCTGATTACATTTCATTTAAACTATGCATTTTATGCAGGGATACCCCAACAATTTTACTTGTTTTGGGTCATCATAGACGCTGAGATGTTCCAACTGTCCTACAACTCAGGATTCAATGGATGATCTTCAAGAACACCAAGAGAGGTGCTACACTGGACGTTTTATTGTATATATCCCAGAATAGCTGAAGATGCCATCAGTTCTGTAGTGTCTCCCTCAACCTTAGGCTTTCCAGTGGAATTCAGACCTCTACGTTAAAAGACTGGATAACAAGCCTATAAGAAACGACAAGCAAGTCCACAGAGGTCAGTAAGGTCCAGCTGTGGTTGCTCGTAGCCCCTCTGGGAGATGGCTCCCTGCCAGCCATTTTTATTTTAGCTGCGCATAACGTGACAGCTGCGAGCCGTGGTGGGTTATTGTGATCACAGAATGATGTCTTTTTTTTCTGTTATGCTTCATGAGAAAACCTCAAAGGCTTTCTTATATTGTTCATCGGGCCGCAGACCTCTTTGTAGCCGTCTTCTACAAGTTGTCTATCAAACTGAAAAATAATTGCTCCCTTCACACCTGACAAAAGGTACGCCGTGACAGAATTCATCTGGAGCAATCTAGCCTTTATGTGAATCCCTGCCAACAAGTCCATCAGCTAAATGAAGCACATTGGGACACTAAACTTCAACGGTATCATTAGGCCCCTCGATTCCATCCGTATTGTTGCTGGGCTTTAGAAGAAAATGTATTCTATAGTAATAAAAAATGGTTCAACTTTTAATTGAATAATTTTTATTACCAAAATAAGCTTCGATATGAACGGATACATTCTACAAACTATTTACAGTGTCTCACGAGCCGCCATTTCAAATTGTTTGCAGAACGTACAATTATGTACATTTTTTATACCAGGAATGCCAGTGACTTTCTCGGAAATAAAAAAAAGAATAAAAGACCGGCTTATGTACACAATTCTTAAGCTGCACACAACGGCTATTCAAGAAGGTAAATCTTTTCTGCGATTTTAGTCATGAAAGGACCTCTATGTTTCGATGATGGAGGAAGTAGAAGCACAGAAAAATGTTTTAACTAGTAATCTAGAAAATAAGAAAGCATAAACACTACTCAATATCTGTAATTTTATTAAGATTTAATGTGTTTTAGTTTTTAAAATATATGTTACCAAACTCTTCTTGGGTACGCAGTCCCAAATAAGCATTATAAATAGAAAATCCTTAATATATGGTTTTTGCAGAACCTTTGATATGAAGAAATATACTTTTTCTTATTATCTTATTATTTTATATATATATATCTTTTTTATTGCATGTATAATTTGTCACTGTGTTTTCTGGCATCTCCCATACACTGAAAATTCTTTTTATTCTCTTTCATGGTGTCCTGCAGCTGCCAAGTTTTAACTTTGTAAATACAAAAAAGCCCTATCGTTTCTGGCAAACTTTAATGAATCTCATTTTTCTCCCTAGCGTCCTTTCCATCAAAGCTGCAATCACAACGGGGGATGTTGTGCTGTGAAGAATCGTGTGAGCTTTACAACCAGCATTTTTCTGTCTGTAGACAAATCCACAAACAAAAAAACCCCCCAGTTATCGGAATTTCTTCTGTCTGCCCCTTTATGTGACATGCTGAGATACGTACTGGTGGGGGGGCACCCCAGGAGATTGGACTTTCTCTGATATATTGGATATTTAGAAGACCAAGAGACTGACCATCCCTCGACCAAACAGTTTAGGAAGGTAGATTCAGGTATAAGAAATGGGGGTCACTGTCTGTAACCAACCCCTACCCCCACACGCGCCTTGTGTTACTAACAAATACCCTCACATGGGGTTGTAAAGGAGGAGGACATTAGGCAGGCTTTTTTGTTCTGTTTGTTTGACTTACAAACTATAGCAATTACAGGACACAAAACCAAAGCTCTCTCTGGTAGTTTCCTGGCCAAATAAGTGAAGAGGTTGAGATAAGCGAGACAGGAACCGACATCTCAGAGGAGCACGGAGTTCTCCGGCGTCTGTTGACAGCTGCCTAGCAAAGAGGCAGGAGGCCGTCACCCAAAGTGGCCGTTCGCGTCTAATTTCTTTGACATGGATTGTTCTGCAGTCCCAAGGAAGAAAAATAAAATTCCTTCCGCAAGGAACATAAATCAAGCAGTTTAGTTGCTGCAAGGAGCATCGTGGAATCTGTTCTGTTACTTGGTGAAAACGTAATCCATTGTTCAGTTAACACGCTTACATTCTAGATGGCTACTAAACTGAAATCAATCGCTTTATAGACTTATCGATGATCTCAGTAGAGTACAATCTGCCAATGTATCAATCCAGGGTCCAGGGAGCCACGTTTGGGAGCGAATAACTGATAATAGCGAATCTGAAGTAAACACAGCATAAGGATTTCGTGAATAGTCCAATCTATCTGGTACCTATGGCAATATACTACTGTATTAATACACAATGGGTTACAGAGGACCATCATAGATTTGTACCATTGCCGTATTTATGTAAATATTAAAAATACTCTAATTTAAAAATTAATTTTAATAAAATACAAATTTAACTTTAAGTTAAATCACAGAAAACGATGTTGAGTTATGTTGAACTGAAGATTATTGTAGCAGCTTATTTGAATGTAAGGTATTAAAGGTTTCTTACAGCTGCATATTAACATTTGCACCTGTATTTTAATATACTATTTTATTTAATATGGTGAATGTCTTAATATTATGCCATATTATTCATAAAATATCTTGTGGATCTTATTAAAAGGTAAGGTATACTGTAATGTATTCATCAGAAATCCCTGCGACGGCGCTCTGGGTATGGAACAGAGATTCTTTCATCTATATTACTAATTTTACCAGGTCAGGTTCATTTTTAATGATCCATAGCTGGATGGAGAAAAAAACAGCTTTCAATTTCACAAAAAGGTAAGTTTCAAGGGATTATGTGCCAGTCACTTTACTTCATTACAAAGTATTCTTTACGAGTAAAACTAAAGAAAGCGTGCGACGTGGAGCGTGGGGTCCAACGTGGTATGATGACTTCAATATGCAGATCGTAAAGGCAGAAGCCATTCATTTTATCAGAAGCCATTTTCTATATCATACGCTTCAAGGTACATGCATTCCGAACCCTATCATCAATACACTGAATTCACAGTTTAAAGCTACGAGTAACATTACTTTGGGTTAAAAAAACATAACATTGAAACAGGCTTGCAGGTAACTAAATGTCCCTTAATGCGTCACATTCCAAATCCTAACATGGGAAGAGTTACCCTAACGTACTATTCTCAGGATCCGCATAATTCATCCTATTAAATCCCGCCCCCCTTCGTTGATTTGTTGCCGGTTGTTTCTGATTGGTTCATGCTGTGTTTGCAAGAACAGGTGAGCAGAATAGAGAGAACTTCGGGAAACTGAATAGATAATACTGGCTCTGCCACGGGATGCCACTGACGTCAGCTATGTAGCTTTAATGAATACGTTTCGTTATACCGGTAGTTGCTCTTGCATTTGCTGCTGTAGTATAAATGTACACATGATTTTTGGACACAAAGTATGGTTTCCCTTCTGGTTTTACCAAGGCACATCTAATCTTTACATGTTTCTGACCAACATTTATAAAAAGTTACTAAGGTAAAAGGTTATAACAGTAATGCTTGTCCGGAACATTTATAGGCTTTTCTCAGCTTTGCACATGATTTATTGCAGTGTTAGTATGAGTGGCGGCGGGAAGTGTTTGTTGTATACGCCGCCCTATTGTATATTCTTGTGCTTTAAGGTTTCAATCCTACGTGGCCAGCATGACGGATCAGTGAATTTATACATAGGATGCATAAGATAAGAGTAAAATGTGCAAAAAAAATTAAGAAACTTGATTGTTTTCTTCATAATCCACTTCATTTCATTCCAATTATTATCTCCTTTTGAAAGTGCTTTGCTGGCAAAATTATTAGGAATGAGTTACAGGCAAATTATTGCTTTATTGCTCTGTAACGAACATCTTTCCTTAGAATGAGTTCCATTTAAAACTCTATAAAAGTCTGATCGGTAACAAAATGACATATTTCTTTAAGATGGAATATATGTAAATTTACAGCCTGTGCCGCCGCAACCTTCGCTTCGTTACTGAGTGTGTAATGGCTGCATTATGACTACATTATGTTATACAGATTTGATATATTGTAGGAATATAATGAAATCAAAGGAGCCTGTGGGTTATTCGAGTGTCGGTTGGAATCGTTCGCTTCTGTCCCGGTAAGACTTGCCAGTGAGATGACAAGACGTCTGTGGATTCTGCTTTATTTGTGTGTTTACCCTCCAGCGTGGGAAAAGACAACGCGAATCACCGTGTTATTGGACACTAGCTCGCTCCCGGCAATTAAAATGAAAAGACAAGAAAGCCGATAACGATTCACTACTGACAAGCGGTTTGTGTTCACTTCTTACGTTCAGAGCTTCAAGGATGAAGGAGAATCACAAAGTAACATTCTGATTCTTGTGTATTTAAAAGTTCCAGGAGGGATTTAAAGAGCTGCAGAAGCGAAACTACTAACAGGGGGGCAGATCAATGAAGATGCCTTTTCTGATTATTACCATTCTTTTTTATTTATGGCACGCCAAAGCGTTCTGTCACTAGATGTGAAGTAAATATGTGATGCCAAAAAGAGTCACAACACACACTAACACTGTAAGTGGGGTTTATTTACTAAAGTGGGAGTTGGCACCGGTTATAATTTCCAATCAAGAGCTTTGATCTCCATTAAGAAGATACAATCCTGATGAGCCTTAAATGTGTGGGGAGTTATCTAGAAATCCATCTTGAGTAGGGTTTCAGTACTTGGAATCACATTTTTAATAGAAATGGGGATCTGGATAAGCCACCCTTAGTCTACCTCCAGCCCAAAGGTATCTTCCACAGTGTGATGGAGGTGGACACAGACCTCTTGGCTCTGGGATAGACTGCGAAGGAAGAATCAGCAGTGGAAAAGTCTAATACAACTATTGTACAGACCTCCTCCTCCTCCATTGCCGCCTTAGCCTAACCCTGGCGTCTGTTGAAGGGCCCAGGACACCAGAGGAAAATTGATATATGTGATACTTTTTAACGGGCCATTACAAAAAAACATAAGCTTCTGGGACCTCAGAGGTCTCTTCTTTTTGTACGCTGCTTGATAAAAATTAATAACGGCAACTAGGGATTAGATGCTGTTTTTTTTTAGTATTTACTTTCTTTAAGAATGTTCCATGTACCCCTGCAAAATGTTTATGGGAGAAAACTTATTTGAGCTTTCTGAACAGGTTATAGAATATGGAAGAACAGGCTGATGTTGATTAAGTTATTCATCAAAGACACTCTAATCCAATAATTAACTAGACAGCAAGTTGTAAAATAGAATAGGGATAGAATTTGGATGTAAACTGTAATGTTCTTTTGTGTTTCGCTCACAGGAGTATTAGAAAAAGATAAGATTTAATACACGGAGCGGGTAGAAGGCAGAGAACATTAAATATGCAAGCAGTTTCTACAGCCTCCAGCGCACGGTTTACAGTCACTGCTTGATTTCATTGTGCGCCAAGGCCTTAAGCATTTAGAAGATAATATCGTTCACTCACGCAATTTCTCACATTCACTTTGTAAGAGCAGCCATTAGTTACTGATCTGAAAAAGGTCAAATAAGGATTTTTCCTTCATTTCCAGATACCCCTCTATAATTCTGCCTGTCATATGTACTAAGAGTGACATCATGATGGCATAATCACACAGCGTGCAATCAACAAACTGCGGCCGCAGCCAACGACAATTGTCCACATTGACAATAATCAATGCAGCTTAAACCGGCCTATTATTTCCATTATTATTTTGAACGCACCATTTATAGTTACAGAAAAACATCTAGAGGGCATGCGGCAGATCCTTTAGCACTCACTTGGCTCAAGGAGGAAGAACGGTAGACATGGAGAGGTTATTATCAAATCCCGCAATGCAAAGTGATAAGACTTAAGTGTGTGCTGGTCAAGCAGCCTCACATGTCAGTCCGTGGAACATATACCAGTATGCCTTAACATGTGTTAATCCCATTGTCAAGTCTAATGTTTGTTTGTTTGTTTGTTTACTCTTTGCCTATTGAGATAGCACTATTGAATCTACCTGGTGCGCTATAAATAAATGTAATTTATCTTATCCCACCGTTTTTCTTACCACCAAATGTAAGAAAATAACCATAATTTATGTCTCCAAATCTTTTACTGAACAGTCTTTTAAATCAAAACTAGGGCCACAATAAGAAGTCAGCAAAATGGCACATTCTATCGGGTATCTGGAATGGTTTAAATGGGAATTGCGAATGGTAGAAGCTCAATGACACAGACAAAAGTCAGAAACTCTGACGATAAACCCATATTCATTTAACAATAAGAATATTTTCTCTCCTTGGGCTGCATTGAAAAAACACTACGAGTTGCAATAGACTTCTACGGAAAACAATGAGATAAAAAATAGATACATTAATGGAGATAGAAAACATCACTTTTTGCTGCTGTACTCTATGCAAGGTTTGCTGATAAACTGATTTTAATAGATTTATGTCTGGTATTGAATCCAGCTCCTTATCTTGTTAAATAATATATATCTATAATATGACCGTTACAAGTCCAACTGATGTAGTAAGATAGAGAGCGTTCATGGTGCCTGAAAGTGAATTGTGCCACGTCAGGTTATGAGAATGGTGGCATAATGTGAACAAAAAAGAATGGGAATTTCAAAGAATGATGGTTTTGCATGATAAATTTGCTATATCATATCTATGTTCTTATAAATACAAGCTTTAAAAACTGGAGGAACAATTCCTTGGAGGCCAAGATCCAAGGATCCAATTCTTGAAGCCCTGGTAACATCTTTTCCTTATTGTGTGCCTACAACCAGTGCCCTTAGCTTTTAATTTCATTTGATGATGTCATAGTAGCGAGACATTTTCAATGGACATAAGGTTCTAGACCTCACGCTTCCCAGAGGTACTAGAATAGTACCTAGCAATGCTCCCTTACTTCATATTAGATTGAATTTCATGCCCTTCCCTATAGGAGCTTAACATTTTGCTGACTATGGTACTTGCGCATAAATAAAAAACATTAAATATCTACATCTCTTATTTTCAAAAATAGAATAATGTTGAAAGAACAAAGACAGCCGGCGAGCGTGGAATCCTACCTTTAATTGTATGCTAGCAGATGCTAACCTTTTGGCTTCGGTCTCTGCACGGAGTTGTTGATAGTCAACAGGTTTATATTTTGAGCTGCCAATTCCATTTTTCATCCGAACCACCAAATTATCTGCCCAAAATGTAACATTATTAACATTAACAAAATCAAGAGTTTAGATACATAAATTGTTACCGATTCTCTCTTGTGGATAAGTATTGTATCAAACAAGCAAACAGCAACAAGATGAAGAAAACTGGCAAGCCACATTGATGAGCTGTGTTCAAGACGAAGCGTAACATTATTTGTATAGAGTTGCTGCGAACTTCGATCGAATAGATGACCTAAGGGACAGCTACTTCAATGAGTTGTAGCAGTAAATCAATGGCAGTCAAACAGATGTTACCAAAAAACCTCACCGCTAAACAGTTTATACTCTTATTTTTATATTTGATCTAAAATCTAATGTCTACAATGCATAAAATGCATTTACGAATCAAAATAGACGAATCTCTTGGAAGGGAGATCTCTGATTTCTCCGAGCGGCCCATTATATAAGCCGAGGAACCGGATCGCCCCATAAGAGCCTATACCATGCATGTTTAAATTCCGGTGGTAATTGGTTTCACTTATCTCCCACCAAAGCATAACTTCTTTACATTACATCTGAGCCTCTGATCATCTAGTTTCAGACTATTATGCCTGGGAATACTAAAATTGTCATGTGACACAAAAGCAGGCATTGATAGGTGGTTTCCATGGAAACTGATACAGTGTCTTGAAGATTTCTGTGTTGTTTTAATGTTCTTAAACCTCCAGAGGAAAAATTCATATGACAGATCTGCTAAAGTTTATCGGCTTAACATACAATTAATATTTTGTGGAAGAGCAGCTTTAAAGATAAGGGGAAAAAAAAGGATGTCGTACAATTAAAAAGTATCATTCTATATATCAGCCTTTTAAACGAGGTACGTGAGGTTTTGAAATAATACCGCTGAAATATTAAGCGAATACACCAAATTTAATTAAAAAGTGCTAATAGAGTAGGAACAGAACACGAGAAGAAAAACCTACCAGCGTCTCCGGCTCTGTGACTAGTGACAAACATCTTTCAGTGTCTTCTAGTTCTGCCTCTGTAAGAGAAAAGATACATAATAAATGAACGGGAAAGGACTAATTCTCATCTCCATTTCAAAAGGACTGGCTATTCTACTTTCTATTCAGATCAAACCACATCGTCCCCAATATATTTAATGCAGGCAGTTATTAAAGAACGGGGCTGAATTGGTTGACTCAATAAATCACCTTCCAAAGCAGAAAATATTCTACACCTTCGTATGACATTTCATCGGTTTAACCGCGGCTTCGAGTACAACAAAGGATTGCATGCTTAACGTTATATACACACATACATAAACATGCGATCCTGGTGAAACATATCAAAAGTGGTCTCATCACCATAGCAACCAATGGAACGGACCTGCTGTGTCCACAGGTTGCTATAGTGATAAGATCGCTTTTCAATATATGAATCAGAAAGGTAAAGGTTGGGGATGCCCCCTTAAGACCGTCTCGCATTATGGAACATTTTACAAGAGATCAAGGAACCATCTTCTCAGTCATCTCTTTCTGACTGAGGCTTTCGACTTGTTTGTTTATGTGTTTAGAGAAGATAAAGGGTTAAGCAGGAGCTATCCCAGCCATGTATAATCTATTCAGTGTCAACAAGTATCACTGCATCCTTAAGCTACCCAGAACGTTCCAAAGGGAGATGTGAACATACGTTGCAGACTGGTTCTACCCAGTGATGTATTGTGGCCTAGGGCAGCAGGTCCATGGGGGCACCATGGCCACCAAAAAGAGGAGCTGATAGCCCTCTTGTGCTGCTGCTCAGTGGATCAGTTACAGGGGAGATCTCTGACTTCATTAGAGCGCATTAAAAAACACGGAGCACTGGCATATGATGTCATATACCTGCATTATGTCAGGCCTGGAGCAGCACCACAGCAAAATACATCACTAGCAACTGTTCACTAGGGGTGATGTACCAAGCCGCCGCTAGCAACTCGCGACTTAGACAGCTGCCTAGAGGACTCGCCTGGCGGGGGTGCACCTTAGAATGGCTAAATTGCATCACGCTCCTGACTTTCTCTGTCAGGTTCCAATTTCCCTATTAAAGTTGAACTATAGACTATGGGGTCCTCATAGTGCTATAAATTTAATGCAAGAAACAAAACCCACCTCATTTGCTGTTAATTTTTTATTCGCCGTGACAGTCTTTACTGCCTAATCTATGACAGGCCATTTGTCCTGTTCCTGCGTGAAACACGTTTTCCACGAGCACTCGGATCCCGCAGCGTGCAATAAAATGTCTGCTGTTAGGAAGTAATGCGTCTAGAATGTGTTATTATCTGCTGCCATTTGCTCAAAATAAACAAGTGAGGACAATGCCGCTCTCTCTGATGTTCTTTCCTTAGGAGCGGCTTCCAGCGGCCCCAACAAACCATTTTTCCTTCTGTTTAAAAGAATGAGTGGGTTTGCATGCACAGGATTCTGCCCTCTATACAGGGCTAACACAGAAGAGAGCTGCCAACTGGGGGGTTGGGGGGGCAATTGCCCCTGGGCTGCTCTGATTTAAACATTTGAGGTCACTGCCCTCCCCCGGGCTTACATAGGGATCTCGGGCAGAATATGACAACTGGTCTTAACATAGCACCCAAAACAAATCTTCCTGCTGATTAGGGCATCCGGGTCCAGTCTGGTGATGATGAGGCGGCCCTGGTACTTTAAGGCCAGCGGCCGATGGATGACGTAAGTGCAGCCGATAACTGGTTACCTAACACCCAGCCAGCGGCTGCACACCGCAGCACCCGATCTGCCCCCCCGGAGCAGCAGACCGGGGGAACGTGTGCCGCTGTCGGCGTGTACCCGGTGTGCCGTTTTATTTCATTCTGTTACAAACCTTACATTTCAGTCCTAAACGCATCCGTGCAGAAGAGACACCAAGGTGCTTTTCATTGAGACAGAATAAGTCCCAGTGAAAAATCAATAACACAATAAAACCAGGCTTACGTTTATACTCGCCACGGCACGGAGCTGCAGAGCGTTTCAAAGGAGCCAAATGTGATATATACTTATATTCTAACATTCTAAAAACATGGCCTTGTACTCACCGGATACTGAATGATCCGTAGCGTTACACTGATGATAAAACAAGCCGTCTGCTTTAACTTCAGTGAAAAACATGCAAGAGAGAAAAAAATACTGCATTAGAACAATCAAAATATTATGGAAAATAAGATTCCTTTTTTGTGGTATTCACACATTTGAGTATGTCATGTACTAACTATTTATGTGCTGACATGCAAGGGAGTCTTACTTTACTGAGAGGTTGGTAGATGAAGGGAACAGCCATCCAGCAGAAGCGATAGCGCTAAAAGGTATCGCTAATGCTAACCGCCATCCTTTGTTTGAGGGTCCCTGGGTTTCTTCTATCATGTTTTATATCGAGTTACACTATTAGCATTCAGCTGGATGAAACTAAGTGCCTATTGTCGCTAATTGGCCAATAATTGAAAGAACTCGTATAAAACGATATACATCCCATTGTACGCGCTTTGTAACGGACTGGAGTAGTCATTGTCCGGGAGACGTGAGCTTAGTTACAGTGAGATTTCAGCTAATGGATCGATGTTAAAGTCCTTTATCCCGCACAATGCGCTATCATTATGATTCTGTACCTTTCAGATCCGCCAGTAAGCAGAACGCCGGTAATTAACCTTTGAGACGCCATCGGATTTGCTAAATGGTTTCGTTTTAATCGTTGAGGGCAGGAGAAGCAACACTTTGCAGTGTATGCAATACCCAATACCTCCCATGTGTCCTTTTTTAAGAAGGACAGTCCTTCATTGGGATCAGAAACCCTCCATTCCTCCTCTCAACTGTTTGCGAGTATAAGCATGTTTTACAGCAATAAAAGCCACAAGAATGTGCATAAAACAGCCGGGAATATATTGTGCAAATAATCTACATTATTCTTCTTCTAGTTACACAAATTACATACACACGTCACAAAGACACACAAAATCAAGTGAAGTCACACCCCTAACCACACCCCCAAATCCAAAAGTGTCCCTCACTGGTCATTTGTAATGGTGGGAGGTATACACACATACAAACGGTGCCTGTGAATGGTTGAGGATGGGCTTTAAATTGCGTATGGTACATATAAGTACACCTGAAATCACTTGTTGATTTTGGGTGATGGGGGTTTGTCTAGCAGCGGGTAAAACCTGTCTCGGGTTTAGCAGTTAAGAAAAGTCCTCAAGACTAAAAATATAGGAGACAAAACTTCTGATCTGAGATAGAACAAAGTGTAACACCCCAACATAGAAAACACACAAATGGTGATGTTCCTATTTGTAAGAAAAAATCCCTGTACCCAAAAATATATAATGTTTTATGATATTCGGTAATATATTATACCAGAGTCTGCAACAAAAAGGGCTTTCTTTACATTCCCAACTTACATTAGAGGAGATCTGACATTAACCCACTTCTGTATTTATCTAGGACTGGCCTAGATTGAAACTCCCAGATGTCATTTCACGAGTTCCACTCCATTTTATTCCTTATTTCCTTTAAAAAATATAAAATTAGCCGTCTGTACTTATTTCTAAGCACAACTTTTTATTTCCGCAGTTGATTGGATTTACAGATCTCACACGGTGGAGAAATGTGCAGAATATCTGAACGTTCAGCAGTTAGCATGCTGTAAGTCGATGCCGTGTCTCCAGAATCTAAGTGTGAGTGACAGATATCATAAATCAATCATTTTAACGTTGGGCTGTTTTCGCTGCTCTGACAAAATGATCCCTACCTCCAGAGCTTTAAGTTCTTGACAGCAGGGCAGCTGATTTCCTCTTCTGAAAGATGTCTACCGATAAGTACTAAGATGTCATCATGGGGTTTAAAACGTGTGTAGGTGTGTAGTAATGAGATGACTTCTCCATAACATTAGAACCCACACCCTAAATCATGATACTCCAGCTGGATCTGGGACAGTTGGGAGCTACCATGATCCAAATCCAACGATATGAACTCTTGATGGAAAGGGAAACACTTTTGAAACATTTTGTCGTCACCGGTGTGTTCCATAGAGATATGGAATTTGTTGTTCTGATGTTTCTGGCCATAATGTATTCTAGAGCGGCAGCCCCTTGTTGCAGAACTGGGGGACAGATTGCCTTCTTGCCCAGTCAGGCTCCCTGGAAAGCAGCTGCTCAATCTCTGATCTCCCCCGTAACTGACCCATTTATATTATGGAGCCCATGTACCGGACCAGCACAGGACTCCATAGGCTCCGTCCAAAGGCACCACCTCACTCCGTTAGAGGATGGAGAACCTGGAAAGTTCAGCTGAAGGTGCTGCCCTGGGTCAGGCCTAGGATAAACCTGAAGCGGTTTCATATGCCGGTACTTCTTCATCGGCATATTGAACATTTCAATGCCATTGGCAAGTGACTGCATTCTGCAACTCAACAGCACACCACGGATGGAAACCTAACCTGATCCAGAAATGGCTATCTCTACTGTGCATGGCTTGTGTGGGAGTTCCGGGTGGCAAAGACGAGCTGTGTTCCCAGTGCCAAGCTTGTACATTTTGTCAACAGAATTGTCCTTATCCGCCATGCCTTCCTTTGCTCTTATCTGGGCAGAGGACCTTGATCTTTCACTGCTCTCTCCTCCACTGGCTTAATCAATAATAAAAGCTTACTCATAGGAAAGCACAACATAAACACAGATGGTGATAAGTGTGCGGTGAGCTAGAAAAATCCAGATACTTCAAGAGATCTTCCTAGAAGTTCAATCTAATACCAATAAATTGATACAATATAATTTGGTTTCTAGTTTAGGTTATGTTTTTTACACAATTATTGTGGGTATACACACTTTCATTCATAAACACATTGTTCTCCTTTGTCTTGCGGTTGTATCTAAATATTATTATGACTTTTAGGGCTGTGGAACACAGTGCTAGCCTCATACTCACCAAACATTCTAGGCTCTTATAATGGAGGGGTATTAGTGGAAGAAAGGAGGTAGAGAGAGATTTTGGCCCCAATAGGGCGATCTGCTACCAGGCCCAGACTGGCCATCTGGCACATCAGGAAAATGCCAGATGGGCCACTGTCCGAAATCCCTCCATATGCACCCGATCAGCTGCTCCAAGTGCATGGAGTCTCTCACTACCAGTCGTTGACATTTAAGTCATTAGACAGCCACTGGCCTTAAAGTGCCAGGGCCGCCTTGTTATCCTAGCCCTGTCTGCCACTACAAAAGGACTACCACTTCCATCCTAAAAAATGTTTTCCTTAGGACCCCTAACAATCTAGAGCAGCCTCCTCCACACAAACTGTATACAAAATAAAGTGCGATTTATAAACAGATGAAAACAGATCAGCTTCAGCGAAATGTGGAAACACTTGTTCTGGATGCTCTTAATAGCAATTTTAAAAATCACAATATTAAATTAGATAAATTAATGTGCTTATTAAAATCGGATAATATTACAGGTCACTCTACTTTAATACAGGATATACACTGAATATATTCCAGAATATTTATTACACTTTACGGAATATATTCCAGAAAATGTATTGCATTCTATGCAATAAACTGCAGAATATTTATTATACTCTATAGAATATATTCCAGAATATGGATTTTTCTGGACCCCTGTATAGAAATATTTCAAATCACCATATCCAGCTGGGAAAGGGGGATCATGGAGCATTCTGCTGGGACTGGGGTGAATATGAGCATTCCCAGGTATGGGTGAGGATTAAACATATTTAAAAATATTTATTTAGAGGTCATTAATTTCCTTATTGAAATGAGGTAATAAAACGACTCTTTAATGCAGAATAAATATACTGATTTTAGTCCAGAATATGCATCACTCTATAGAATGTGGATTGCATTGTTATTTTATTCCAAGATAATCCGGTGCTATGCATTTAATGCTATGCTCTTTAACCCTTTGAGTGACCGGGGGGGTGTCCATGGTGAGTATATTGATAATAATAGCTTATCGTTTCCGCTGCTACATTTTCTAGCAGTCGGACGTGTGGGGTCGCCCTAACAGCACGATCCCCGGCTCTCCGGCCCAATAACCCACCTTCTGTAGCGATACCCACAGCGGAATGCTGCAACGGGCATGGTGGTCACTGGAATCCCTTCCACTATCGTGATATGAGTCCCGATCGCGACACTCGAGTTACAAGCAAATCCCGTGCCTGCGCTAAACCTCCTCTCGCAAATCAACAGCATCGGTAACCAAGACAACTGGTGCCCGGAATGTGATTGGACCATTTGGATGAAGGGGTGGGCCTTCCATTAAGGCGGGTACAGGGGCAGACTGGTTCTCCTCAATCGCTTTACGGGCGGAGCGCGGCTGCGCCGTGACGTTTTGGGGCGGAGCTATCCGTGCTGGCTCCGTGTGCTCGGGAGAGGGCAGTGGGCTCCAGCGCCGCATCATGGACACGGGCTAAGGACGGGCTCGGCGGGGGGATCCAGTCCGCCCTGGGAGTGGGGGGCACCTGAAGCCGCGGACACTCATGACGCTGTGGATTCTATGAGCTGGCGGAAACTTGAGCCGACAGGTAAGTGTGTTTTACCCAGGCTGGGATCGGCGCTTACGCGGAGTTTACCTCACGGGGCACTGGCGCCTCTGCAGCTGCTGGGGACGGGGACTTCAGCCTCCCGCTCGCCTGCCTTAGGCGAAATCATGTAACCCTTGGCTCTCTGACTGCTGCGGACTTACTCCCATAACCCTCGGCCAAACTCCCGGTCTTCTGACGAAATGCTGTAATCTACCGTGTCCTTCCAGGATGTGTTCCTGAGCATCATGGGAGTTGTTGTCCCCTGATTTAGTGACAGAGGGTTACATGTCCCTGGCTGGCACTGGGGCCTCTCCCCTCCCCCTGGCCAGCTTCACACAGGTGACAGTGTGGGGCAGTCTTCTTAAATATACAGGGTATGGGGTGGAACAATAGGCATGGAATGCATGGGCGCCGGGTACAGGACCCCGCCGCTCTTAACATGTTCCTACTTTGCCAACTTTTTGTGCCATCTTCTGTTAATCACTATGGAGACGTCCCGGGCTGCCATCTACAAATCCTGCTGTGATCGCGAGCCTCGCTGGACCTGTCCAGCCGTACCGGTGAAGGCGGCGGGGTCTCCCACGGCCCGGGACGCGGCTGTCACGCTCAGCCGTGGATGTGCACAATGGGTGTGTGTTTGCGCGGAGCTCACACGAGTCGCGTTACTGCGGTTCGTAATAAATACGTCTGGAATGCCGGGTTTATTGCTGGTTGCATCACATACTCTTTTGCTACTAAAACGCAGCTTCGGGGGATCTGTGACCAACACGCTGAAGGCAGCTAACGGTTCCGCTGTATACTTAATGCTCAGTATACCAGCTCGTGCCGCAGGTAGCCGCTTGCCCGCTCGGGCGCAGGTAGCCGCTTGCCCGCTCGGGCGCATCCTAGTCCCTGCGATGAAGGTCACAACCGGCTGCCGCACAATGTGCTTCACTAAATATCCTGATTTCCCTTTGGCTGCGAATCCGGATCTCATCTGACGGCTTCTTGCTGCTGAAGATGATGATGATTGCTTCTGAGAGTCCCCGTCGGCCGTGTCCTTTATTTACTCCCGAACTATGTCCGTGGGCTAGCAGGGCTTTGGACGGTTGGCGAGCGCACAGACGCGTGTGCAAGAAACGAGCGCAGCGCTCCTCACCGCTATGCAGAGGGCAACGTGGCCGTTTCCAGCAGGTGTGCGTCTCAAGGAATTCCAAACATGCCTCGGGAAATATATTCTTCCCGATGGATCCGTCTGCAGACGCTGCGCCCGCACCATCCCAGAAAGCCGCGCAGGATCGTATTATTCCTGGCAGCGAGCGGCAGCATCCCGTACGCTGCATTTTACTCACCGCCTGCCAGCTTAATGGCAACACTTCAAACTAATATCGGCAAATGCACAGTAACGACTCCGGCATCTGTAGCTTGTGAAGGTCACGGTCTCCTCTAGCAGCTAAAGAGTTAACGGGTCAGGAAGGCTGCCGTTACCCCAGACGCCTCTCCTGTTATTGTTCAATTGATGCTGATTCATTCTTTACGAAGAGAACGTTTGCCAACTTTGCGTGTCGATATTATTGTATGAGTGTGCATGCGGGGCTGCGGGGCTGCGGCGCTGTTTGTGTGTGCGCGTGTGGGGCTGCGGCGCTG
>VKOC01000009.1:16001031-16012670 GCA_009364415.1 Spea multiplicata | reverse complement strand
TACAAGGTAGCAACTTCAATGTAATCTTCTTATATATCCCACCTATAATTGGGTTTATTCGACTGAAATCACCGATAATGAAAGCGATCCGCTGCTGCTGCCGGAAATTGCTTTGCTTCTCCATTTCACGGAACGCTGAGGCCCATCGCTGAAATATCAGGAAGTCCTCGGAACGGGAGGCTGAGGTTTATGGGGCCGTTTGCTGCCGTGATGTACGAAGTGCCGACGGGTGATTTATACCAGCGGATGCTCCAGATTCAAGGGACAATATGGGGTAATTCAGTAGGATACTTCTATGAATTTGAAGGGGAGGAGGGCCGACATCACAAAAAAGGTAGCTCTCGGACATCATACACATTAAACTAGTGAAGCGACATTCTGATCCTATAAAAAAAATCACATCAATACGATACGTTTTGCATCGCAGTACCTGGATGGAACGTTTGTGTTTCTTGTTTTAACAGCAAATTGTGGTTGTTTACCCAGGACCCCACTTATCAGTCGTGTTTACATTACACTCCTATGCGAAGAAACCATGAAATAAGGAATTTTACACCGAAACAGACAGACAAGCCAAGAGAACGAGGATAAACCATACAGTATAACGAATGAATGAACCTGATCTTCAGCCAACACGCTGTATCCAGTAGGGCAAACTAATCCGGCAACTTGTAACGCAACAAAGTGTAGAGCAATGTCTGGAGCAGTAACCAGCAAATACACATTAATAAACTCCAGAACAGCCCCAACAACACATTAAACACTTCTGACATCAAAAGCATAAGGAGGCATATAATAAATGGCCAGAGATACCCTGATTACCCCGTCAACCTTCAGGGTTATAGCTTCATGCCGTTCTCTTCTGGGTATTAACATGCGGAATGGCAGCAACCACATACAAAATGTGCACGGCCATTGACTCTGAAAACTTTAGAGGTCGTGTTATTGGCCTTTTGGCCCCCAGTCTCCGTTTAGCACAATAAGTAGTTCTAGCCACTTGGGTACGCACAGGGCAGCTGGTCATGCTTTTGCATGGTTCTCGATTTTGCTTATCCATGCAGTATTATACACATCCAGAAAAGTCTGTAAATCTAAAATTGGGCCAAAAATTGTTGCTGGAACATAGTCAATTGTTAAAATATTTTTTATTTAGATTAATTGATCCTGATCAGTTCTCAAATGAGATCAAGCGTGTCCTTTCACCACTCTAGAATCCCACCTTGTAGTAAATACACATCATTCTTGCATCGGCTGTCTACAAACATTCTTTTCAGAATCATGAGGATGAATGAGCCTTTGTTATCTGTACAGTCAGCTGCGGAACACCTTTCAGTTACCTCGGGGAGGCTAAACATGTCCCTTAATTGTTTTTGCTCCGTTCACACAGACAACGTATCCTTTTGCCCCCCTGATGTCTTTATTCAAACTGGTGCTAAATGTATCTTCTACCTTGAAGGTGAAATTCAATAAAGCGTTTAAAAAAAGAATATGCTGTATTTTCAGAGTCTGTGTCTTAAGGGACGCTTGTCACAAACATTTTAATCTGATGAAGGAAAGTTCTCTGATGGTGGGAAGTCGTTTGTCGGTATTCACCTGGGAATAATAAATGTGACACTGCTGCTAAACTGGAGATATTAGAAATTAGAAGCGTAATTTAAACGGATGACGAATAGATGCAGAGGTGTTTACTGGAAGTCTAAATTAATGAATAACCGTCTATACGATAAACACTGCGGGAAAATGCATTTATAAACTTTACAAAGTCTGTGAGGGGGTATAAACATGCTTGGGATAGACATCCGGCTCCTGAATATAAAGTCGAGACCAACGACTGATCGAGTCGAGTCTGATAGGTCGAGTCTTTATAACAGGAGAAATGGGCCGATTAGACGGGCCGGATGGG
This sequence comes from Spea multiplicata, assembly GCA_009364415.1. Classification (NCBI taxonomy): domain Eukaryota; kingdom Metazoa; phylum Chordata; class Amphibia; order Anura; family Pelobatidae; genus Spea; species Spea multiplicata. The sequence continues at coordinate 16,010,767 of VKOC01000009.1, read as the reverse complement.
TCTGATCTGTTGTCGCATTGTATTCCAGCCCTGCATGGCAGTATAGTGGATATCCAGCCCTATCATCACAAATAAAAAGAGAAGCTCTCTAGCTTTTGTGTTACTCTATGGAGCCCTCCTTACAGGGGTTTGACCATTAATAACGATGAGTTGCCCTACTTCAAGCATCGGCGATGGTGAGAAGCTGTCTAATAGGAAATCAGACAGAACTTTCTATAGTGACCTGGGTCGAAAAACAACTTTATCATCACATGGTACTTTCTGGGAGTTACTCCATGCCTACAAACCACTATGTACATATTTATGTTACATCTTTGCCCTGTGTTTCCCACCTGCATTAGTCGACAGAACCCCTGAGACACGACCTCAACATTTGATTGTTTGCTTCAAGGAATTATAACGATCGCATACGAAAACTATGCCGCTAGCAATGGTTTTGGAGGACTGGAGACCTTTATTTATGTTTACTTTTTTGCAGACCTTCTACAGAAGTGAACGGCAGGTCTCAGACACAACCAGTCAAGGGCATCAGGAAAGTTAACATTTAGGATTTTAAGATGGCATTGATTAACGGAAGGTGAAAATGATTAATAGTATGGACATTATCAGACAAAGAAATTCATTCTAACACAAGTCACGCATGCCTGAGAGCAGTCACTAAACTCAGGGAGTAGGTCCAACACAGGCTTTGATTTCCAGGTTATGGAAGATAAGACCAGCTCTAGGTATTATCGTTGCCATTCAGCATGGCCAGCCCCATCCCATCCAGAGGTAGGCTTATGGCCTAGCTTCCCCAGGGGTTCTTAGGTATAGGCATGAAGACCTTAGGAGGTCACATCTTCTTTGTTACCTCCTTTTCGCCCAGAGGTAAACGGGCACATTCGCAAACAGCGTGTTTGTACAAATCTTTTATGGTACATTCAAAATTATTGGTAAATTATGTTCTTTAACGAGAACCTTTTTTTCTGATCCACAAATAGACCCAATTAAAACAGAAATATCAGAGTTCTCTTCCAAGCAATTTTCATCAAAGCTGCTAATTTGCAAACTGGTTTATTGCTTCTTTTTGAACTTGCGAGAACTTTCTCAGATATATTTTATTTTCATCGCAGGCTTAGAAGATGATCACCATATTAGCGATAAAGGCAAACAACAAGATAGCAAAATTGGGAATAATTTTTGGATTGGATTAATAAACTCATCCTTCTCATCAATCACAGCGGGCCAAAGAGGGACATCTGCTTTGGCGGCTGTGGTTAGAAGTGTAATGAGATTCTATTTACATTATTTAATCCCTAAATATTGTAAATACACATTATGGTGACTTTTAGGGCTGGAGAATCCTTTGATACACTCACACCCATTCTGAGCGTTGTAGAAAGAGGGAGAGGGGCTTTGGATCCCACATTGGGACAGCCCCTCCAAAAAAAGGGTTAATTAGGCAATATATATTGGCAAATTGGTGGGAAACACTTCAATTTCCCGAGCCAGTTCCCCCTCCCCCGTTATACAGACAGGTGTAAGAGGACCGGCATAAATAATTAATAATGTGATGTATTGTGCCCTAGCAGCGTAGCCGTGTATCTAACGTGCTTTTAGGATGTATCTAAATTATTTAGTAGATGGCTGCCAAACAGGTGTTAGACTGAGTTAAATGGAGGCTCCAACAGGTATTTATCTAAATGTATTCATAGATTAATTTTTTAGGCATTGAAAGCACCCCACAGTCCTCGGCCCGAGAGGACGCTCTTAAGCTGCATATTAACAGTTAAAAGGAAACTTGCTTTTGGATCTTGTTCCGCATGTGATAGAACATTCAGAATAGGATATTAAACACGATTATCCGATTAAACAATACAGCCAATGAAAATGTAATCAATGAAAACTTAATCCAATGCGAAAATGGGCACAACATAAGGATGTCAAGGCTTAATATTACAACTTAATAACACGCTAAGTACATATGTTTACCCTTGGGGGGGGGGAATAACCACATTAGAATTTTACTAAAGAGAAGTAAAACACAGGATTTCTTGGAAGAAGAAAAAAAAACAGCTATAAGAAAAAAAAAATCACATTAAATTACCGGCCAGGACTAGAAAGGTTGTAGTAAATCCAGAATATAGGAAGAAGTCGGAGGAATAAAAAATATGGCTACGTTACGGGATCTATCCTGCTACGGTGTACGACCTCTACAAATCGTAATAAAATTTGCATTTAGTGGGGAAATGTTTGGCACGCGCCAGAAACTCTTCTCCCCGAAGCCTTTGTAGGAATGAACACAAACATTTAAAAAAATACTTTTCTGGGCTTGATTCAGAGCTTTTTGCCATCCCTGCGGAGTTCCTAATACATTAACAACTTGTTCCAAAAGCCTTTGGCAGGTCGTGAGCTTACGGAAAGAAATTTTAATTTCAATGCAAAATATGGCAGTCTGGAGGAACCTGCCTGAAATTTCTTTAAGGATCCCGCGTATATCACTGAGAAACGTATACTTTTTAACTTTACGGCCATTTCTTGTTATTATGTAAGTTCTGATATTGTAGATAAATGAAGATTTGCCGAAAGCAGCAACATTTTATTCCATGCAACCAAAAATTAGTCTATCCCGTAAAACCTTGGAAAATGTCAATGGTAGCAATGTCTGCCTTCTACGCTGGCGTTTACCATGCGCAATAAGCTAAGGGCAATTATTTCCTTCCTAAAATGTACACCAGAAAAGGCAATTTAAGCAAATGTGAAATTTGGACTGTAAAAAGCAATTTAATAACATTTACACGCAACATATCATCTATACCTATAAAAAAATGTCCAATAATAACAATATTAAAGTATTCTGTGCTTCTGTAGGTATAAAAAAATCAGGCGCTGAAACGTGTTCTGTAACACCGTACATCCCAAACTCTAATATAAGGGGATTGAATGCCCCCGGAATAGCTTTTCTTAGACCCCGTTCATGTAGTCTGCGCATTAATTGAGCCGCTATTTGGCGCTGCCCTCGTGAAGCCCAACGCGTGTTCCGGACCCCGTATGATTTTAGAAAGAATGGCACTTGCAGCCCCAGCAAAACACAGCGAGCTCAGCAGAGAGCGGGCTTAACGTTTATAAAGCAGAACAAACGAAGTGCTAGCTTGCGGTTTTTCCGGGATTATCTGGCATATTCACGCTAGAGGAAATCCAGCGATGTTGTTATTGTTCCTAAATTCCTCCGGTTCTCCAGCGCCCAGCTTTTATCTCATTTAGTTGGCATTTGCAGTTAATAATTCCTAAACATGCATGTTCTGGAGCACTAAGAACACGGGACCGATTTAAGAGGTCTATCACATTAGAAGAAAAACTCTTTAAACGTGACACATTTACATACGTATTGGGAAATTCATTAAAATCCTCCTGTTTTCTTGTGGTCGTACTCGGCCGTTTTGGTTGCCTACGCATGGGCCACTGATGTATTCAATCGTCTTTAACATACTGTTTGTGTTTTGTATCTCAATGCGTTACTTTGTGGCCCCCGAAAAAACAACAGTTTTGCTTTTAAAAGTTACTACTGAAATACAGAATTTAATGGGACATATAAAAATTCTTCGTGTTTTTCCTCAAATCTTCTTTGGTGTTATCTATAGGGACACAGAATTTGCTTGCCTTCCGCCAAAAAAACACTGTCTATGACGGTGTCTTCGAGACGGGAAGGAGCTTTATCCCGGTGTACAGACTCGGATACAGATACTTTACCAAAGCTTGTAAATATAAATACATTCAACTCCCAACAAGCCCAGCAAAAGCCCTTAATTAAATAGACTATAGATTAAATGTGCCAATAATTCCATTTAAAATACAGCTAAACAGCCGGATTTCATGCCTAAGCTAGAAATTACCTGGCCGTGTCCTCAATTACACGCAAATCCTTTTTTGTTTTACTTTTTCTTTTGGTGGGACCTTAAACATCAAATGGATATAACAAACAATCTTATAATATACAATTTTATTACACAAACATTACTGCTATGTCCATGCTTTTGTAGACATTTTAAAGGGGCATCGAGTGCATTTCTTCAATACATGTAATAGGCGAGAGGTCCCTCTAAATGATTTTTCTTCGTTTTCTCCATGCAAATGCATATTGGCACTCATGAGAATCCCCTCTATGCATTCGCTTTCCTCCCTGCCTCACATGCGCAGTCATGGCCATGCGCAAACGCCAACAGTCAGCAAGGTACATGGGGAGTTCCACAGGGTTTGAGGAAGACCCCCTGCAAATGAGCAGAAAGCGCTACTATTTATTGGAGGGGCACTTTCTCGCCCCATGATTCGCCCTCAAGCTTCATCAGGTAAGTCAGTATTTATTAGTACCTGTACTTCAATAGGCACTCTTTGTTGGTAGGGCTGTATGGGGCATTAGACCGTCTCCTTAAGACGCACTCTTTGTTGGTGGGCTTGATGGGCATTAGACCGTCTCCTTAAGACGCACTCTTTGTTGGTGGGGCTGTATGGGGCATTAGACTGTCCCTTTAAACAGGAGTATGGATAAAGTACGCCGCACCTTTCTTCTGCCCAGAGGAGACGTTCCTTGCTGGTTTCTCGCTTGCAGGGTAACCGTCACGCCTATGTCTTGGGTAATATTTCCAAATGCATATAAATTACTAGTGCGGAGCAGAATCTGGATAAGACTATAATATCCCAGCGCCCGAAGTTCTTTGAAATCCTGGCTTGAGCGGCTGCTTAGTCTCGCCTGCTGACATAAACAATTTCTCTCCAACTAGTTATTAGCGAAGCCTCTTTGATTTGCTCTCAGTGACACGACGTCTGGCTCTTCATCAGACTATTCTGTCAGGGACAAACCGAACCAGGGCAAGAAAAAGCAGAAACATTTAATATCAAGCCGTATCATTTTATTCTCTCAACCTTTAATGCTTCATTAGAAAAACCCAAACGTCTATTGAGAGCCTTATTGGTTTACTGTCTGTACGAGCGTCCATTAGGAGAATAACCATTTAAATTAAAAATACTGTTTTCGCTGTAGCTCTGCTAATGTTTGATCTTGTGAAAGGTTTAGCTGGTTCTGTGTAACAATGTGTCATAAATCAATAGAAGCGTGCAGATTTCTATAAATTCATTATCGCCTGATGTGAATCTCCCCGCTGCTATGCGTGACATCACAAACAACCATATCTCCCCGCTGAGAAGCTTGACATCACAAACAACCATATCTCCTCGCTGCTATGCGTGACATCACAAACAACCATATCTCCCCGCTGCAAGCGTGACATCCACACAACCATATCTCACCGCCTGCTATGCGTGACATCAAAACCCATATTCTCCCTGCTGCAAGCGTGACAGGCACAAACAACCATATCTCCCCGCTCTAAGCATGACATCACAAACAACCATATTCCCCCGCTGCTAAGCATGACATCAACCAAACAACCATATCTCCCCGGCTGCAAAGCGTGACACACAAACAACCATATCTCCCCGCCTGCAAAGCGTGACATCACAACCATATCTCCCCGCTGCGAGCGTGGACATCACAAACAAACCATATCTCGCCCGCTGCAAAGGCGTGATATCCGAACAACCAATCTCCCCGCTGCTAAGCGTGACATCACAACCATTACCTCCCGCGCTAAGGCGTGACATACAGCAACCATATCTCCCCGCTGCTATGCGTGGACATCACAAAACCATTCTACGCGCTGCTAAGCGTGACATCACAGACAAACCATCTCCCCGCTGCTATGCACAGCATCACAAACGAGCAGATTATCTGGAGAACTTACTGAGCAGAGATCTATTAAACATTTTTTTTTTTTTAGATAATGTGTGTTTTTATATCCTTTAAATCTATGCAGATTTTTACATAAAGCAAGAGTATTAGGGATGTAACTGGTCACAATTTAATATGGAGGTCTCAATTCGATAATAAAAACAGGTCGTTTTGGGGTTAATAACTATGGCTACTTTCATAAAGCTGTTTTTCATAGCAGCATTCCCTGATATGAATAATAATAATAAATACTGCAAATGTGTCGTTTTATTAAATTTGGGCGCCTTGATATATTAACATGGGGCGGACGGGAACATAACACGGATCTGCAGCTCCATGGCATGCGTGCCGCCGTGGTTCATTTGGATGAGATACAGTTTAGGGGAGAATGAAGGAGAGAAAAAAATGAAAAAAAGAGCAGCTTTGTTTAAAGGGTGCGTCTGCCTTCCTGTTTAAACACGTTACTGATAGTAACCGGAGCAGGGGAGGAAATTGTCACTCTTTCCACGGCTGAGCGTTCCCTGCCTGGAGACGGATTTCAGATTTACCCTTTCAACATGAAACACAACAACCATGATAACTTAAAACAACGCGGGGATGTACGATTTTAATATCGGTGAAAGATAACAGGGCAGTAAAACTATTTCATTCTGGAAAGTTACAAAGTAACTAAATCGTGAAGAGGCTGCAAAGTCGTTTCCCCGCATTGTTTAGCGTTTAGTTTTCCAAAAGAAACATTTGGCTTCACCGGGAAGAAATGGGAAGCAAAGTAAATACTTAAGAAAACAAACACCGGCCAAAAAGTTACAAAGGAAAATGGTCTAAAAGGAAAACTGCGCCATGGAAAGGGACCGTCACCCCCGAGCGAGACCGCAGAATTAAACGGCTTCCCGCACGGACTGCTGATCGTCAATGATTTGCTAAAAGTAGCGAGTGCTGATAATTATGCGATACATTGTGAATGCGGACAAGATGGCCTGACACGCATTTCAAAGATTTCGTTGCTGCTTCTTAACACAATGTTGCATTTAATTTATAGTTTCGATCTCCTCTGGATGACTGGCACGAGAACGGTTTGGTTGAAAGAGGCAGCGATCACTGACCGTCTCATTATCCGCCTCAGTGGCATATTTACCTTCGGTGCCATCCCAGGCTTACGCCAGAGTAATGCCACCAGTTGCTCCCCGCGCCATCCTTACTGCATGGGCTAGGATGTCATATTCAGGCACTCCGCTTTTTAAGGCTGCGCCAGCCAAAAGGAGCCTACGGAGGACTGTTGGGACTCGGCACAGAGTTCTGCGGAGCTATAAGGATGACCGGGGAGATCTGAGATGTCCCTATTAAAGGGCTCCCTGTAGTGTGGCTCTACAAGGAGCCTGACCGTCCAATAACATGAGTTGCTCCATGTCGCGTGCAGAGGACCCAGGAAAGAATACCCCACTGCCTCAATCATCTAGTAGGATCTTATGAAGAATTTGAAAATTTCTTTATGCAGCATTCCAGGAGGATGATTCTCTCTATGGCCTGTACAGTACAGAAGGTCTTATCGCTTAACTGCTATACACACCAAATATGAGGGCAGATAAGAGCCGCTGGGCCCCATCTAGTCTGTCATTTCTTCCGGATGTAAAGACTCCATAATCAGATCTCGTCTTAGATTCAGCTTTATGCCTATTCCAAGCCGGTTTAACATTATATACACAACACATTATAAGATGTATCACATAGCAGTTACACTATGTGCTCCTGAAAACATGAGGGTTTCTTTATCATCAGGAGTTCTGATGTGGGTTTATAGCTACTCTTATTACCATAGCAACCACCCCCATGGTTTTTGGTGTATGGCTCTTCACATGTGTAACCCATCCCGGCCTTCGGTAAACCCTTAGAATATTTCAAAAGCCAAAACACGATCTACCACACAAAACAGGGGGGACCATCATCCAGTACTCAACGCATCCCGTTCCGAAAAATTTGTGTTCTGCATCAAGATAAAAATCTCAACCGAGTTACAAATTTGGAAGCAAAATGCAGATGACTGCGTAGAGATGCCGGTTTAGGTATTTGTCGAGTAATTTACTTGGACGGCATGCGGTACGTCAACACATATCACTCGCAAATGGTCCACATCAAAAGGAGCGACTGTAGAAAATCCTGTATATCTTCCGGGCAAACAGTGACATCACACAGCTTTTGAAGCACCGCACACTTCCGAAAAATGTATCAAATTTATCTTTAAAAAGCCAGGTGTAGCGCTCCAGAAGCAAGTTAGATATGGCGTGCCTGGCATACCGGCTTAAAGTATCAGCAGGATTCAGACACTGGGGTTTATTCGCTAAAAGGAAAGTTGCGGTTTTAGCTCCATTTTCTGCCCAATAAATATTACGAGAACCAATAACAGTCAGCATGCCGGAGGGGACTCCATCTTACTCTATGAATAGGTTAGCCCATTAAAAAGTGTCAAACATCCAGATACTCTCCCTTAGAATGCAAAAATATTGTGATTTATCTTTATATTTTTGAGTCATCCCTAACTAATGATAAACCATCAGTGAGTATGTTGCATGCCATTCAAGAATTACCAATGATGCCCGATCTATCACTGCAGAGCTATATCACGCAACAGCTTGAAATTGTCAAAGAAGGTACAAGAAAAGCCACCGATGTCTGTCTCTATTTTAAGTGGTAAAGAATGTATGTCCGCTGTCCTTATGGATATACAGTGTGCCGGGCAGATTCCTGTGTGCATGGATATTCACAATTCCTCTTCAGCCCTCTGTTAAAATTAGGAGCTGCTTTTAACAAAGGGCAATTATACTGATGCATAACATTTCATTTATCAATGTGACGCCCAAAGATTGTCCCAAGGCAGGACATGACTGCAGAGTATTGCATTAAATATATAAATATATGCAAGCAGACGTGTGCAATGGAAGAGATGCACGTGGGGAGCCTAGATTTGACACTCTGCTGGAGTCTTCTCCTGTGTCCCCATCTACCCCCGCAAGGCACTGGGAATACACGCAAGCATTCACCAAACATATGACATCGGGAGGCTGTCGGGGGTGAGTTTACCAGGAGTGTTTCTTAAACAAACTACAAATTAGGGGGGGTTAAGAAAACATGCTTTCCTGGTCATGAATGAGGGTAAAATGAGGGTAAGGCTGGGACTACCTGGTATAAGGCTGATCAGGTATGAATTGGTGCATGAGAAATGTGTAACACGCAACCCACTCACCAGCTTATTAGGGCAAAAAGAATCTCTGTGCTTCTAATGGTTAAACAGCAGCTAAAGGGAGTCGTGATCAGCCTTATCAGCGGCCGGCCACCTCCTTTTAATGACAGTTACACATTCCATAGGAGTGGCAGCACTATATGCAAATCTATATAGCCCCAAGGTGGCTACTCCCTTGACCACTGATGGAATCAGACTACAGATAAAGGCTGCCGTCCCACCCAGTCTGACCTTCGCTTATCTCCTGTTATCCAAGCCTGCAAGGACATTTCTGATCCATTACACAAATTAATCTTATTTAGATGGGCCCAGTCACCATTTTCCCTTTGGGTAGCAGTATTTATAAATGTATACCATCCCCTTTACACCATACACCCTTAAAAGCCTAAACCCATCACACCTGGTGACATCACTACTAATATTCCTTCCGTATTAGAACTGCTCTCCTGTGCAAACTCTTTGGGAAATTTCCCCTGTAAGTCAATGAGTTACGCGCAACATGTGTAGTCTGACAACGTCTAAAAGAGGTAGAACGTAGGAATTGGCTGCGCATGAAAACCTTAAGGGATCATAGTCTGTATGCATACAGCAGACTTCCATAACCTCTCCATAACGCCACCATCATCTCTCTCTCATTCCTTGGTCAGGGTAAATAAGGTGTGGATTGATATTGTATGCATGATGCAGACGTCTGAGACTCTCTATATGAAGCTACGCTAATGATTGATAATTCATCA
>VKOC01000009.1:15939930-15991991 GCA_009364415.1 Spea multiplicata | reverse complement strand
CAATTGTGGCTCCTGGGGCAACTACCGCCTCGAGTACTCCACTGGGTCTGAGACCTCCGTACTGTATATGTAATAAGAGTGCTTTCCTTCCAGTGCTTGGGGGCTCCCCCAGCTTGGTAACAGAAGGCATACATATTATATATGTCATTGGCTTGTGAACAGTAAGTGTGTTCTTTAAGGCTTTCGGTGTCTTAACCCTACAGTAACCCCGCACAAACTGCTGCTTTTTTCCCCCTATAGTCAGTGACTTGTCCTGGGCTGGCATCTTTGACTTCAGCTGGCCCATTTACAGAATGTGCTGAGTGCGTTTGTAATGCTGTCTTGGACAGGCATGCTGGGCACATGCCAGGAGCCCAATACATGAGCCATATGAAGACATCTGCCGCACCAGTTAAGGTTACTCGGCGGGAAGCCACCACCTGCATATGCCCGGCCACGTGATGCATGCGCATAAAACCATACCATGCAGCATTTAACGCACAACTGTCTAGGACTTTTCTGTGGTGCCATAACTGAAGGTTAACGAATGTTAGCAGCGCATTAGAGTTAGAAACTTATATTTTTGTCTTTATAGCTCAGCTATGAGTTTCCGGCAGAAGCTGCCCACCTGGCTCACCAGAAGCCGCGGCCGACATTGGAGAAGATCGTCTTGCCAAAAAGGCTCTACATCATTCAGCAGCCTCGTAGATGTTAGATAAAGCAGGTTTTGTTATCTTGTATTATCGGTTCTGCTGTATCTTGTAGGTTTTTTTTTCCCGTAAAAGGACCCTTATACATGGTTTTTGTAATATGTAATAAAGCACTTAAAGAACATGAATGGCTATCATATTGGTCTTTACTTCTCGCTAATGCTTTGTCCCATGTTCATGGAGTCAGTCTATGGTATTGCCCTACGTTTTAGTAGTAGCTGAATGTCAAGGATCTTCTTCCAATAGTCGGTTATTTACCAAGCAAGTCGCCTGGAAGAAAATGTTTGTTTTGACGGAAAAGGGGTTGTGTGATGAGCTTTCAAGGAATGGCCACTAGAGGGAGCTGACATCACAGGGAAACGCTTGTTTATGAATAACACAAAGTTAAAGGGGTTGCATTGGAACTCAAATGATAAATTCTTTTGACATTCAAACTTTTTAAAACTCCTCAATCTGGACACTTACTGTGCTTCACCACCACCCCTTTACCACTGTTTATTTTTTTTTGTTGTTTTGAAATGCTGTTTATATAGCCTCCATTGTTGGTGTAATTCTACAGAAGGTAAACCATAGGACCTGGCTGTAAGACCAAAGAGAGTCTAATATAAATACAAAACCTACATTAAAGTTTACTGTGCCATCTGTAGAATGGCGCAGTGCATGAAAGTCCGTGATGCATCAGAGCGAGTTGAAGACTTTACAAAATACCCAGTGAGCTAAAACATGTCTGTAAATCCCAATTATAAAAGCTTTTGTGCTTCAGCACAATATCGGTGACTTTTCTTTGTGTCTCTTAAATGTGAAAATTAACAAAGGAAAAGCCTGATCTCTTCCCGGTATGAGACTCAAAGTAACTTTAATTACATGTAAGCAAGAGATTTAACAACCAGCAGGCTCAGCCCACAGCTTGTTCGTCAGGTCCAAAAGGATTGTTTTCTGACTTAAACCCCCAGTAGGGGGAGCCTCCTTCCTTGCATATAATCCTTCCTTGCTTAACTTTGGACCAACGAAAGTAGAGATATAAAGTTACATAGGCATTTGGGACCTCAGAGGTCCCTCCATTTGAAAGGATACATTTATGTAACTTTTTTATGTTGGCCCAATAGAAGGTATCAGCTTTGGCTTCAGGTTCTCTTTCAGTCATCCTTCCAGTTGTAAGACTAAAGATGCACGTTTACTTTGGAGTCTTGTCTGTTCTTTATGTAGGTGTTATAGTATAGAAGGAATCCGCCTTGCTTGTGGGTCATTAGCCAAACAACACAACTCCTGTCTCCAGTGTGGGGAAAGAGTATTACTTCCTCCTGCCTTTGTGCGATTGATTTGCTACTTTATCATTACAATGTTTTGGTTTAACATTGGACTGGATTGATGCATCCCTATCTGAGAAAGCTAGAGCCAAAAATGTTTCCATACATGGACCTCCTATGTTAAATCTCTAGAATCTCACACCCAAATCTTCAGGTGGGTGTCATGGTATACAACTCATCCTCCACGGCCATGACCCTCTGCTTGGAGCATGACGTTCATAGATCGGCCATGACAATCATATATCTGCCATGAACCTATCCACAGAACATGAGGATCCTATATCGGCCATGACCCTATACATGGAACACGACAATCATAGATCGGACATGACCTTCTCCGTAATCCTCTTCATGGCACATGACAATCTGTTGCATTCCAGCTGTGAGACGCTGTGACCTCTGAAGGTTTTAAAGACTCTTGCTTTTGAATACAGGGGATCTGGGGGATTGCATTGTAGTTTTGGCTATTTTTTGGGGGATCTTGCGATTTGTTGATTCAATCAACAACTTCTAATGCATGCTCGTTACTCTTAGACAAGGTGATCGGATACTCCGTTGCTTTTGGATATGTCTATTATTGTAAAAATGTAATAAAATGATCTAAACATAAAAATGACTTGGTTTACAGGGTCAATCCCTATATAGTGCCCCCTGGAGCCGTTACTTCTCAGCAAAGTTCAAGAATGTTAGATGTTACGCATTTCATTCTGCATTTAATTATCCGATTTCTGGCCGGGTCCGGTTGCAATGAAAACAGAAAATTTCTGTTGGAGAAGAACTCTATTGTAATAGAATTGTAGTCCTGTTTTGTGGGTTTTGATAGCAGGGGGTTGGGGTAAGAGACAGTTCTGTTAGTAGGAAGTGTGTTTGCAGTTTTACCTTTCCAGGGCTCTTTGAAATTGTGGCCAAAACAAATTCTTTTATTAGCCCAGCAACAGATTATTATCTTCGTCCAAACAAGAGCCTGTTTCCTCTTGATATCAATGAACGCTGAACTTTTCAAGAAGCGCTCAGAGCAGTTCATGTCATGAGAGCTGCGGAAAAGCTACTTTTTTGTTGAAAAGGCCAAATTACCTCAATATCTTTAAAGAAAAAAAACCCTTTACACAAAATACGAAATATAAAAATTATAAATAAATATTTCATTATAATATCTTTTGATGTTTCATTTTAAAGTTATATTTGTTGCCTCTGACATCCAGATAGTAAAGTGAGATTTATATATTTTACTTTAAAAGGAGGATAAACCCCCAGTCCTCACTCTCCTAACCCCCGCCCCCTGGAACTTGTGTCATGGAATTATGTTCCAGTGGCTGTATATATAAGGGACGATCTCTACAGTGACTTTCTAGATGTATATAATTGGGTACACGCTTTTTTGGGGGGTTATTAATTCCAAGAGATGTTTGTACCCAATTTTAGATGCCTCCTTACATTCTTGACAGTTGCAAATATAGGTGTGATGGGTCCTAGTCCTTCATCAGCTCACATTTTATACTTTTTTATACATTTTTGCAGACAATGTTTAAAAAGGACCTCCCTCTATCGTATGATAGCTTCAAATTTGAGTGTTATTTATTTTGCAAATGCACAGGGGCATTCTGCAGACCCCCCATATTAATTTGCCCCATCCCCCATATATTTGTAGTACAGGAGATGCCGAACAGTATATGAGAAGATTGAGCCGATTCAGCATTGAATTTATTGTATCGAGTTTACATTACAATATTAAACACAGAATAATTCCACAGATTTTTTCAAATGGCTCATTAGGTATCGGATTTTATGTAGACAGTCAACTTTGGATGAATGTAAGAAACATTTTTAAAAACTCGATTTGCCTGCTTTCTTTCCTCCCGGGATATATATTTTATTCTTCAACAGCTGCACTTAGATATTATTGGCAAGCTTAAATAGAAACATTTAGGAAGCAGCTTCCAAGGGCCTCTTTTTTTTCTGAGACGTACTTTGATCTTCATAGAGTTCAGCTACTCCTTGCTGTTTATTGAACAAAGTGAGAGCAGTAAACATTGGGAGCTCCCGGACATGCTTTCAGGCGCTGCGGGAAGAGGCATCTGTGGCCCCCACTGAACAGTAACCAGTAAAATATGCATTTAGTCTGCTACAGCTAAAATTATACAGAGGCCAGACAGTCCGAGGCTCGCAAAAATAGGAATACTTAAATAGTACACATGGAGTATGTATCAAGACTCCAAGAGACCGAATGCCTCTAGTGGTGTCTTTCAGTACAGCGATGAGCTAAGATCAGGTCAATTCAGCCATGCATTTTAATGACCAGTGGACTTTGTTGCATCACAGATTACATTTAACTCCCCTCGACATTTGCAGAGGCAACATTAGCCCTACAATACAAGCAGGACCCCTCAAGGTGGTTCTTGCTCACAGATAGCAACCAGTTGTAAAGTAATGAAGTTTTACTTTACTGAGAAGATGGTAGATAAGTGGAACAGTCATTCAGTAGAAGAGGCTAATAGAGTCACGGGATTTAAACATGCATTGGATAGACATATGGCTTCTGAATGTAAGACAATAACATTGACTGATTAAGGTCTGAGTCAAGATCAGGACACAGGAGAGTCCTAAAGTCACACGATATAAGTCAAAACACAACAATAAAGTTAAGTAAAGTCATTCTTTATCGGACAGTCATAGATTGAAAAGTGGATTAGTGGTCGGGAATCCAAACTATAAAGCACCTTAATTGCAGTATATGGATAAACCCAGTTGTCACTTGCAACCTGGACATTTTAATCCATGTTTAATAGAAATATATATTATATAAAAACTGGACAGTTTAAAATGCAATGAACACAACATATACAGCCTTTTGTTCTCTATTGATTATGGTTTAAGTTTTCTTTAATGATAATCTTATTCTAACCATCCCAAAATGTCAAGAAACTGGTTTATTGCCCCGTATGCACTTTATACAGCTGGGGCTACTGGGCCTCGTGGCAAAAAAAGGTGAAAAAAATTCCTGGGGAAGAAAGGTTTAATCAAACAAAAATAAGCTTTTTCAGTTTCTATGGTAACAACCTATCCATGCCTCCTGTTAGGTCACATGACGATTAAGTATCCCCTATGAAATATTATGAAAGAAGCAACATTTTATGTGATTAAAGAATTTTTTTCTGGGAAGAGTTTGATCATACAACAATACTAGGAACAATACCACACGTCTTATCGTTTTCCTTTTAATCTTTGTGTTGTAAAATATACACATATTCTGCTTGTGAGCTTCCGGTTCGCATCGTTTCATGGAAACAGTATGATCATTCTTGGTAGATATGGTCCATGTGCTCGCTGCTCGAGAGACAAATTGGATGTAATTGAGGTTCTTATGTTTGCAATGAGCAGTTTGATCTGTAGAAACCACAGTCAATAAGAACCACAGATTCGAATATGCGACATTCCCAGCTTTGGTTCAGCCGTCACTTTTGGATAAACTGGGGAACTTTCAATGCCCGGGTTAGTAAATAGAGAGGTCATCACCATTGTTTGTTAAATGTGTGAACGAGACGTCGTCTACCAAATATTTGAAGGGTTTCAGTCTGTATGGGGAAAGGGAACGTTGCTTTACAAATCATGTAAGCCCTCCGAATTATTTTAAAGGGAACCAACAATTTCCATGAAAAGAACTCAATTGTACTTAAATAAGATATATATATATATATACCTTTTTACATCTATAAAACATGTTTAGGTGGCTGATGGATCATGCAGTGGAGTGTTAGATGCTTCGCGTTAATGTAGAATCTGGTTTGAACATGGGGGGGTTGTTCACCGTTTAGTGGGTTTGGGGGCGAGTTGAAGTCTTTTAATGATGTATTATGAAGGTTCAGGAGTCTGCAGTAGATTTTGGACTCTATGACGCAGTAAAGGACACACAGGGTTTACTCAGATATTCTTTAAAGCTATGCCGTCATGCTCGTCTTGTAGCAGGGGCTCGCTCTGACATGCCGCAAAGATCACACAAGGTGTTGTCGTGGCTCTGACTCACTGACGGGGAGACTGACCACCTGGAAAAAAAGTGCAAAGTGTTACAAAACACACAATGACAAATAAATATCTCCTGCTGATGATCCCACCGAAACTAAAATATGTGACTGAACAGGTCTGTGTGAGAATGAGTCTAATGCCTGCGTGATTATAATGGCCGGGTCATCCAGCCTTGGCTACAGTTCTTCAAGGCAGTGCTGGATTAGCCATTAGGCACATGCCTAGGGGCCCCTGTGCTCCCTGGAAGGATTTGCCTATATTAATAATCCAGCAGCCCCGTAGCAGTGGCGGTACTGCGCGAGCGACGGTAGCAGGAGGTGGCTGCTCAGCGGGGTCCTGTACGGTGACCCTGCAATATGAAACGGGGCAACCTGCGCAAGAGAGGGTGTGAGGAGAACCAAGACGGAGGGGTTAATAATTAGTGTGTGTCTGGGGACCCCAAATGGCAATATGTGAATGAATGGAGCAGAGTTAAGGTCTCCTCGTTCTTGATGTAACTTTGCACGACCTGCGCCATGTCCCGTCATACAGCGCTGCGGAATATGATGAAGATGCTCATAATACAATCAGAATCCCATAAATACGGCCGACGTGACTCCAGCAAGCGCCGCACGCCTGTCATTTATAGGCTGTAGAGTCTTTGCCTCTGGTCCCAGCACCTCACCTGTGTTCTCCCCAAATGTTAATTTTAAATAAAGATGTATTGTTTTCAAGGTGGGGGGGACGGGGGGGTGGCTTTAGCGGGCCAGAAGCTTACAAAAATTGTGAGGGGAATTGGGAATAGGTGGGCGGCCATTTTTATGCATTAGGCCTTGCCCCGGGGATGACAGCTGCCAACCCCCCGGATACTGGATTCTTGCCCCCTGGTTACTGCCCTACCTGCCCCTTTAATCATTCTGTCCCGAACTAACAGTTTGAATCTTCCCCCTAGTGGCCGCTGGCGATTCCGCAGGAGGCGGTGCGTCGCTTCTCCCTGCGCTCCCAGAGCCGCCCGGTGGGACAGAGCAGCCTGAGGAGAGAGAGTGGGAGCCGGGGACTTCCTGCGGTGCTCCGGCGGGGATAGGAGGACACAGAGAGACAGACAGACGGACGGACGGACGGGCGGCACGGGGCAGATAGAGAGAGTTACAGGAAAGTTGGGGCGGAATCAGAGGAGTTGGGGTATTGCTGGATAGAGAGGAGGGAAAGCCGACAGCGAGGAGTCTAAAGGAGGAGAGCGGGCAGCTGGAAGTGAAGCCGGGGTATAAAGCCGAAGGAGGAGACTTTAAAAGTGGGTGTCGGGGTATTAGGGGGTCTTTGGCGGTATTAGGGGGTCCAGGAAGAGACCAACTGAGGCCAGGTCATTAGATTAACCCCTTCGCTGCCGCCGGGAATGTCACAGCAGTGAGGAAGCCAAGGTGTCCCTTGGGGTGAGGACATGTCCTGACTGAACTCCTGCTAACCCTCCCCGGCACTCACCCGGCACCTCTCCCCCCAAATCATCTCTCATTCCCGGGACGTCAGCTCAAGGTAAGGACTACCTCTGTGTGTCTGTCTAATGCAGCTAATGAATGGACTGTAACTCCCACCACCCTCAGCCAGCGTCTGGAGTGCTAACCCCCACCTTTATACTAATCAGTGATCAATGTCATCATGGAGAGTGTGTATATAACCTCTTATTATATATATATATACACCCCTTAGGGCGAGCTGTAATATTCTGCCCCCCTGGGACTGGGTCCCAGCTCAGCTGCCTCTTTAAATCGGCAGGGGTTACTACATCGGTGATTCTGCCCCCGGGGTATCTTCCCTGGACATTTCATTGTATTTCATGCTTTTTGGGAATGATCGGATTCCTGGGATTCCTTGGTGGCAGGTAGTGATCCCCTCTCTGCCTGATAATTGACTTTTTTGTTTCATGTTCTTTCAGTATCTTCATTTTGAGCCTTTTAGGAAAAAATAGTCTGCACTTGTGTCTGTAATCCGGGACAGATGGTGGTGTTGGTTTATAGCAAATAATTGCCCTTTTACCTGTTTACCACTCAAACGCTTTTATTGCTGGCATTTTCTTAATATTTACATATTTCACCCACGGATTGCGCAAGAGCTTTGGCGCAGGAATGGTTAAACACGCTTGCATTCTTCAGGGTCCGTGTTCCTTACTATCAAAGGGACTCTGACAGCGACCTTTCATGTTGACTTTGGAGACATCTGTTGGGGGGGACGGGTCTGGGGTCCGCTGAGGCCGTGCTGTCATTCTGGACGTGCTCCTGAGGCATTTGCTTTGGGAATATTACTAGCCATTACTAGCCGCCTTGTCGCTGTATCCAGGAGCTTTTCTTCCCACGCGTTGCGGGTGGATGCGTGTTATCACGGTGCCCATGCGTGATCCTTCACGTCTGGATTGTGTCCGTGTGCTCTAGTGCGGAGTGATGAGCTGGTGGATCACGTTGGGGTTTATTCGCTAAGGCAGGATAGTTGTGGTTTGAGCTCCTTGACGTCATTTTACGTTACGAAGGTCTATCCCCGGTTTGGCTTGTCAGGCCCTGTATAATGTATAGTTAAATCAGCCAGATTCCTTCAGTCTCCTAGCATATTGATGTATACATGATACAGGGCCAGCTCATGCTGTAGAAACCTGCCAGTGTTGGCTCTTCATAATGAATAGAGGAGCGGGAGAGTCTCGTGTCTGTCTGTCTACTTGTTATACTTATATCCAGTTGTGTTCATGAGCCCAGCTACCATCATTTCTAGCGTCGCTGCGCATGCACACAGGGACCCTGAATGCTCATCCAGGCTCTAGGTCGTCCTGTGATGTTCTTTACCGCCTGGGATTTTCTGGTACAGATAATCTGGGCTTTAAGACGTCTTTGATTTTTACTACATTTATATAGTGATGGATGACCTCCGGCACATGGTGAACTACAACTCCCACCATGCTGTGAGGAAAATGAACAGTCCCGGTACCGGCACGTGCCTTTCCCTGCTTCGGGTTTGTTAAGCATGACAGTGTGTCCGGTGTGTGTTTTGGATGTTGTCGATATAAATCGTGATTATTACAGATGGAAAGATTCACTCTAACTAATCCCAGTCATGTCTGTCGTTCATACAACCCGAGCCGGATCATGCCAAGGCAAGCTATGTGCCACATAGACTCTGATGTATGATGTAATGACTGTACGATGTAACGATTGTGTGATGTAACGGGCAGCAGGATGGCCTTCCATACGATAATGTGTAACCCTTTGAGAGGCAGATCGTCGCAGCGGTGGCGGGATCACACGCTTCCCCCGAGTGCTGCTTTTCGTCTCAGTGAAGATCTCCAGATCCGTGGTAGTTCGGTGGATTACATGCAGTTGGCTGCCACGGACCATCAAATGTCAACATGCAGCGGCGGCTCTGTTTGGAGAACTCCAGCGGCAGAAGGGAAACCTTATTTACAGAGGAATTTGATTTTCTTTCTTCATAAAGCGAGCAGCCCATAGGGGTTTCCCCCAAAGAGAGACTTTCGGTACCAACCATGTGCGCCACGATATAGAAACCTAGAATTAAGGCAGATAAGACCCTTTTGCCCCCATCTAGTCTGCCATTTGTTCCTGATGTAATGGCTAGGTCTCGTCTTAGAGTCAGCAGCCTCTGCCTATGCCATGCATGATTACATTCCCTCGCTGTATTAACCCCTACCACTTGTGCTGTAAGGCTGTTCCACTTATCTACCACCCTCTCAACAACGTAAACCCATAACTATGTAATAAATAAATGGGGAGAGCATTCCTGTGCCCCCCTGTATGGCGCGGTAGAGTTATAAGGGGATAGGACACACCAAGCAGTTCTCATAATGCTCAGCCACCCACATCACATGACCGGTTAAGTATTATATAGTTACAGAGATGCCTGTCGCTGACTGTTAACCTTTTCAGTTAGGATCAAGGTTCCTCTGATGACTCCCCCCCCCCACACCGCCCTCTCTCTGTACCATGTGGTTTGCGAGCGACATGTAGTAACAAGGAAAATACCTGTTAATAAACCCAATAACAATAGGTGCTTTTATAATAAACGCGCGGCGCCCTCCAGCCAAATAGGTGTCAGAAAATGTCGGTTTTATCTCTGATAAAATATTCATGGATTCCTAACGCCTAAAAGACACAATGTCTCCAGTGTTCGATTATCACGTATCAGCCGCAGCAAAACAAGTCGCGCGCAGCTGTTGCATTTCTGGTTTTTCGCTCCTTTCATAGATACCCGCGGTTTTCCGTTTAACCCCTTCTGATGTGCGGGGGCTGAGAAAAACAAAAAGCACCAATAATGAGAGCTAATACTTAAAAACACTTGCAATTATTTTATTATCTTAAGAAACAAAATACTTTAATTTGTTAGACGTTGTGTCAGTGATGCCAAGTACACCTTTCACCTATACATCTATTTGCACCATTTAGTAAATACGGAATTTCTCTGTACTTTTATGCTTTTTGTTTCTTAAACATCCGGGACTATTTTATAAACTAGCAGAACCAACTCTACTGGATCCTTGTCTTGGATCTCATCCTATCTCCACCATCTTTCTTCTAAGGCCAATGGAACCATCCAGCTTCTGCTAAAAGGTCCATTAGAAATACCCACTCTCCGTGCCGCGTGGATAAGAGGAGTAGACACAGTGTCATTTTCATAGATTAACTGTCAATGTTAGATTTGCAGCGGAATTTATCGTATGAATCCGTATTTCTATTTGACAACGAAGAACAAAGTTTCAAGGACAGCCAAACATCCTAGAATCTGTATCTCCGTGGACTGCGAGGTCTCATCACATATATCCTTAATATTAAATAGATGTTACTCACCACCTCAGTGGCTCTCAGGGGGGGTTACATGCTGTGCTCTGCCTGTAATTATTATTATTTATTGCTTTTTATAGCGACATCATATTCCACAGCGCTGTACAATGGAATGATTGTTTCCCATGGTATGTGCCCAGTGCCCACCCAAGTTACATGGAAAATTTTATTTAATGTGTGTTTTGTCATTTTAAGTGGTCATCTTTTTTTACAGACATGGAAACTTTTTTAGGCCGTTGTCCAAATTCTTTTGGTTTATGCCGTCCAAAACGCTCTCTTTTTGGATATGTGATATGTTTTGCTCGTTTTAATGTCG
Source organism: Spea multiplicata (assembly GCA_009364415.1). NCBI lineage: Eukaryota > Metazoa > Chordata > Amphibia > Anura > Pelobatidae > Spea > Spea multiplicata. The sequence goes on along the minus strand of VKOC01000009.1, from coordinate 15,980,848 downwards.
TTTTTTATTTTGGCAGATTACGGTTTGGTGGGTCCTTTTCCATTTCTTTCTCTAATACATCAGTCCTGCTGCTTAGCTGTTGTCAGTGGGGGTACCTGAGGTCTGCTAGGTGCAATACGGGGTCCCGTGGAGAGCCAAGCAAGCAGAAACCTCTCCATCTCATGTAGGGGGCAAATTTCTAATACTGTTAAATTCTCTTCCTAGAAATAATGCTATAAGCATGTAAAATGTTGCCTCTCTCATCATTTTTGCTAGGAACAGTTTATTGTCAAGTGACACAAAAGCATAAAAGCATGCTCTGAAACATTGTTTCCTTGGGGTACTTGGCTGTTTTCATTGAAAACACAGAACTTTCTATTTGTAACATAATTGCAAAAGGGTTTTCTAACAATCAGTTAGCTGTCTAAACAATGTGCCATTGGAACACAGGAGTGGTGGGAGTGATAAAGGCTGTACACCTATGAAGATATTCCAATAATAATAATCAGCCGTTTCCTGATACAATAGTCATTACAAAATTAACCCCGTCTGCGCTGGATTTCTGATCCGTTTCATGTTATTTTAATGGACAAATTTGCTTCCCCCCCCCCCCAACAAGAACATTTTTAAGTGACCCCAAACTTTTGAACATATCACCAGAAAGTATGAAGTGTGAATAAGGAATTCACAGATGGTGTTTGAGTTGAGCCGGGCTTGTGTCTAGCTCGAGTTGCCTTCATCAGTAACTAGGAATAAACATTTGAAGGGAGTCCCAAGGTGACGCGGCATCGCGACCGGTGTGAGACATCCAAACATTTAAATAATTTCTGTCCTAGTCCATTTTCTTTTGTTCTTTTACAGAACCCGGGTGCTTTGTAAATTGTATGGTGTGTGTTCTTCTTGACTTTAATGTTAGGCTTTTGAGCCTGTTGGCAAATCTGTTAAACATCCCCTTAATCCTCCAACATGGTTAAAAATAAGACTTTATAGAAGATAACAGAGGGTATTGCTGCGCGTGGTTTAATGCACAGAGCAGATTAAAGTTATGCTTTACCAATTCTTCTTACATAATCCTTTATCGGGCTTGTCTATCCCATAATTAGATCCCTCATTTGGTGCGTTTGATTCCTGTCCTATGTACAATTTTTGCCGACACACCGAATTTTGATATTAATGGAGGAAAAGAATAAAAGTCTTGACTATAAGACAATTGGAGAAACAAAAATCACTGTTTTTGCATTGTTGCTCTCTCGCTCTCACGTAGTGAAAGGGAAGCCTTGTTGGACCTCCTGTTTCTCCGCAGATCCCTCTGCAGTATTCTGGCCTCCTTGGATTATTTCCTGAAGTAGACGAAGGCCTTTTGCGGAGGTACCTGGAGCTGATATCGGAGAAATGCAGACGAAGAAAGAAGACAGAAGAACAAGAAGAGGAGCTGCGGAAAAGGAGGCAGGGAGACAGAAGTGTACAGAAAGAGAGTGAGAGCACAAGTGAGTGTGAGTGACAAACCCCAAGGCTTCTGAGGTCTGAATAAAATTCGACCTTCATTAAAAGACAAGGTCATTTGTTCAGATAGTTTTCCTTTGTGCGGTATGGTGGTATCTGTTGTTTTGTGGCTCTGGGGATCAGTGTGCTCGGTTCATGTAGTAAGCATGTGGTAAGTATGTAGTAAGCACCCCTGTTGTGAAACGCGTGGTGTTGTCTGCACGTTCGCCGCTTTCCTGTGACTTTGTAATGCTGGGTAATCTTAATCTACTTTTACTGGTGATGCCACTTTTTCTTTCAGGTAAGAATTTGTTGTTTGTATATAATATTTGATAATAGTTGCTAATTAATAAACATTTAGTAACGGTATGACTGCGCTGCTTCCTCATGAGATTGCTGGGTATACATTTAAATGGACAATTACAGGAAAATTAATCCAAATGAATGCCTTAATCTCATTACTATCTCGTCTTTAAATATATCATGTGGCTCTTATGGAAAACATTGCATTTTATTAATTCTATTTGTATCAATCATCCCAAACAAAATATCTCAGGATAATATAATTGTAAGAGGTTATTTCTGTTCATACTCAGTTTTATGTGATTTTTTTATCCATAGATTTGATCGCAGTATGGCTTCCACAATGCATAGCTTAAAAAATGAGGAGCTCCTCTATGCTCTGTCTTCGTGACGTGCTGAGAAGATTCTTTAAGTAAGGATGGACTGTACTGGCGGGGTCATTAATGTAGAATACCTCCTAAAACTATTTGGGAAAGTCAAAATCATCCACAGTACGGGGCCTGCCGGTCGCTACACGGCCTGTCCAGTGCTACGCTATTAGCTGAAAACATCCCGTGACCCCGCGTAGCATGCCGCCGCACATGGCATTTTGCAGCACTTTGTAAGTCCTGCTTTGGGGGCTGGGAGAGTCTGCCCTCCTTTAACTTTATATACCAGCCGAACAAAGTGAAAATTCTTGCAACTAACTGCCCGGTTTAATCATTAATTATTGTTGCCGTTAATTGAATGATTTAACTCTGGCAAGTGTTTCTTTTTCTTCAAACAAAAATTTAAATGATAGGTATTGATGTCTTCAACAACGTAATCAAAATGAAGATTTTCTGCTGACTTAAATGGGAGTTGTAGTCCTCACCAGCTGTTTGAAAGTAGATTTATAAGATCTTTAAAAATATCCATTTCTGTTGATGTAAAAAACCTCAAATACCTCTGTTGTGTATTAATATATATTTACAGTATGTTATTTGCAACCCAAATCCTTAGACATTTATAAAGGACTGATCTTGGGGGGGGGGATATACAGGATTCGGTGTTTTAGGGAAGGAATAAACTCTTTTCCCCGGGTTGTGACATTCCAAAGGGCAAATAGTTGCAGACATCGTGATAGAGCTGGATCTCACCCGAGTGAGAATGGCAGAGTAAGCTTAGGAATGCCTGTCAGAGAGCTGGTGACAGATCCACGTGATGGATTGGCCACTGTCTGGGCTCCTCACATTTTATCATATCATTAAAATTCTTTTCTAGGCTTTCTGCCCATCTCTGCTCCTCTCGCTTATCTTTAGAACAACCCTGCCAAAAGTGCTGCTGTTGTCTGGTCCCTTTGATATTCCTTGTCATGTCTGCTAGAGTCATCCGAGCCACTACAACTCAGGGCTTTTAGTTTGCTAAGCAAGATCGTGGTTGGTGTTACCGGATCTCTGGTGTTAAAGTGAGCCTGTTACACGGAGTCTATGCAGGGCCAGCATTGTGGGTCTGCTACATGGGGAGGGAGGTGCGGCATGGTCAAAGTGACTGCGTGGGACCTCTTGAGATCAATGCAGGAGCACCTGGAATAATGAGGCTGGAATCAAAAGACAGACAAAGAATGATGGAGGTCAATATGTTGCCTGTCTTGGAGCTGTTGGAGTTCTTTTTATTTGTGTGTTCCTGGGGTGGCAGTGTCTGTATGTATGAATCAGTAGTTATGTGTATGATAGTGAGTGTGTGTTTGTAAGTGTCTACAATTGCCCCATACATATGACTACAGTGAGAGTGTGTCTGGGTGACTTTTATGGATCTCGCCTAAGAGGCCTAAATGCAATAATGCTATCTGCAATGTGAAACATGTTATAGCTATATACCATATATATATATATATATATATATATTTATATTATATATTATACACACACAGCCATCTACAGATCCAAAAGTGCTCATGTTGACCATTGATGGTGGATTTACTAACATTCAGATTTGGAGGACAACCAGTAAAGAAGGGTAAAAGGGTCCAAAACTATAATGATACATCATGTAGCTTCACATTACGCGACCTGCTGGACGGCCACTACCTGGCTTAATGTGTCCTACAGCTACAACATAGAGAACAGAGCGTGTCCTGTCTCCTAAACATAGTCTTTAACCTCCAAATACTTATAGTCTCTCCAGAAGAACCCTGCATTTACGCTGAGTCCGGATTACCCTCGTACTGTTTTGTTTCTGTTTCTCATCGAGAATCGAATTACCATCACTTACTGCGGTCTCTGAAATAGCAGATGGATTAAATAATGTTATCGATGGGAGTTTCTCCAAGTTTGAACTTTGGACATTTCCGTGGAATAAAAAGCCCAAAACATGCACGTAAATCAGTCACCTGGCTATGTTGGGTTTAAAGCGCTTTACAGATAGTATTACATAAAAGGCATCCATTTATCGAAATAAGAAAGAAATGTAGGAATCTGGTGAGAACGGTTGTCATGGACATTCCGTAATCTTAAATTATATTTTTTGGAAAGCAGTTTCTTTCTGCAATGTCTCGGTTATTGGATTCTTTTTTTAACCTGTTTTTAAGCACTTTGAGGCTGTATATGCCATTATAAACAGAACATCTGAGGATGATGGGCTTGTGGTAAACAATATTGTAGGAATATTCCGTACCCCGTGGCATGTAAGAGGCTGTATATAAGCCGGGCAATTAATAATTTAGTGAGTTGGGCAGATGTCGGAACGTGTGCTCTGCTCTCGAATACATTGTAGGTCCCATGTAGTCGCTGGTAGAATAGAAGTCCAATTCGGTAATGTAAGGCTTTTGGGAATTAAGGCAGATAAATGTTAGGTTTTGGGGAATTAAGGCAGATAAATGTTAGGTTTTGGGGAATTAAGGCAGATAAATGTTAGGAGTGAATGTACTTTCAGGTGTGTCTGCGGTCGTTGGGGATGTTACAGGAACAGAACATCCAGACATTTCACAGATACTTATGAAGTTGACTGTTCCTTCCGTACAGTTTTAATACCATAAATTGTAACATTTTAAGTACTCGGTGTGAAATAATTACATAACCTAACTAAGACAGTAGGAGAGGACTGCTTGGATGTAGATGAGTTGATTGAAGCAAGGATGATATGTAGAGGTTGTTGCTCTTGCAGGTGGCTTGAATAGAATGCTGGCTGAGAGTGTTAAGCGAAAACATTGTGTGCTTCTCGTAAAAAAGGTGGGTTTTTAGAGATTGAAATTTGAGTACAGGAGAGAAGGTCTGACGGAACGAGGGAGGGAGTTCCAGAGAGCTGCACAGCACGGGTGAAATCCTAAATCCATAAAGTGGAAAGATGTAAGGATGGTAGAAGAGAAATTCATGTCATCGGAGGAACGGGAAGGCAGGCGGTTATTTGGATGCAAGGGTAGAAATGTAGGGGTGCGGAGTTGTTATGGGCTCTGTAGGTCAGGGTCAGAAGTTTGAATTTGATTCTGGAGGGTATGCAGAGCCAATTGAGTGATTGGCAAGGAGGAGCGGCAGATGGAGAATGAGTCTGGCTGCAGTGTTCGGGGTGGATTGGAGCGGTGAAAGGCAGGAGAAGGGGAATTTCTCTTTAAAAAACCCTTGCATATATTTATGTCATCACATTTATTTTTAGTGTTGTATTATTTTTAATGGAAGACATTGTGGGCAGAACTACACTTAAGATAAAACCCACTTGACCTTAGCAATCCTAAAAATAGTCAGGGTACTTAGTTAACCAAATGGAGAATTTGACCCTGGGTGTTCTCATTCTCCTGGAATTCTCTAAAATGAAAAGGAAAATTACCCATAAAATCCCATTTAATTTTGGTTGCTCCAGATTCTCCAGATGAGAGGCATGTTGCTGTTGCGTGATCAGTAGAAGGAACATCTAAGGAGGCTTTAATCTCCCTCCCTGAACAAGATCACAAAGATAACCCAAATAGACATGCCGTCTTTACCTTGAAATATATAGAAAGTTTTTTTTTAAACTCCCAGAGGAGCCAACAGGGGTTTCTTTTAAGTGGGTGACTGGTTCAGTCGTAAAAGGAGGATAGCCAATTACTGTGACGATACAATGCACCTCCTGGACAAAAGGGCCAGCAAAAAAAGTTCTAGGGAAGAAACAACTTCTAGATACTTTCTTCAAAACATAATGACAATGAGAGCTACATTTAACTTTTTCTTTCCGGTTAAATCTGTGCTTTATCTGTGTTCCTCTTATTCATGCTCGTAAGTAGCCAAGGATTTTGGCCGTGTTGGAGTCGCCAGCTGAGATTGGTTTGCTTTGTGGTACCTGCGTATTAGTCACTCGCCTCTCGAGAACTTGTGACATTTCTTGTGGTTTCTTCCTCTAAAGTTTCAGCTTCAGTAAAGGGATGAAATATGTCGATGGGGTTGACTAACTGTGCAAATAATGGCAATAACTAGGCCTTCCAGGACGTGGGAGAATGGTAGACCCAATGTAAGAGTTCCATCACACGTTCCAACTAAACTGTTTGATATCTCTGAATAAAATAAAAGCCCGGCTTTTGTTTCGGGTTATACTCGTAGCTTTAAAGGGGGTAATCGTACCCGTGCTCTTTTTTTTTTCTCTGGGATATCAGAGGTATCTTTCAAGACCTACTAGAGGTAGAAGCTGCAGCTTCCTTCCTCCTCAGTAATCTGATGGATCTTGCCACTTATTGGCTCCTTAAAGCAACCAATCAGTGGCATGAAAGTGCTCCCTGATGTGCTCTGACACATTGTTTCTGTGTATGTATAGAAGCTGTGCCAGCCGGCCCCTTCTTTAATAAACCCATGAACTGATCTGGTGATATGCCAATGTGTGCAACGGAGAATGTGGCTTTCTATAAACCTCTGCTGGTATTATACCGACGTGGAATGTGATGGCGCTATATAAATCAAAAGATAATGTAAATTACAGAACAAGCTCCCAAACCAGGATCAGGCTCGATTCCGTGCATTCTTCAGTAATGGAAACCATTGCTTCCTAAATGTAATTAGCTAATCAAAACCACATGTTCCGCGTCTGTGTTTTTAGATGATACGCGGTGATTTTTATAGCAGAAGACTACAATTGATTTTATTTGTGTGTTTCGGTAAAGTACAAAGCTTGGAGCTATTTACTGGAACAGGCTGAGAACGGTGTATATTAAGTTAGAATACTTCTAAAGGGCGAAGAACTTTTTTTTTTCTCATGTTGGGGCATGCCTGGAATCGGGCACTCGGCTACCCTTCATGATTTTCAAAGAACACACTCCTGTTTTTAGAAGCACACAAATGTGTGTGTGTGTGTGTGTATATATATATATATATATATATATATATATATATATATATATTATATTATATATAATATATATATATGCTGCAGAGTTATGCAGCGTGTGTGTGTGAGGCTATTTTGTAAGATAGAGACGGGATTAAAACTTTAAAAAGAATATAAAGCGGAAGCTTGTATTATACTTGTATTATATAAAATATAAGATCTCTGGAGTGCAAGCCTATCAGTTTTAGTTTTGTGAAATCCTTAAAATGTATGCATAGTAAGCGCTGCGGAAATTGTTGGTGCTATATTAAAAAAAAATGTTGTTATTTAGACGGCTCGCTTGTTGCAGAGATTTAAACGTAGAAAGAGGTTAATATAACGACAGCCACAATCTATGCAACGGAAAACAAATAGGAGGTTAGCAGTGACATTCCACACAAAGTGCTGATGTTTGAAAGGTCCCAGAACAAACATATAGCCGGACTGGTTCGCTGAGAATTATTTCTTACGGCATATGGTATGGAGAATCTAAACACATACCGTACAGTGAATTATCTGTGATACAGGAGTAGTATTATCAGTGGAGTGGGTTATACTTCCACTCCTATACATTGTGGCGCACGCTAGCGGGGGGGCTTATACTTCCTCTCCTATACATTATGGCACACACTACCTAAATGCTTGTGTTTGTACTGTCATGCTGGGCCTTAACTTGACAGAGTTATGCAGCATTGAGCTCCAGTCTACCCAGTACAGAAACTGGGTGCCTGGTGCTCATTTACCAATGCTACCTGTGCGCCGCACGGTACATGGGCAGGGTCTTCATGCCAGGACAGACCCGAACTTGACAAGACAGGCCCGAAACAAATAGGACTGTGCCAGGAAATTCGGGACTGTCGTCAACTATTTCCTTTGTGACATGTTACTACTGACAGACATATACACACAATGTCTATATACCTAAACAGTGATGGTAAGATTGTCAAATGTTTTAACCATGGAACAATCAGCCCTGCTCTGTACTATTCTCACCCTCCAGACATCTAATTATTGCTTAATAATTAACGCAGCGCTTCTTCCAGTCCCTACAAGAACTGACGGACGAGGGCGAGCCGATGCATAAAGTAAAGCAGGCCTGGCTCGCAAGCTTATAATCAAATCAGGAACTTCATTACCTATGAGCAACACATTGCCACGGACCGCTTGGCATTTCAAGGGTTACAGCAATTAAGTCTGTTTAACAAAACTAAGAGGGTGACTAATTAGAAATGTTTAACCAAGAGCTGTGTGTCGATGATTACCGCTTGCGTTAAGATGACCCACCAAAGCCTGGAGCCGGTCAGCGCCAAAGGAGACCCTAAAAGAGGTTTGTTTGATGTGCGATCTTCAGAGAGGGAGTGCGAGTTCTAAAGATCAGAGGTCAACACTTTGTTGTTGTTTTTAATAAAATGCGTGGCTCTGTTTTTGTCCATGTGCCGTCTTTCCGAACAGAAGCAGTCATTAAATAATGTAATCCTTTCTGCGGTGGGGAAAGTTAGAATATGGCAAACTATACAGCCACTGAAAATAATGATAATTAACGGCCAGAGCAGGCGCTGTATGCAGCTTAACTTTATTCTGGATAATTCAGAATAATGTGGAAAACAGAATTTCTCCTTGGAGTCGGGGGACCAGATCATTTCTTTATTTGAAAAATAAAGAACTTTTAGTTGAGGATGTTTGTTGCACCCTGAAAGGGTTAAATGATCACATGATAGAATTGCCAGGTTTCATGCTAGCCGATCGATGCAAAGCAACGCACACAAGCAAACACATAGCTTAAATCTGCCAATGTTTGCCCTTCCGGCGTGACTCCCTCGTTTGTTTGCCAGACTCCACTCATCATCCGCATTAATGAGACGGCAATAGAACCAATAGAAGAGCTTCTGGTATTTTTGTGGTCACTGAATACTCTTTAGATTTCTCCTAATCACACATTCAACTGCAGGCTTTTAGCAGGTTGGATACATTGTTTTTAAACTGTATGAAAAGAACAAATATCAGTTAATGTGTGTGCAGCTATAAGAAAGATCTAAATACATGCCCTCTTAACCTTTTCATTGCCAAAGGGCTTCCCGACACATCAAAACACATTGCGCGTTCTAAACGCATACCAAATGTGAGCGGTTTTTAGAAGCCAGGACCCCATTTATAGCCACCGGAGGGGGGGGGGTGTTATTTTTTTAGATTGCAGAGCAACAAGATTAGCTGAAAGAGCCGTCTTGACGCCACTTGCAACCCCAAAAGTTATAGCTTGGCGGCCATGGACTTGAGGGGCAGCCATATAGGAAAATACCGCTAGTAAATATCCAGACAACTGAAGTGTTATTACAGCAGCTGCTACAGGGAGAGAATTCCTCAGACCCGTCCCTGGTTTCCTTGTCGTTGGCGCTCAGTGACGGGATCGGCTGCTGTAATATGAATCCAAACTCTGTAAATGTTTACCATGTGAACCGGGATTTTTTTCGAGATCATTTGTTTCTCCAATTATAATCCAAAGTCTTTTCTGGCAGCCCTGCTAAAGAAGAATGCTTAATGTTAAAGTACTCTGTGACCAGCGATGTATTCTGGCCCTGGGCGGCAGGTCCAGGGGGGGCCAGGTCTTCTTGCTGCCAAACCGGGGGCAGATCAGGCCCCCCACTGATCAATGGGCCGGTTACAGGGCAGACCTTTGTTTTCTTTAACAGGCCCATTTACACTACGGAGGCAGTGCTGACTCGGCACAGACCTGATAGTGTACATTATCGCGCCTTTAAGACTCTGAGCTCAGAGATATGACATCATATGCAGGCACGGCACTCCTTTTAAGGCAGTTCCCATTGAAATGCACACAGGAATCTGAATAGACAGGCAAAGGGGCCGCATACAGTGGCTTCTGCAGAATATTCTTCTGCATTTGCAAAAGGGGCACAACAAAAATTTAAAGGGACATCTATATCCTTTTAAAGTTATCGAATAATGGCTGGAATGTCCCCTTAACACAGAAGAATAAGGGATCATTCCAGTGTTCAGGAAGCAATCACTTCAGACTGTTTTTAGACAGGAAAGTAAAACTGATGTATAGGACGGAAGCTTGTCGGCTATATATCCCTCCCAGGACTTAAACGCATGGAAAGGATTGTTGGGTGTCTTTAAAAGTCTCGCCAGAGTCATCAAGTCGGTGTTGTCTAGCACAGAGTAATTCTTGGTAAAATCTGTAGAATTAATCTAGAATGCCGCTGGATCTTCGGTATTATACCCGACGCGTTGCTTACTGGTAAACACGGCTAATTGGTTTATAACGTGATAACTCAGGAAGCGTTAAGGCTGATAGGATTACGGTCTGTGGAGTGGGTGTGGGGAACTTGTGTATTTTTAGCTTTTTTTTTTTTTTATCATTCCTGATTGAGACCAAACATTTCAGTGGTGTTGGGAAGTTTCTGGTTTTCCTCCATACCACCTAAGTGTCCTTCTTTAGGAGGGGCAGTCCTTCTTATTGTTCCAAGTCCCAGTCATATTTTATCAGGGAATGAAGAATTGTGGGCTATAGTCATGTGACACAAATAGAGGCCTTGGCAGGATGACATGTTTGATGTCCTTGAACCAGGAACATTTTGTATATTTCTGTATTAAAACCTATTGAGATAATAAAATGCCAAACGATCAGTAGTAGATCCCTTTACCATACGCTATCATGAATTATTACGTTATCATATACAGTTAACTCTCCAATTAGAGTGTCAGCTCCTCCCTGCCGTTTAATTGGATTATTAAACTATTGTGTAACATTTATGATCCTGGAGACTCGGTGCTCCGGGGCTTATATTTCAAACGTTATATTCACCCGGGAAGAACGAGACGTGTTTGTTACGGTCTGTGTGTATAATTATCCGTTTCCTGGGTGCGATCTGTTTGCCGTGCTACGTAATTAAAGATCGGAGTCAGGAGGCCAAGAGACGTCTGTATGATATACACTCAGCAGCACCTTTTAGCTTTGCTTCACCTAAGTGCTACATAAAGAGTCGCCCCAGCCATTTTAATCCATTGTACAGCACTGAGGAATATGACGGCGCCATATAAAATAATAAATAATAATGCATATGATAGTTGTGGGGTCCCTTTAAATGTTTTTGTGATGTCCCTCTTGTAAATGCAGAATATGCTTTGCTCACAAACCCCTGCTCTTTATCTCTTTAATCCATTTATCTCACAATATAAGTTTAACGTTTTGTGTTATCACAAAACTTGTGCGTTGATTTTTAACCCATGAAACAAAACATATCAGATGATATAACCACTTCAGAGGCATTGCTTGATACGTTGTCTCCAAGTGCCCAAGTACATAGCGGGCGGCCAACCTTGAGATGTTTTGAGGTTCCTCCATCCACCTTCCTCAAAGATCTGACTTCTTAATTATATTTTTCTCATTTTCTCTTTTTTGAAGTATTAATTGCTGATGAACAAGAGGAAGGAGCATGTAACGCTTCTATGTCCCTGCCTTTTTAACACTTGAGTGCAAACTTTCTGAGCCGTCTTCTGCTTGGATGGAGGATATATTTCCAACACCCTAAAGTCTTATTTATTGACATACTTACTGGGTAATAAACTGCCATGTGCTATTTTGTAGTGCTTGTGTTAAATACGCAGGTTCAGAACTCTTTTTTTTTGAGTAATAGCCCAGACCTTCCCATCTACCGGTATGTCTGGCAGGAAATTGTTACCCCAGAACCTAATATCCTCTGTTTTAACTTTACATACATAACAGGCAAACCGTACTCTTTACAGTACGAGGATATGGAGTTGGCTCTGTGCCGGCAATTGTTTTGGTCAAATAAAAGTCTCATGCTTTTAGTTTAGTGTCTCAAGCTTAAGTGGTTTAATCCAATCACTCTGAACTTTCGTTGTGTCTTAACATAATTGTCCTTCCCCCCTGATTTTTGTATTTTTAAATATTTCCACAAGTTTAGTGTACCAATTAGTAAAAATAATAAAAAATGTATAAAATATATGTATAACCCATTCTATAAATCTCATAAAACATGCTTAATATTAATTGCAATATCAATCTGTTCTGGCTAACAATAGACATCAGCTACAGTAATAGCTTACAGCGTTTCAGTTCAATACCAAAGAAGTAAGTGGCCCAAAGAGAGAGAGAGAGAATAGAAGATCAAAGTCATTAACATTTCTTTATTAGAGATATTCTTTTATCCTTTATATTCATGGACAATATCATTCCGAACCCTTTTATAATATATGTATTTACTTTACAATGTTAAATGGAAAGGCTGATCTGTATTTATTGGCGTTTTTTGTGTTTCCCTGGGGGAACGGTCCAATTTGTTTAATAGATGAGGCCTCTTTAGTGAGCGGAGTTGGAATTGCTTCCAGTCTTTCAGTACCTACTAAATAAAAAAGAAATAACGTAGAGAATGCTGTTTGACTTCTGCAAGGGTCAGGCGATAGCTTTCTAAATCACTTCGTAATTTAAAGTAGATTTATTTACTTTTTGTACAGTCTGAGGCCAGCGTAATTAACAACAGATGATTTCAGATGTCGGAATATTCCATTTATTTATGAGGCCATCACCCATCAGTAATGCACGGCAATAAGTTATGGTATGTTAAACACATTCGTACCCTTGGTCTAAACCTTTGCAGCCTTCACATGATGGATACAAATCCCAAGCATTCATGGGCCAGTAACAGGTCGGAATTCTGGACGTTTCTATCTGATCTGCTGCTTCGCACACCTGTTTGCAAAGGAAAGAATTTCAATGCTGCTTTGTGATCCCCCCCTCCATCATCTTGCATTGAAAGGTTTAATATGTAGAAAGTTGGTATGATCCAAAAAGCTGGCCCCGGCCCCTATCCACGGCTAGCTCCACCAACATGTTTACGTTGGCCCTGCTCCTTCCTAAAGCCACTCTCTTTTCGAAGACCTGACTTTAATGTTGCAGGAATCCCACCTTGGTGCCCCCTTCCTGGTTAATTAACCCTTGAATTCTGCAAACCAAGGAACTTTGTGGCAAAATCAGACAGGGACCTCTGGCCATTTTTTGGGGCCATGTTGGGCCGACCTGTGTCTATGTAATACCCATGCCTTGACTGCACCAATGATTGCTGCTTTGCGTTTCTAAGATAGTAATCTCCAAACACGCTGCCAGAATTAGACTGATAAAGCCATCGAGGGCTGCAATCAAACCTACTGAAAGCTTTTGAAAAGTAAAGGAAATATCAATCACTTCTTCCAACACATTTCTCGTGGAACAGGCAGCGCGGGGATTAAGATCGTCACACCGTATAAACTTTGGCTAACAACAATTTGAAGGTATTTTGGCTCTTGGCGAGTAATTTGATAATTCCATTGGTGATCTCTCAACACAGTAGTTATTGTCAGGGAAATATGATACGGCTTGAAGAATACTAATTAAATGGGTTTGCAAATTATTGCTGTGTTAACCGTGCCTTAAAAGAAACCTTTATAATGATCCACAAAAGAATTCAGGAGTTTTCCCCAAGAGGTTAGAGGTTGTGGGGAATTTGTTAAATGTGAATTTAATTTTCCTTTTGCAAACCAAAGACGTATGGATTTTTTTTCATTTTGGTTACATTTTACTTTAACCCTTAATAAGTCAAAACATCTTTTCAGGTTTATTGACAATTTTGGGCATACGTGGCAAAAACAAATAATATTTTAAAGTTGTGTGTATGTATATATATATGTGTGTGTGTATTTATATACAGCTGATCTCTACATGTGTATCCAGATTTTATTCTTTAATGTTTAACCATTGCAGTGCAGGAGGGCTGTTGAATGCAGTGCAGGGGTTATATTATTAGTAACTGCTTCTCAAGCAGTGGATCTACACTACAGAGCATTTGGATGCAAGGTGGACCTGCTCGCTTGGCCCAAAGATTAGTAGCATTTCACCCAAGTGGAGCTAAGCCCCCCATGCACTAAGCCGTAGAAAAGAAGCAAGCTCAATGCTCTCGGCAGCTGCCTAGTTTGCGTATGGTAGGACCCTAAGAGGTTCTGCAGCAGCTCTGGTTTGGCATTGCAATGAACAAGTGAGTCCGCATGGCAACCTAAGCTGTTTAAGTTTGTTCGAACCACAAAGACAACTCCTGGGTTTCCCACTCACAACTCCATCGATACAGCTTCTCATACCTCCGCTTATTGTAAAAGAAGATAAATCGCAGAGTCTCACAGTCCAAATATAGAACCGGGCAGGCTCGGTGCGATTACCCCCCATGGTTATTTGCATTGCGGTCCCTTTAAGGCAGTCATGACAGCGTACAGGATGGATATTACATCATGTAACAGGAAGAATAGCTATAAATCACCGTCCTCCATAAAACACGCGTCGGCATTGTGCTTATAATCTCTGTAAAGCACAAGCGAGAAGTACTGACTTAGATCTGTAAGAGCAGACAGACGCACACCTTCCTTTTTCTGTAGCTCTAGACAATAGAAAGATGAATGACTACATGAATAATAACACAAATCTCCCTTTTCTTACATCTGGTTTTGCTTTTACTTACAGGATAGGCTATTCTTTTTTCTCTTTTGACAAATCCCTGAATTTATACAAATACAACATAATTACTGCTTAACTTTGGATATAACCTGCGAATGGTTCTTGTGCGTACAGCCTGTCGATGACACTTGGGTAGTTTTAATTTTTTTGGAATAAATATTTTTTTCTTAACACTTGGGAAAAATGCATATGAGAAATTCATTAAAGAGTTAACTAGCTGGGGTTCAGGAAGAGAAAATCTAAAAAAAGACATCTAAATTCCATTGGGGGGAGTGAATTCTGTCCTGAAAAGAGAAACCGGTTCACCGGAGATGACATTGTTTCTATATGTATTTCTGCAACTTCCTTGTATGCTGCAGACTATTGTGGGCATGTTAAATATCCCCTATATATTGTTTCCTAAATGGTTATTTCTACTTTAGGCCATTGCAACATGTAACAACAATACTTCTTGTAGTCTACAATACTACTATTGTAGAGGAAATTATATATACCGTATATTATATTATATTATATATATAAAATTCCTTATATTTCAAGGATTTTTAGTCTCCAGTTTTATATTAGAGAGGTTGGTTTTCGAGATAAAACTTTGTACCTTTTGTCAAATATTTTCATTATGGTAGGTACTAAATATCATTGCTGCAGCTTCTGTGCCACTGATTAATTGGCTGCCCCCAAACAACCAGTGACAGGAAAGCGCTCCCTTTAAAATCAATGGGAATGCTTCCCAATAATACGGTGGGTCTTATTAACCCCCCCCATAAAAGTGCTGGCTGGCGGTAAGGAAATCACATGTCAGGAGATGGGTTTCCTGAATGGGAGATAGCTTTTGGGTGGGAGAACTGCATATGGGGGGATTCTGCATTCTGCAAGACCCATGTATTTTCAAGGGGACACCATGAACACAAGGGACCTCTCATGTATCCTATGCATTAAAGTCTATATGATAGCTGCGGTGTCCCTCTAAATTCTGCAGAGTCAGTGGAACGCCTCTCTTAAAAGGTTATGTTAAATAAAAATATTTATAATGCATAAAAGAATAAGATATGGATAATAATCTATAGGCAGCTTGGCTTCTTTTAAACGTAACAAAGAAAACATTTTCAGAATCCTTAAATACTTTTTCGAAGTCCAATCGACGTAAAACACAACAAAAAGTATGAATTATATTCTCTTGAGGGACTAACAGATCTCATCGATAAATCAATTCCTGTATACGTGATTTTTTTATTTTTTCTCTTTTATCTCTCCTCTCACAGCAGGTTGCAAGTGGATGATGGGAGTTAAAGCCCCCCATTTCCAATTGCCAGTTTAGCATAGATCAAGGTGGTCCTAAATTAATAAGACTTTTACTTGTGCACAAAAAAAACCCTTGCTCTGAGGATTAGTCCACATGCTTGTGCTTTATTCGACTTTATGAAGAACAGGATATTTAGTTAACAAGCACAGCGCCCCAGGCCTGCTCTAGTTTTTCATTAAAAAGAAAACTATATAAAGGAATTTTTCTGAATATAATCCCTTCCTTCGCTGTCTAATCAGAAAGTTATTTTCAATAATAAAGCATGATTGCAAAGCCTTTGAATAAAAGCTGGATTCTATTACACACACACGCATACATACACACATACATACATACATATATATATATACACACACATACATACATACCCGCACGTATGTTTTCGGCTTAATCGCTGGCATATGATGCATACTCGTGTTCTCTTCAGTCACAAGAAACACATATCCCCTCCTTCCAGATTTATTAAAGAATCCTAATACTAACCGTTATGTTCCACCCGACTAGTACTGTACATATAACATGCAGATGAGCAGTAAGCTCCAGTGTCCAATGCAGCCCCAGCAACGAAGATTGCATATTAATTTTTACAATTTGAATTTGCAGTTATTGCAATTCTAACACTTTGTCTTCTTCTTCAGGACCCCTCATATATCTACAGACTATAGTTTTTAACCCTCATGTACTTTAGTTTGCTTTTCAAATTGACCCACATTTTCAATTAAACCGTGCAGCCCATATTAGTTTTTAAACCAAATTTTATTGAAAGATGGAATAATAGCTGGACATTTTAATTGGAGCTCTATTACCAAAGCCGGTTGTTCTAAAAGCTATGTCACAAACATTTCCCCTTCAGTTCTCTATAGGAGGAAAGTTAAGTAACTTTATGAACCATATTTCTTGCCCTCATCTGTGTGTTAATCAGAGGGGTACAGCTTATCATAGAGAGTATAGTCAAAGGTTGTGTGGGAATTATCCATCCTCGTAAACCAATAAGCCATCAGAAGCATCAGTCCAGCCAGGATGCCTCCTCCGATGAACCCTATGAGGATACCATGTACCAGAGGCAAGACCCAAGCTGTTGGGCTTCGAGTATAGGGAGGAAGCTGCTCTCTTTCGACAATTAGTTCCCAGTCTTCTTCGTTGAAGCTGGTCAAGTCTTTCTCTATCCGTGAAAGTCCTTCTATGTCGTTATTGTGAAGTATAAGTGGTGACTTTAAGTTTTTTGCAGATTCGTGGTAAGTTTCCACGTACTTCCTGAGCTCCAGAAGCTTGTCCTCATTCATGTTCCTCTCCAACTCTCTGGCCATATCAGAGCGCCCCACCATAGTCAAAGCAGTTGAAATGTGATCCCAGTAAGCAGTCCCTCCTTGGGTCTCAATCCATTGCTTTAATGCCTCCTTACACTGTTCTGTAGTGACAATCTCCCTGCGCCTGCGCCTGAGTCCCTTCTCTGGTTCAGACAGGGAATTGATAAGTTTGGTCAGATCTGCCTCAGGTTTCTTGATTCTTTGATAGAAATCTTGACATTGACGCGGTGTAAGGAGTTGGGAGATGCGCATGATCATGTGTGGCCCTATATCCTCTGACGCTGTGTCTTCGCATGAAGCGTAAAATAGGAAAGGTAGCAATACTGCTAGTCTCCAGTAAGGACACATTGCTGATGTTCTTCCGTAAAGTCTTCTCCTCAGAGAAGAGGCTTCTCTTATCAACACTGACTGATCTCAATAACCAGTGTTAAAATAAAAAACACCAATGTAGACAAAATACACCAGTATCGATTTGTGCTTCGCACGTCGTCGCCTGCTCTGTGAGCAATGACTTGTTTATGAGTTTCACCCTGTATTCCTCTCATCTGCTCTTTATGACATCACAGTGCAGCTGCTGGCCAGGCAGGGTTGCTTTATGACAAAACAGACAGGGTCTTGAATATTCCACGCCCACTGACTGAGGCTGAATGTTTTTGACACTAGATATTTGAACTTCATTATAGTGTTTCCAATTAAATAAATACATTTACTTGTTTCTAGTGGTGCTTGGGTTTAAATGATATGTATTTCTGCAACTTCCTTGTATGCTGCAGACTATTGTGGGCATGTTAAATATCCCCTATATATTGTTTCCTAAATGTTTATTTCTACTTTAGGCCATTGCAACATGTAACAACAATACTTCCTGAGAATACTTACTGATAGCTGAACACTATTGTAGAGGAAATTATATATATAAAATTCCTTATATTTCAAAGTTTTTTAGTCTCCAGTTTTATATTACAGAGAGGTTGGTTTTCGAGATAAAACTTTGTACCTTTTGTCAAATATTTTCATTATGGTAGGTACTAAATATCATTGCTGCAGCTTCTGTGCCACTAATTAATTGGCTGCCCCGAAACAACCAGTGACAGGAAAGCGCTCCCTGTGAAATCAATGGGAATGCTTCCCAATAATACGGTGGGTCTTGTTAACCCCCCCCATAAAAGTGCTGGCTGGCGGTAAGGAAATCACATGTCAGGAGATGGGTTTCCTGAATGGGAGATAGCTTTTGGGTGGGAGAACTGCATATGGGGGGATTCTGCATTCTGCAAGACCCATGTATTTTCAAGGGGACACCATGAACACAAGGGACCTCTCATGTATCCTATGCATTAAAGTCTATATGATGGCTGCAGTGTCCCTCTAAATTCTGCAGAGTCAGTGGAACGCCTCTCTTAAAAGGTTATGTTAAATAAAAATATTTATAATGCATAAAAGAATAAGATATGGATAATAATCTATAGGCAGCTTGGCTTCTTTTAAACGTAACAAAGAAAACATTTTCAGAATCCTAAAATACTTTTTCGAATTACTGTACATATAAGATGCAGATGAGCAGTAAGCTCCAGTGTCCAATGCAGCCCCAGCAACGAAGATTGCATATTAATTTTTACAATTTGAATTTGCAGTTATTGCAAATCTAATACTTTGTCTTCTTCTTCAGCACCCCTCATATATCTACAGACTATAGTTTTTAACCCTTTATAACTAATGTACAACCATAATTTAGTTTGCTTTTCAAATTGACCCACATTTTCAATTAAACCGTGCAGTCCATATTAGTTTTTTAAACCAAATTTTATTGAAAGATGGTATAATAGCTGGACATTTTAATTGGAGCTCTATTACCAAAGCCCGTTGTTCTAAAAGCTACATCACAAACATTTCCCCTTCAGTTCTCTATAGGAGGAACGTTAAGTAACTTTATGAACCATATTTCTTGCCCTCATCTGTGTGTTAATCAGAGGGGTACAGCTTATCATAGAGAGTATAGTCAAAGGTTGTGTGGGAATTATCCATCCTCGTAAACCAATAAGCCATCAGAAGCATCAGTCCAGCCAGGATGCCTCCTCCGATGAACCCTATGAGGATACCATGTACCAGAGGCAAGACCCAAGCTGTTGGGCTTCGAGTATAGGGAGGAAGCTGCTCTCTTTCGACAATTAGTTCCCAGTCTTCTTCGTTGAAGCTGGTCAAGTCTTTCTCTATCCGTGAAAGTCCTTCTATGTCGTTATTGTGAAGTATAAGTGGTGACTTTAAGTTTTTTGCAGATTCGTGGTAAGTTTCCACGTACTTCCTGAGCTCCAGAAGCTTGTCCTCATTCATGTTCCTCTCCAACTCTCTGGCCATATCAGAGCGCCCCACCATAGTCAAAGCAGTTGAAATGTGATCCCAGTAAGCAGTCCCTCCTTGGGTCTCAATCCATTGCTTTAATGCCTCCTTGCACTGTTCTGTAGTGACAATCTCCCTGCGCCTGCGCCTGAGTCCCTTCTCTGGTTCAGACAGGGAATTGATAAGTTTGTTCAGATCTGCCTCAGGTTTCTTGATTCTTTGATAGAAATCTTGGCATTGGCGCGGTGTAAGGAGTTGGGAGATGCGCATGATCATGTGAGGCCCTATATCCTCTGACGCTGTGTCTTCGCATGAAGCGTAAAATAGGAAAGATAGCAATAATGCTAGTCTCCAGTAAGGACACATTGTTGATGTTCTTCCGTAAAGTCTTCTCCTCAGAGAAGAGGCTTCTCTTATCAACACTGACTGATCTCAATAACCAGTGTTAAAAAAGCACCAATGTAGACAAAATACACCAGTATCGATTTGTGCTTCGCACGTCGCCTGCTCTGTGAGCAATGACTTGTTTATGAATTTCACCCTGTATTCATCTCATCTGCTCTTTATGACATCACAGTGCAGCTGCTGGCCAGGCAGGGTTGCTTTATGACATAACAGACAGGATCTTGAATAGGCCACGCCCACTGACTGAGGCTGAATGTTTTTGACACTAGATATTTGAACTTCATTATAGTGTTTCCAATTAAATAAATGCATTTACCCGTTTCTAGTGGTGCTGGGGTTTAAATGATCTCACTGTATTAACACCTGCCCTCCTGGTGGGGATAATAATAGCTTTTATTATCATGTCAGTAAAATAAGAAATGCCATTGTAATTTAGATAAGTGTACAATGACAAATGTTAATGTAAATTTAAAGTTTTTTTTTATTCTGCTGTTGGTTTTTATCACCCAGTTTGTTCATTAAATTATTTTAAACAAACGCACATTTAAGACATATGGAAAACATAAGAAATGCTTTAGGGGACAGCATTCCATCATTATATCTCATGTGAAATACCGGTGTGGGGGCTTCTGCCACTTCGCTGACCCCGTAACGCTTTTAATTGACCCAGTACTTTCTTATGACGGGAAGCAGCAGGGAGCGAATATTCCATAACCGTTTTCTTTTACAACTTCGCCACCATATGTCACCTAAGTGGCTGACTAAACTGCCATGTACCACCGTAACCCCAGAGGTCTTTTCCCGAGCTTAATGGTAGGTTGAAAGTCAAGCTTATGTAAAGACGGCGGTGAATCGGAGTGCCGTTGGATTGTTGCTGTAGGCAACAGCCCATTTACAGCACATTACAACATACAGTATAAATATGACCCAAGTACAACATATATTTAGCCTGAGATTTAGACTAGACCTGGAGAATCTAATTACACATAATATAGCTTTGTGCCAAAAAACCCAGCAGAGATCATATATTGCACCAAAACACTACAGTCAAATTGCATTATTTCTGTTACTCTGTGGGGGTCCGCAAAACCCAAGCACAGTTGGCTCCGGAAAGTTAAATGAAAATGTCCATCTAAGTGTATGTTTTACGTTTTTAAATTATAGTCTTTAGTTGCCGTTGCCAAAATCGCACGCAGTTACACAACATGACTCACAGCGAGGGCAAGTCCTGCTGATGAAGCGGATTGCGAGTTATCTCCATGCGGATGTTCTGCAGATTGGACCTCGGGAATTATTTTAATTATGGCTCTGCTGTCCCGCGATCCTTTAATTACCGCACAAAGAAGACCCTTGCCAAGTTCTTTGCTGTTGGAGGGGAAAAAAGAGCAATTTTTCTCCAGACCAAACAGTGCCAGTGACCGTGACAAGTTGGAGAGGTTACAGGGAGGCTGACGCTTTATAACATTCCAACATCTAAACTTTTTAATTAATGTCTGCTAGATCGTCAGTCTGCCGATTTCATGTATTACGTAAGAACTGTCTGGAACTTCTTTTAAGGGGACAGTTACGCTTGGGAAGGTAAAATGTTATCGCTCTACTTTCTTGGATGGCTGGGGAGAAGAAGACAATTATACATTATTCAGAGCATTGAACATTACACATCTGTGAACTCATGTAGCACAATTACATGGAAATGTTTTGTTGTCATTCATATTAACAGAGTATGTTGGCTAATTTTTTAATAAATTGTCGGTTCGGTGGTTATTTTTTATACACATCCTTAATGTAATCCAGAAACGGTAGACTTGAGGGTCCATCCGCGTTTGGGCCAGAGATTGGTTTCATGGTCTTATTAATTTAGATTGTGGGCACAATTCTTTATGCCGCTTGGTATTGCTTATGTTAGGGTCTGCCAATGGTGCACATGTGAGGATTAATTAAAGGATTAACTCTCTGCCCTCCCTGTGTTGTAAGTTAGGTGCAAGAGTTTGATTTACTGCATTCATCTTCTGTAATCAATCAGTTGGACCTTTTACACCCCTGAGTTGCTCACTGGAGAATAAAGTCACTAAGTGCGTATACAAGTTTTATTGTCTATCCATTAAATTGGCTTCTAAACCCCTTACGCTGCGATTAGTGAGTAAAACACACCTGTGGTTTATTCACTAAAGTGTAAGCAACTCTCTTGCTAACTCCCATGTAAGTGAATAAACCCCATTATGGCTGCCTGACGTTGATACAAACCATATAGAGAATCTCAATATCTGCCTGGATTAGTGGTAACAATGTTACCGTCGTATATCAGTTATGCTGCTTTTAAATGAGCATCTCCTCTCAAATGCTATTGCATTGGGTATTTTGTCTGCTTGCACCGATAAAGGATTCCTTGGCCCCTCCAGTGACGGTATAAGTCTTGGGCCAGTGAAAAGCTTGTCAAGATGTGTAACTTGTGCTTTTGTCCAGATGAAAGTATCACTAATTGAGGGTCACCTTGTTTGACCTTGCACCCTCCTTCATAAAGCATGTGCACGGTGCAGACGATAATGTAATGGGAGTAAGTGGGATCATTTGATACTTTAGAGTGGATTTTCTTTGTGGCATTTGATGGATTTTCAGACAGTGTGACCGGGACATAGTAACCCGGAGCGCAGACGTGAATTGGCCCCGACTCGTCTCATTCATTCACTGAGCCATGGCCCCTCACCTGGGCACTTTGGTCTGTGCAATGGGAATGGTTGAATTTTCCACTGAATAGTATCAAAAGAAAGAAAGCAATTTATCAGTTGCTTACGGGAACTGTAGCCAGATGCTGGAGAATTATTTAAGGCATCCCAGCATTCATAAGCTTTTTCAGTAATCACTTTTCAAGATCACTTTTGCTCGAAGTACAAAGAAGTATTTGCCGAAGGGCAAGGTGTAAATAGTGTGAGAAGAGATATCTGAGAAGAAAGTGTCGAAGACTCCTGCATTTGCTTTGTTTATGGTTATTGCATTGCACCTTTTAAGAAGCACTCCAGCACAATGTTAAATGCATATTGAAGTCAATTTTGCATGGACGCTAGTGCATTTTTCTGCATGCAAATTGGTGCAGGCATTTTTTAGTTATTAGCGTTATAAACTGAGACTGCTGTCTCATATAACTCCTCCCCCCGATGCCTCCACTAAAAGCAGGGGGCATACTGCAATATGCTTCTCGCACATGCTCAGTAGAACCCACATTCTGATCAATGGATGCTAAGCTTAGTAGCAGTAGCCAATCACATGTAAGCTATACCGAAACGTATGCTTTGCTATAGGCGACTGGTTATATGCAAGAAGTTTATCTCCTGATGTACTCATGCTTGCTAGTTTCAGTAGAGGCAGCCAGAACGGGACGTAAATGAGAATCCAAAGTCTCGTTTTCTGACACTGACAATTTATTTGTATTTCAACTTTTAAAAGTTTTAAGATCGTTAGAAAATCAGAAAACCAGGCAAATAATAAACAATATTAAATAATTATAGTTTTCCACTATAGCATTGACCTTGCATGCGTTTTGTCAACTAGGTTACTATATAACTGTGTGCCCTTTCGCATGAATGGAAGAAAGGAGAAAAAACATACAAAATTAATTATCGGTTTGGAGAATTTATGGGGTTTTTTCTATGCATTTTTACTAGCAGTGCAGAAGATTGCAGAACTGATTTTTTTTTTCTGGTTCCTTTTTATGTCACGGAAACAGATATAGTTTATTAGAAAGAACAGGAACATATGTCACAGCCCTCTGGATCCCTCGAGCAATGGAACATTTGATAATATTAAACAGATCAGACTCTCCTTCTATGCGTTTTGATCTCCGGCTTTGTGTTCTTATAGCGTTGGTACAATGCCAGGCATTTTATTTCTTCACCAAGCTTCTAAGCAAATGATCCGTGCTGAGCCCCCGAACCCTGATAACATGTGGAATGCAGAGAACGCAGTATATGGGTTTTTTTCACCATTTTTTATCTTTTTTTTTAATGCTTTACAGAGCACTACTCTGATAACGTATTTTTTCTTTAATTCTAAGTTTTAAAGACTCGCTGACTTGAGTAACTCACAGATATGGGATACACTGGTGTTTGGAGGCTTTCTACTTACGACCGATAAGAGTTATTCTGATGTTTTTCCAGTGCATTAGGCATTTATCGTTTTAATAAAAAATGTAAAAAAAAAGCTTGAATGCTTTCTTCTTTTTTTTGGCATCTTATACAAAAATGCATTTATTTTTTGCACTTCTCGCTCTCTACTCTTATCTTTGCGTGAGAATTACAATCATGGTGTCCAGATTTCTGCATCTGAGCAAAATTACATTTTAGTAAATAGCGGGCTTATGGCACATAGTCCTGTTTAACCTGAAATACGTTAAAGCTGAGATAGCTGTTATTTTTACAAGACAGTTGGAGTTTCTTAATGTAAGTTGTAAGCCTTATTGTTCTGTACCCATTTCTGGTTTAAATAGAGAGTGTTTAACTGACAATGTCGCTTTATGCTCCCTAGATCTTTCTGAGGCTACTTTCTGCTACATTTTAGCAGATAAAGACACTTTTGTGCTTCTACTTCTTTCATCAAGGACATCTGGAGTTCTCGCTAGGGATGTATCTGAGTTTTTGATGCATTATTAAGGCTAATGAGTGTCTCTATGAGTCCTCTACTGGGGACCACACAATGGCAAGACCTCCAGCAACATCTCCAAGTCGCTGTATGACAATGTTCGCAAAATATAAGTGAGAAATGCGGTGATGGATTAGCTTTTGCTGCCGTTAACGTTCGCATTGCGGACCGCAGCGTTGATGATTTTTGCAAACATTCCGCTACTTTTTTGTAGGGGACGGATAAATCCCTTTTGCGTTTCATTTGTATTAACATGAGATAAAGGGCTCAAACCACTAGTATTAAACTTATAACCAATCACATATACACCCAAACATGAAGCACATCATTCAATCATGACCCTGAAGGACCTGTAACAGTTTACATCGTCTCCTAGAATGTTGGAGCCATCAACTTTGCGTTTGATGCCCCACTTCTCTGCTCCATTATGCACCATGAAAGGTTCATTGATTGAGTGTTCTAAATCCCAAGAGAACGTCTAGTTTTATTGAATCGACCTTGGAGTCATTAATGGGCAGGTGACCTCTTCCGTCGGCCACAAACTGCTTCGGTGTAACATGACATCTTGTTTAATAGTTTCCATAAAACCCGACCTACTAAGAGTAGAATGAATTCCCAAGCCTATTATGGCTTTGTGACTGTTATATTTAGCATGTGTGAATATATACAATACTTACAACAAAACCATTTTTTTTCTCCTCAGGACTAAGTAAGAAAAAATGTTGAAGGCCGTTCTGAAAAAGAGCCGGGAGGGCGGACGACCTGGCAAGAAAGACTCAGGTTTGTATTATACCAGAGCAGTTATGGTTTTAATTAAAGTAGTTGTTTTTACAGAACATAGTTTATGGAGCATGTAAACGACAAGAAGAATTCTGGAATTTGTTCTTTTTTTTTTTGTAAGCAACATGTTTTTGTCATTTGTTCCAAACGAGTTGAATCCCATTAAGAAATAATGGGGTATTTTAAATCTCTGCTCAACTTTTTATTATTGACTACACAAAAGATATAAAACATAATGTGGGGACTGGTCACCCCCCAGTGCTTGGGCACACAGGACCAGATACCCAGATACTGGGATTTAGCTGACATGGTAGCCGTTGGAAAATTAATAAGCAGTGTTTCCAAGCATTGGAGAAATGCTGTTAGATAATTGGCTTCACCATTCTCTGTGCTTCTTGTGTAGTTTGAATTTGTCTCCTAGAACGTTGGAGCCATCAACTTATTGAACACCATAAGCAGTCAAAACCATCCCTTTTGAGAACTAGAGGATTCTATAATGGATTCTGTGTTATTAAATAACCCGTGTGTAGAATGGAAATAAACCTTTCTTTCCGTTCAGTAAACCTGCCGTAGAGACCATTTGGGAAAGGTGTTATTAGGCTGCATAAAAAGAAGAGCGTCACACAACCTTGTAGCCTGTTGAGTCGAGACGCTATATATAGGCACTAATCGCTCTTCCCCTGTCTAGGATACAGTCTTGTACGCTTTTCTTTTGGAAATAAAACTCTGCGAGAGCTGAACAGCTGTCAAAAACCATGAAAAGAAGTAATGTAATATTGGCGCAAAACCAAAATAATTTATCAGGTGCGAAAATGGACATCGGCAGTAGGAAAGACTTTCGGAAAACATCTGTTCAGCAAAACATCCCCGTAAGCTCTGTCTGACTGTGTAATTATTGCATATGAGGCATCAGAAAGATAGCGGCAAACCTAACCCTATGCAGCGTGAAACGGTGACCCAAAATCAGGCATAGGCACCAATATTACTCATGGTGGACATTTAGAATTTGCCTCCCCAAGGCATGTTCTTTTGGGGTAGATTTGTGGAGAAAGAGTTTCTGCACCTCTCTTTCTATGCAAATCTATCTGGATTATTTTCGTGGTACTTCTGTAAATGGCAGCAGCTCTGCCCTTTTGAGGAAGTGCACCGGGAGGCCAGAATCAAGGAGGAGCGGGTGAAGAAAGAAGACACGGGGAGAGGCAAACAAAGAAAGTAGGCAGAAGAACAAGAAGAGGCAAGAGAACAACTTAATGTTTTTAAGTTATTAATCTTCACGTACAAAATACTTGTCTAGTCGTTTATAAAAGTCATAAAAATCATCTAAGTACCTGATAGCGTGATAAAAAGTATATCAATACCACGTTTTATTAACCTTTTACAGTTCCACTGTTGGGACAGCGTCGGTAACAATCCTTTCAGTTTTGTGTCCTGTTCGGCCCCTTTGTGTAGTATTGTGAGGGTTGATAAAGCAGCAGGGGTTGTGTGAGTCTGTTACAAGCAAAGTTCAGATCTTTTCCTGCAGCCTACAGTAACTTAATATAAAAAAAATTCCTAGAACAAAACTTCCTTTGTTTAATTTGAAGAACGTCTCACTGTTCCTGGCTTGTTCTGTGATGCTTTGCCCAGTTCTCTATGGCTGTAACCAATTATGGCGCAATACCCTCCCCAACTTCTACCGATACGAAACAATTGTACGACACAGGGCCGCATTTATATCGCTGGCTTCAAAGCTCTGTTTTTGAGCCATTCATTGTTGTTTTGGGTTCTTCTTATGTAACTCCTTGAAAATTAATTATTCGGCTGCTACATCGGATTCTATTTGGCTTTAATATCATGTTAAAGTAGCTTGTGATGTTCTAACCCATGTTTCAGATCCAAAACGCATTACACAAGCCAAGGTTATGTATACTGTTTAGATTTCAATTAATACTAAGGGTGTAGTTGCTTTATTATTATTATTCTTTTATCTAGCACCCTCCTATTCTACAGCATTGTACAATAGGGCTTTATAAAGGTCATTATTTTTTATTTTAATATATCCCCTGCTTTTTCAGCAGGAATCATGTGTGCACTTGCCTCTAGTATGTCACATCATTGAATCAGAGAAACTGACATGACACGACATGAGGACAGAGCTTGGTCACACCATAAACTCATGAGTCAGGTAATGACTCATAAAGCAGACGAAATGACTCGTCAGCCGTGTTAGTGACCGGTGTCTAGCGCTTCGAACGTAAAGACAAAGCAGAGAAAAATATTTATTACACTTTCTATGGTTTTGTGGGCTTTTCCGTGTTACATTACACTTCATCTGGATCTTTGTAGTCTCACCATTTGTACTTTTGATATGTTAATTGGGTGCCAAACATTCCAATGCAGTATGCCACACGTAGTTAATAATGCCAGGTAAGCACAGTTAAGTAGACATTTAAGGTAAATGTATAAAACTTAAGGATGCTTGTGTCCCTGTCACAAACCTCCCGGCTGATTGTAGGCTGTTTCTCTTAAAGAACAATTTTTGTTTCTTTGACTTTTGTGGCTAATCTGGGCCAGCTGCATGTTGACAGAAGACCTATACATCGCACGTTTCTATGATTCTATCACCAGACCTGCGACTCTCTGGGTTTGGCTCGGAGTCTCTGGTTGAAGCTCCAGTCTCCGGGTCACTCTGTCTGAGGCTAGGCACGCCCCTATGTGTGACTAGCCCAACCCATGCATGCCTTTCTACACCGCCACATGTAGTTAGTCCCACCCACCCACAAAGCCACTCCCCCAGAAGAGGGCGATGCTGCTACTTAAACTAAGTTCAACTTGGCCAACTTTGAAATAGAGAAATTTGTGTTCGATATCGTGTTGTGGTTACATCACAGGACTTCCAGATCTTCTATATCTCATTAGTAGCAGTCTGGGTCAGCCAACTACGCATGGGCAGTTTATTCCAAGACCCTAATCCCATCATTCCAAGGACCACTGCTGGAAGCGCCGGCATCTATTGGAGGAACCCAAACATTTAATAAAAAAAGAAAGAAACCAGCACAGTGTCGGTGATAGGTATTTGTGAAAGGCGTTTGCTTGTTGTTTCTTGAAACGTGAACTGTTGCCTCTTTGTTCTAAACCATGTGGAGCAGTAATTGATGGTCTATTTCCCGTTTTGCGCTGCTCCTGTGTACCACTTAGATCTCCTTTTCTAGTCGAATTGGTGAATTAAGGTGGAGGTTAGCAAGTACCAGTAATTTAGCTCAGAGTTACATGCACAGCGCCAATAAGGTAATAAATATCTACAGGAAAGGGTCTTGTTACCGTGGCCCCGAAGCCATCTGGTATAGAAAAAGGCTTTGATTTATTATTTGAAACTATTCTTCACGTGGCCCTTGTACAAAAGAACGATCAAAGTCCCCACAAGGTTTCTGCTATGCCAGCCTCATTAGACATTGTCAAACGTACCTAATAAATTCTACTCGGCATCGCTTTCTCTTGAACCTCCTCATTCACGCTGTGGTTTCTCCTGAACCGTAACTGGGAAGAATGTCATTCTCATAGAGTTTCATGTGTCCCCCGGGGCACCGTGAACTGATGTTTCCACTTGTGATTAGTGAATAATATTTAAATGTAAAATATCACATACATAGAAGCGGCCTTCGTTATTAATAACGGTTTGATATTCTCCGAGTGCTTCGGGGAACAAGGTTGTGATTGTTTATACGAGGCTGCCGTTTCCACGTGTCACATTCAATCGTTAAAGTTCCGCTTATGGTTAGTAAAGCATATGGCGGTGATTATGCGTTTATATTATCTTACAAATAGAACGCTTTCTTCTGCGTACCAACAGACTACCAAAGCCCAGCGGACAATACATGAGCAAGAATAGCGGGCTTGTGTGCATATCTTGTGTTGCCCTCTGTGTCTTGGCCAAGGTATGGGGCCGTTTGGATAACCCCAAAGAGGTCCCCATGCTGGACGAGATAAATCTGCTTCTCTTTGGGATTCCTCAATGTTTTTAGGTGAACGTTATTTGCTTTTGAGGCCAGGGCGCCTCCTAAATTCCATCATTTGTAAAAAGAACTGGCAAGGAAATGTCACGGCAAGATTAATCACCGCTGAATGTACACACGATATTGTGTTTATTCAAGGCACGCATAATACACGCAGGATGCCATTGTACCCGAGCACCGCTCGGAAATATTGACATTGTTGCTATAGATGTTTGCCAGATTTGTTACTGGGGAAATGGCTCGGTTTCCAGCTCTGGAGCCCTGATAAAATGCCGTGAGATACCTAGGTGGATGGAGACGGAGCTCTGACATTAACATGGAAGAGTCACGATTGGGATAACACAGCGGCGGGAAGGGAGCCAGTGGAATTTGTGAGATGCCATTGGAGGGAATCTATTGGAAACAATCATAGAAAAGCACAAAAAAAACACCAAAAAAAAGCAAAAGGAAGAAAGGGATGTGGGGGGGGGTCTGCATTTTCCACCTGAGAAGCAGACACTGTGTCGCCTCTAGCGCTGCTTGTCACACGGGGGATGTTTCAATCGTCGGAATTAAAGGGTATAATTGGGTATGATTACCAATATAAAGCACACGCTTGCAGCCTTTTTTGAATCCGATTTACCGGGATGTTGACAGTAAAATAATGTGAGTAGTTTGAGCAGGACCCTTCCGAACTTATGCTTTTGTTATGCGATCTACTACTTGCTCTGTCCTGTGCGCTCATTGTACCGCACTTCGGAATATGATGGTGCTGTGCCAATCGCTAAATAATAATGCTGGTAGAAATTGTTTTGATTGATCAAATTAAGGCTATAGCTTGAGTACATTTGTAAAACCAGTCAGGGGGGCTCACCAACTATGGCAAGACAAGGATTATGGGAGTTGGGGTTAGTGTAACTTTTATGTGTTTTTTTTTTTTTTAATGGGTTTTTTCGATTTCTCACACTTGAATTATTTCCCTCTGATTTTTGGGAACCAAGCTCTTATAACGAAAATCAATGCCGTGTATATAATTCTCTTCTGTTCTTGAGCGGACGCACAGATACAGAGTTTAATACGTGTAACAGGCCGAGGGAGAGAGAACAAAGGGGGTCACTTGATCTCCTCTTAGTCACACTTTTAGAAGCAGCGGAAAAAACCCAAGGATAAAAATGCTATCTAAGTGAATTTTAATTCTATTGTTTATCCAAATTCCTTTTGCGTTAACAGAAAACTCCCTGAATACTAACATTATGAGAACTTTTTCCAGCAGAATAATAAAAGCCTTTGGTGTGACTATGCCACAAGTTTCCTGGGGCATCGTCTGGTGTCCCTGATCACCAATTTAAGGGGTTATCGTGTTTATTCTTTCAGTGAAAGTATTTTCAAGACGGAGGATTTATCCTCAAACTATGCATTTTTTTGGGATACGGTTGCATATACGATTAAACTCATTCATCTGCACCCACCGGCCCCCCAAAAATCAATCCGTACAAAAGCATTTATGTATAAGGCATATCTACTAAATAAATATATTGACTCTAAACAGTAGAATGGCTCGGTCTTAATCACCTAGTCGGACACTGACTGGTATAGCGTATCGCTTACTTTAACACCAGCTTCCAATATAATAAACCTGTCGGTTGATGTGGGTGTCCAAAATGTTTTGATTTTTATCTGTGTGTTTGGAGCGTTGGCTCCAGAATTAGATGGCTCTGTCGGGAAATGTTTGGGGTGATTGGGGGGAGACCGGGAGACGTAATGCTAGATAAAACAGAAGTGGATGGTAAAAAAAAAAAAAAAAAATATATATATAAAGGCAGCCACTTTACTTGAGTTTATATATTTTTTTAGCTTTATTTTCCCATCCCTCCGGTAAATCTTTCACCACTTCTTCAGGTTCAGGGGCAAACATTTTCTTCAGTATAATAACATGAGCCGTGTATTGTATTTTTACACGCTCTGCTTCCCGACGCAAATGGATTTCCTCCCCTCTCTTACTTCCTTTTTCTAAGGAACTACAAATCTTACGCTACTTTTGCTCTTATTTTACTGTACGCCTGGGACGCGGTTCTTTTATTAGACTTTAGATTTTGGAGACTGAAAGTTGCAGAGCCAAGAACTTCTATATTTGTAGAACTCCTCGGCTTAAGTGCGCATTCCGATAAACTGCTCTGCCCTATAAACTGCTCTGCCCGGACGTTTAAACCGAATTATACGCTGCAGTCTGCTGGTTTCATTATTATTGTAACGGGAAGCCCCTCATACTAACCCCTTGTCATGGCTTCTTAAGGGTAAGGTCCTGGTTCCGTCTTATGGAAGCTCCTGGCCTGGCTACCAGTCAACGCTCGGAACAAAAGGGTCTTCCCTATGCACCGATAAATTATGACAATTATCGATAACTTGTAAAGTGCCAACATATGTTGCAGCGCAGTTACAAAAGTCAGTGTATGAAACCCAACGTGCAAAGTTGGGGGCATTGCGTCATTATTCTAGAACGCAGTGGGAGAGTGGAGTGTATGCCAAGATAAATGAAGACCTCAAACATGGCCACTGTCCTATAAGTTATGGCTTTTTTTTGGTGGTTCGGTATTTGTATATGTATCTCCATGGCAACCGTGAAATTCTCTAAGTGGACTATCCCTAAGGGGTCATTATTCGGAGACAAAACTCTCAGGATTATCTGGCCCCAAGGCTTAGCTGTCAAAGATGAGAAGATGGTGAGGGAAGGAAATTGACACACTCTTAATCCTATCGTAACCTCTTCTAAAAACACTTTTATTGTGTTTACAACCAACAGGAGAACCTTTTTTTCTAGCATTTAACCTATTAATTGCAAGGTCATCTTTAATGTATGGGAATGTTGGCTCATTTGACAGATTATTCTTACCTTTTACCAGAAAAAAAATCCATATATTTCTTTTGTATAAAAATGTAAATCTGTAAATATAAACTGATGTTTTTGGTCATTTTTTTTAATTTAAGAAAAATGAATAAATCTTGAATGTGATGGTTTGATATTTGATTCTTATGATTCTGTTTTGGTTCTGTTTCGTTTAGTTGACGAGAGCCCACAGAATATGCTGTTCACCGGTCACAATGCAGATTTTCCGATGGGTAACCCATGCATGCAAGACGATTCGTACAGAATGGGGTTCTCGAGAGGAGTTTCCGTGTCGCTACCATCATCACCGCTGCTTCCTCGTCAGACGTACTCTGTGC
The DNA here is from genome assembly GCA_009364415.1 of Spea multiplicata. Lineage (NCBI taxonomy): Eukaryota > Metazoa > Chordata > Amphibia > Anura > Pelobatidae > Spea > Spea multiplicata. Next base: position 15,948,328 of record VKOC01000009.1, on the reverse strand, counting down.
AGCAGTGCGGTCACAAGAAATCGCCAGGTATGCTTTTGTAGTTTCTGAGTTATCTTCCACTCTCTGCATTATTTCTCATTTTGATTTAAAAACCTAAGATTTGGTTTCACAGAAAACCTATATTTTTCATATTGAATTGTCAATTATTTTCAAATTTAAAGTGACAGGAAGTGATGTAAAGTAGAGTAACAAAAAAAAAGTGATTAATTCTGCAGGTTTGGCTTTGCATGCCTCTGAACATGATTCCGACGGGGTAAGAATTCCCCTCGATATCTCTACGACAATCACATTGGTAGTTCCAGTTGGTTGTGTTAAATATCTTGTGTGTTGTGGGTCTTCTATAGGCTGCGTTTGGCTTGTTATACGGTAAGGAACGTCAGGTTTGTGAAGCTCTGTAAGCCAAGAAGATTGACCTGATACTTTTTTGCATTTCGATGTCTGAGATTTGACACTTTTGGTAATATAGTCGTTCTGCTTATCTGAAAAGTTGTCCTACTTGTCTAAGTATTATCCCTGCGTGTATAGCTACGGTCTTCGGATATTAACTTGGAATATTACCAAAAAGTGAAGTTACCGGAGGGCTATGAGGGAAGACACTTGCCCCATTAGGCAGTTTTCTTTTTTTTGACTCCACCATGTGGCTTCTCATAGAGTCGTGGGTGCCTAGTATGACACAAAAAAAACTTTTGGGGGAGTGGGTTTGTGAAGGAGCGGGGCTAGCTTTGTGAATGGGAGGGGCTATGCCCAGGCAAGCTTTTAAGGGGAGGAAGTGGGAGGGAAGTGGGAGGGAAGTGGGAGGGAAGTGGGGATGGCCTTCCAGGAGACTCATGGAGTGCTCTTGTGACTGAGTTGCCTGACGTGTGTTCCTCGTACCGTTTGCCCTTTGCGCAGATACTCGTGGTTCCGTGACCTTTGAAAGATGGAAGCGAACCGTCTATGGCAGCAGCCTGAGACATCTTTTATTGATCAAGGGTTTAAAAAGTGTAGATCCCGTTACCTGAGCCCAGTCGAGGTCAAGCACTTTAACCTGGAGACAACCTCGGGGGTGCATTAGACTGGAGAACCTGTAGGGTGTAATACATTCTTTCTATTAGAACACATAGTGAATATTATACTTGGTTACATGATTCTGAAGTCAGAGTTTTAACCATATTATATGTTACTAATAGACTGCATTTGGATATAAATGTAATACCCCCGGGCATTGGCTTACATGCCCTCGTACCTGTCTGAGCTGGACCTCTCATCATCACCAGCTGGCACTTGTCTGAAGATGATGACAGTTGGGGAATGGCTCTCTTGATCTGGTTTAGAATACATTGTTTTAATAATTTGGCTACAGATGCAATGCTCATGCCCTCTGGCACTCAAAGGCTAGATACACAGTGCTTATCAAGGATAATAACTCTATCTCTCACACATCTACACATAATGCTTTAATCCTTGGAGAATGGCGTGAATGAGTCCAAGAAAATAGTCATTAATTCCGCACAGTGACAAGAAAACGCAACACTTAAAAGTGGATTATTTTGCATGCTTTTTTTGTGTGTTTGGGTGGTTAAATCCATCCCTCGAGGGTCTTCGAGTAAGTACAAGCTTCGCAAGTAGCTCTGCTTTATTTTATCTTCAGAACCCCGTATCCTAATTTGTAGAGTGTTCATCAGAATGGGCAAGAGGTTTGTGCCAACAGACAATGTTTGGTCAGTAGAAAACGGTATCTGCCATCACACATCTTAACAAGTGGGACGGTGAGCACCTTCTCATTCTGCAAATATCTGTCAATTACAGGCTGGCTTTCCCAGAAGTATCTCAGGAATTACGTTTCTAAACATTAGACTCTAAATGCAAACGTCTCTGGCTAAAAATGGAGGGAAATATGGTCCGGGAACAACTGCAGGAACTTCCAGCTGTCCAACCCGGCTCTTGTAAAAATAATACCGGGATATGGTTAGGATCCAAGGTCACGAGTATTGTTACAGTCGGCTGTCCAGTCTCTGTAAAGCAGTACCAAGGCACACAGGATGGGACAGACCCTATTAGTCCGGCCGTTGGGTCTTGAACATACATAATCATATTTGGTTGAAACCTGTTATTTTCACTAATGGGCTTTACAAAAAAGTGTTAACACCTCTGCAGCTACGGAGAAGGTGGCGGGATCTACCTGGTGGTGCTTGTGGATGATCGGGATCTGCCCGGTGGTGCTTAAGTGTGGGCATAGCCGGTGCGTGATGGTAGGCGGCTTCTCCATGGTTCTACTCGATAGCGGACTGGCAGGAATAGTGCCTGGGCACAAAAGTGTGTAACCAATGACAGATTCCCTTACAGTCTGCTCTATAATATATATATATATAGTAAGTTTGTATGGGTTCGCCAACTCTGTCAATTGTAGTCCTTTTGAATGCATGCACTGTAAGAAGTGCTGGGGAAAACGTTGGCGCCATATAAATAAAAGCTAATAATAATAATAGTAATAATATATCTAAAAAGGGACAGGCCCTTTCAGGTCATAAATCAACCTTTGCACACGGTACAATGTTTGTTAGGCGTTTTTGTGCCAGCGAGAAAAGCCGTCCGTTGTGTTTACCTGAATTTGTCAGCTGGAGAGGGGATGATAGCCCCGCTGTATAAACACTGCCTGTTGTAAAGTCGATCACAAGAGGTAAGATCGACAACCTTTTCCTTTTGGATAAAGTGCGGGTGTTTAATCAAAGCATGTGAGATAAACGTGGAGCGCATTAATCTGCACACAGGTATAGCTACAATTCAATGTGCTTTTTTATATATAAGATTAATAATAAATTCATGTCCCCTAAAGTTCCCATGAACACCCAGGTCGCTGGGGTTACCCCAGCAGTAGTAGAGAAGTTGGGTCTTGGCAGCACACAAGTGTTGGTTTCAGACCTGCAATAAACTGTTGCATATATCCCAAACATATGTTTCCAGTAATGCTAAATCTCTTATACATTGTTAGCATTGTACAAAGTTGTGAGTGGCCAGTATAATTAAAACAATGCAATGACCTTAAATCAGCGTGTTTAATAGTAATATAGTAAATATTTGGGAAATTATGTTTACATTTACTATACGTGTTATATGTCGTTTTTGTGTAAGATGTACATATTGCCATCTAGTGGAGAGTATGTGAATTGTTCTAGGGTAAAATCCCCTGATTTGATCCTGGCAGGCAGGCAGGCAGGCAGGCAAACTGTTTTTTGCACCAGTGTCTCAACAATATGAACCTGCCGTCATGCTAGGTGTCTGCGGGGCCAAGAAATGTCACGTGACAACACGCAAGGCACACGCTATGCCATCCATGCACCGTTATTGTGCATTCTGCAGGGTTAGCTTCATCGTGTATAAGAAAGGCCTGGCCCTTGCTGTGCATGAGAGAAACAGAATGCGATGGAGGATCAGACCCATTCGCCCCCTATCTAGTCTGCCCATTTCCTAATGTAAAGACTCAAACCTTAATCAGTCGTAGGTCTAGTCTTAGATGCAGGATAGCTTTATTCCTATCCCATGCATGTTTAAATCCACTATATGAACCTCTACCACTTCCATTGGGAGGCCATTCCACTTATCTACCACCCTCCGAGTAACGATACGTAAGTGGAAAGCAATAGGCTCGTATTTCGAGTTCTTAACACAATATAAAACTCCACAAATGTCATTTATTTAAGTAACTTGTTACATTTACGTACAAACATATTCCACAAATATTTATGGTGCAGCAGGGGGAATTGAAACGCTTAACACATTCCTTAACCCTTTCAGTTCCCTGGCAAAGAATGAAAATGAAGCATGGACATCAGATTTACGACGCCTTCCAGCTGTTCGTTTTTACACGCTTTGTAACGCTTTGCTGGAAATGCGATCGTCGTTCTTTTCTCACCATTCTCTCTGCCATAAAACTGCATTTATTTATTTTTATTATTTTTTATCGTTTCACTTTCTTTCCCTGTATTTACTCTTTTCCAATTAAAGTAGTAACGGGATGGTCACTTTATAACCCCCCTTTATTTACCCCCCCCCCAGCAAAATGAAGCTGAAAAGGGAGTTATTGGGAAAGGCTGAAAAGCTAATAACATTATTATTATTATTATTATTATAACTTACGTACATACATTCATGAATACATTAAAAACTGGAATAGACAGACCGATACACTAGGTAAAGAGGGCTTGGCTTGCAAGCTTACAATCTATAATCAGTATTAATATCAGATTGTTAATGAGTAGCTCAATGGAGAGACGGCTGCTTCTGATCTTTGTGTCAATCGTTTATATTAACCCATTAAAGACAATGCATTGTGAGCCTGTACATGTACGGGCATTGTTGTGAAGGGGTTAATATGTGTGCTCTCATTATATACATTGATTGAATATCAGATCACAAAATGCTGAATATGGTAAACCCCCAAAACAGCTTCTTGGGGAGGAATAATGCACAAAAGGCAAAGAATTTCATCTACTAGATTCCCTGAGCAGGGGGCCGCTTCTCTCCCAGTAATTTCTGCTGCGTCGAACAAGCAGCGCCAGGTGTAAAGTTACCCCGGTCAGCAACTGCAAATATTAAAAACAAGCAAACCAATTACACGGCCAGTTCTTTTCTCATAAACATTCTGAATGGGGAGGAACAAGTGGGTTCATGGAGTCTGAAAACCGATCTTGATTTATGTTGATCTGGCATTTTGAGTTTAATGTGCAGTCAGTGACAACAATAAACCTGTGTTTTTAAAAAAAATAATAAAAAGTATAATTAACAGCATATTGTTTTAACCATGTCAGGTGTGGGAAGCTTTATCCAGCAATTCTTCCATCTCTCGAATGATTATTTATACAGTATAGCGTCATATTCCACAGCGCTGTACAATGGAGTATAAACCTCTCTCCCTAATGGGAAACAAATATTGGGAAATATAAATTTCTGTAATTCATCAAAAACTGAAATTCCAGCAGAAACCAGGTTATGGGAGAAATGATTATTTTCTTCTAGCGGGTACATGCGCAAATACCTCATCACTTTCTGCTTCAATGGGAACGCAGACATCTGCAGAAGTAGCTGCGGAAGTGTCTCAGGATATTCACTTAATGACATCAAGATGCAGATAATGACGCCACTTCCTGTTGTGATGCAGTGATGTCACGCATGGTGAAAATCTGGCTGGAAACCAACTTTTTTTTGCGGGTGGAAAGTGGAATTTTCTGTTTTCACCCACCTCTTCCAACACTTTGAGAAGGGCCGATTCAAAATAACGAAAGGGTTACAATTGATAGCCAGGGCAAAGTTCTAAATGTGGAGCGATTGCCATGGAAACAAACAATGATTAAAAAAAATCGTGTTTATTTATCGTAATTTTGCCATCAGCTTCCATTTCAGTCGTCATAAAAATGTAGACTGCATTTCTTCGATTTCTAGTTGACCGAAGCCTGGCCCAAGAACAAAGGTTATTTTGTGTTTACTTTAGTGGGTGGCATGTAACCTGCAGGCCTTGTTAGTCATATATAGACCCGACTTTAATGAGAACACCTTTAATAGTTTCAATGGGGAGAAAAAAATCACCCTCAAGGTAATAACATGTATCTGTTATCTTGCTGTTTTCACTAATCTCCTGTGGATATTGGATAATGGGACTTGTATTGCCCAATTTACACATTGTGCTAACATGTATAATTAATTGGGGCTAACTTTATCTAGGTTTAGTTTGCTTTGAAACTGGGAACTTATTATATGAAATAATGTATATGTAGGAGTGATGTTATATAAGAATATAATATACCCTGAGCAGTATACCTGTTTATGCGCAGAGTGGTAAATAATAGATTTTGGCTGGGGCCAGATTTTTTTTCTGTTTGTTATTTTCAGATCGTCTTGTATTGTGTTACATAGTCTAAAGTGATTTTTTTTTAATTAAATTGTATTTTGGGTCATTTGCTGAAAGATTTATTTTTTGTTATTTTTATAATTGAATGTATTTTCTTCCGTGTGTTACTGCGTATGGCCACTAGGCGGCAGTGCAGCTTGTAGTCCTTTCCTCGCCCCACAGGAAGACGTCTATTGTGCTTCTTAATTGCTTCCAGCCATTGTTATGCATTCCTTCCCTCGCTGCCGGTTAAAAATGGTAACAAATGGTTAACCCTTCATGTCCGGGTAGAAGGCAAAAGGATGTTGTGTTTCTTTTCTCTATAAGGATAGATAATATGTAACATGGTTTTCTTTCTGTTCCATTGATACAAAGTACTTTCCTTAAATGTTCACTGGGTCCTATCAGGGAATTAGGTTGTAAACTCTTTTTGCGATAAACTTTTAGTGTAAAAATTGGTACTTACAGAATCTAAGAATATTTTTTTTAGATAAAAATAATAAGCTTTATATGTGCTGCCAATTTAGAGTAAGTTCGTAGAATCCCTTGTAGGACCGGTTGATCAGATCAATGAAATATTTTATCCTTCTTTATAATGACTCGTAAAAGCGGTATATTGGGGAACGCTGCTGGAATTCTTGGAAAGCACTTGTGTCAGCAGAAATAATCATTGTTAATATTATTTTTATTATTCAGGATTTTATCACAACAGTTCCACTCAAATGAATGATAAAGGGCTCTATTCACTAAAGGGAGAGTTGGAGACTTTATAGGAGATTTGTGAATAATAATGGTCTCCTTACACATTGAATTATGCAGTATACAGGGCCAGCTCAGCCCTTCATGCAGGGGGAAGCTTGTTGGTCCTTTATAACAGATAGGGAAGTGAACTCTCTTACAGACTTCCCTGCCAACTCTCCCTTTAGTGAATAGACCCAGAAGTGTGAGAGCCTGGAGCCCTCTATGGTATGTAAGAGCAACCCTCCTCTGGAACTGAAAGGGTTAATTTCAGCGTGGCACATTTTTATGGCTAAAGCTGTTAGTACTGACAAAATAAGAAATGGAGCCCGAGGTACAAAAAAAGCTCCGGTTTTCTCAGAGTCCATTAATCGCTGTGTTTAGATCCCGCAAATAATGTCCGAACTGAGGGGGGATAAGTGCTACAAAGTGATGCTCGCAGCGCAGACGGCGTTCCCCGCTCGCTCCTCTCTGGAAGCAGTTCAGGATCCTTTCAGTAGGCTTAATTGCTTGTCATTTTCCGGAGCACGCTTACATACCAAACGTGAGCAGCCCTCAGACGGCACTCGGCTGTCAGCGTTCGCTCAGCACTTGCTTGTTGCAGGAGAAACCCTCTCGGCTTAATCTGAGTGTGAGAACTCGGAGCTCTCGCACGTCCCGTCTGGATGGAATAAGACATGTCCCAACCTTATTCATTGCAGGACCAATCAGGAAGCCAAAGTATGTTGAAAGTCCCCGAGTTCCAGGAGACGCCGTTGCAATGCCATTGAGAAAAGTCTCAGAGCTGCCGGATTCCAGCCAGAACGGTGAGTGCTTCCCGGCTTCTGCTTTCTGTCCGATGTAATATAACTTTTAATGGAGGGACATTGATCATCAAAGTGCCTCCTTAATCTGCTCTGTGCCTCGAAGGGTTAAAGTTACTGCCGCACCAGACAGCTTGGACATTAACCCAGTTTTTATTTTTATCGGAGATGCCCGGTGATTAAAGTTATAGTGGCGACTGTAATCACAGCAGCCTGTTTATTTAACTGTTCAAGTGCAGGAGTTGGAGAGCTGCATTTTGGCTTTTAGAGGGTTAATGAATTTTCTTTTTTTTTAATGCAAAACGTGTTTTTAGATGTTTTTATTCTTAGAAGTTGCTTGTTTAGCCCATACACCAGTTACCCTGTAAAGTTTGGGCAATGTAGACTTTGATGTCAGGATAATATTAATAATCTGGGGTCGGGTTGGTGCTGATGAAATCGGCCGCGTGGGACGCACGGTTTAGTCCCCCCCCCCTTTTGCAGGACTTTCTCTGTTGCTACGGCACCTGTTTCTTACAGGCTGTCTCAGCCTGTCAAAGGGTTAATTGTTAGTTAACCCTTTCAGTAGCGCGCGGCACATGACACATTGCGAAAAGTGGCACTACGGCTACACCCCATCAATAAAATTCCCAGGGCTGCGAGGGCCAAAGAACATCGCCCGGAAACCGCATGACAGCTTAGTGCTGGCAGGAGCCTCCGAGGCTTTGGCTTTCTGGGAGGAGAAAGAAGGAAGAGGAAAGAAAGGGTTGGGATGAAACTGTGAATGCAAATATCAGGGGCCCGTGGGAACAGCCCTGTACGGGAATAGATTTCTAGAAATCATGAAAAATAAGGTTTGTGGGGGGGGGTTTTGTTAGTTGTCAGAATATACGAAACCATAAATGTCTGGGAAAATCCTGTTTTTTTTTTTTTTTTTTAAATCTTGCAAACTACAGATTAACCACGATATTTCTGAGTCTTATGATGTCAAGCATGCTACAGCTGCTTCCAGGGG
>VKOC01000009.1:15914118-15938140 GCA_009364415.1 Spea multiplicata | reverse complement strand
CCTTTTTTGGCACAAAGTACAACAGGAGGCAGCGTTACAGAAAAACGCATCGCCCCGGGGACAGATCTTCACGCGAGGTTCTATTTCCAGGAGGGTAATTATTTTAATAAGTTTTAGGCATTGCGATTAACCCTTTGTAGGCCAGAAGGTGCAGCGCCGCTCCCTGCTTCAGCATTAAAAAAAAATTATATATTCTATGAACTTTCCACTCTTAATAGAACACAGAAAAAACCCCAAATAAAACCTTTTTAGGGTACATTTGGTGGATGACTATAGAGCACGTACCGTAATAAAAACCCTCTCATGAAAACCGTCCTGATTTAGTGAATTTACCCAACATTATCCAATATCTGTTAGCACAGCTGTGGTGGGCTACAAGTGACATCATCGTACCAGGGAAATCAGGCTTTAACACCCTATATCCCGCGGCCCCCTTTCCTGTGCTTTATAGTAAGTGGGGAAAAAGCGGAAGCTGAGGGTCCGAAGGCAGACCCGTCGTGGGCATTCTTCATTTCGTCAGCACGCGTGTTTACCGGGTAGCAGGGCTCTCGCTGAACGTTCTCACAGGAGCGGCACCTTGTTTTACGCCACCCAAAAATACTATTAATGGAAACGCGTTCCCGGTTTGCATTCTCCGACGGGTGGAGGTTGCAGGTTTTCAGGCTAATCGACTAACGCAAGGCTTTGCTGCGAGTATGTTTTGGTGAGCCGGCATCGGCTATCACAGCTTCGAGCGTTGAAGGTTCCAGGTGTGGCATGAGAACGCGGCGTTACGCCAGAGAAAAGCAGAGAAGAGTCCTTGTTACACCTCAAAAGATGACCTCGATCGCAGCGCACGTAATGTAACGTGTAATGGAAGCAACACATGCAAGAACAGGTCTAACAACATGTAACCGGGTTATATTTATACACCCAGATCAGGGAAATAGGTTAATGAACCGGCCCGGCTCTCCCACAACCCCCTCCCAAAACCGATCATTCTTGTTTCAACCATAAACATTTTAAATGAGTCGTTTAATGAGGGAATCGGGGCGAGCGATCGATCCACGTGTTCCCGACTGCATGGCTCTAGAAACGGGCGCTGCATGGACTGTCGGGGAGTTCCGTCCAGATGTCTGAGAGGACCCGAGAGGGTGGTGGATAAATGGAACAGCCTGCCAGCAGAAGTGGTAGAGGCCAATACAGAGAGGGGTTTAAAAACGCATGGGACTGACATATTGCTCCTGAATATAAGACGAGACCAACAACTGGCCGGTAGACCATGCCTTATCGGACAGATAATGGTCCTTATCGGACGTTAAATTCTATGTTTCCATCACAATGTATGATGAAGGCCAAACTGCAGTGAGCTGACCCTGTACAATGCATACATCATAACTACACGTCACCAACCAATGCGATAAAGCATACGAGGAATCACTGTACCTGTTTCTCCCCAAAGCGTGTCGTTTTCATTAATATCCACGGGGTAATCTCTCTCGTGATTAAGAAGACATTCCACCACCTAAAAAAAAAAGACATAGAAACGCATCACGTAAATTACTATTTCAACTCATTGAGCAAAACACACAGAGATCACTCAAAAATTTAAATTTAAAATCAAGTTGATTTAACAATTTTGCGACATGCCGGGTGGGTATTTCTCGCAGCCCCACCCCATAGAATGGAAATTTAACACTCCGGATTCCAGAGGGCTGTGAACGCCAAGAGCCCCCTTACACCCCGGGCATTTAATTCAATTTGCTCACAATGTTGGGTGCCGGCCGGGATTAGCTGGAGACTCTTCGCCTCGTTACCAGACCTCGGCAGATTATTATCCGGTTTTCACTCCTTAATTAATCTTCTCAAACGGATTCTTTTTTTTATTGGCAGTAAAAATGATTTCCATATGAAGAAAAAAAGCAGGACTTTATACAATCCTCAAAACAAAAGTAGAGTGACTGCAGACTGCCCATTAGGTTACATGAAACCGAGGAATACGCCGGTTCGCTAGATGGTACTCTTAACTTGACTACAACCCTCATGACTCTAAATCAAAGAGACTGAAAGTCAGCTCGGAGCAATGGGATTTGTAGTTCAGCCAAGATATATATATATATATATTGAAGGGGACGGGGCAAGACGTTCTACATCGATGGGAACCTTAAAAGCTTCAGGCCGCAGTATTCATCTCTGCAAAGTATCCCGTAACCCCGGGTTACCGCCGAGCCCTGAATACGATGTACCGACTACAGCCCATAGCCGCATTCACTCCATCCCCACATCCCAAGTTCACTTAAGTCCACTGCCCAGATTTGTTTCCATAATAATATATAATACACGTCCCCCGGCAGTCGCTTTGTTTATGACAGATAAATGGAAACCGGATGAGTTTGTTTGTTGCACGGAGTTAAAGAATTCAGAAATGTTTTCAATTTAAAATCTAGAAGCTGGTCTGAGGTTTATTTTCTTACTTGGGGTAAAACTGAGGTGTCAGAGAAATACCTCCAAAAACACACAAAGCTGCCCCTTTACTGAGCTGTTTGCCCTCCCTGAGTGGGGGTCGGGGGTCGCGTTCCATCTAATACCCCCAACATTTCCGGGACACCTGTGTGTGGGCGTGAAGCTAGGAACAGGGGGCGTGGTCAGACCTGAATAGGTGCAGTCAAAATGAGAAGACCCGCCCACCATTCCCAAGAGTGAGCGTCAGAGAGCCGCAAGGCGGTCTCATGGGAGCTTCAATGGGGGTCTGAGCCGCAATAGCACCGACCTCCACTGATTTTACAGCTCCCGGGGGCCGGCCAGGGGCATCAGCGGATCCTCCCAACTAGCCCATGATCCTCACTGCCCGCAAACACACGACAGTGGAGCAGTGGCCAAAAATGTGACTGTCCTACAAAAATCTGGGCACTTGGGAGGTATGCCATCTATTCTTACTTCAAGTCCACTGTCACACCAGCACAATCTCAGACCCATCATCAAAAAATAGTGCATCTTGTGTAAGTAACGTATTACTATACATCTTATTCTATGGGTCATGGTATCCTTAATATTTGGAATGGCTTTTTCGCCAAACCTGCATTCTGCGCGTATAAAGCAGCATTCAGGGGGAAATAAGAGACTGAAACATGTCACGGGGCACACAGTCCAGCAGATGTGTGTAGTGAACGCAGGGAAGGAGGGGCAGGCAGACTTCCCAATAAAATCCGTCTCTAGACGCTTTGCCACAGAAAGAAAATCCAAGCTTTTACGATTCCTTTTTAAAGTTTGTGAGCTCATTTTCTCTGTCTGGCTCTTAAATCTTCTGCACAATCGCGTCTGGAAGGTGCCCTCTCCTCCTCCCCTCCATACTTCCTATTTTATCTGGAAAAGGTTCTCTGCTGGAAATGACATCAAATATTCATGAGTATGATGTCAAGGGAGGCAAAATACGCCATGCCTCGCTAGCACAGAACAGGTAAAAGAATGACAAGTCTAAGGGGTTAATTCACTACACTGGTGATTAGTGAGCTTGGAAGAAATTTGCAGTTTGAACTCGGAAACTTTACTGAGCGGCCGGTCCTGGCGAGTCTGTCCTGCAAGTAAGGCTGGGTTGGCCACGTATGATGTATACTTCAATCTGTGAGCCCATTAATTATCTATGGCTTATGTAGGGCCAGCTCAGCAAAGGAGAAATGCGCAGGGGTTCATCCTTCATAATGTATAGTGGATTCTGGGAGTTTACACTAGAAACTCACACTTTAGTGAATAAACCCCTAAAATGGCTATAAAATGGGTTCTAGAGAAATCAGGCAGTGTTTGCAGAGCGGGTGGTTAGGCGACATCAGGCGTCTTCTAATGTTCCTCTGCGGCTGCTTTTATGACCATGCGGTGCTGCGTATTGTGTTATACTGAAGCCTCCGATATATCAGATGGCGTGGAAGTCTGATCTGGGCCCCGAACGAACGGCTCCATAAAGCTTTAGTCTCTGGTTTCTGAAATATGAGCCTGTCCGCTAATGGCTCCTCTACTGCTCAGTGAAAAAACCAGTGAGCAATCGAGCGATTATTCTTGTGCAGTAACCACCTTTTATCTTCCTCTCTACGGGGAATGATCTGGAGCGCACTGGGCTGTAATTAAGTCATAATTCCTCAAGAACGAGGCACTAATTGCCAAATAAGAATCTCTCCACCCAGCTGGGGGCATCTGTTCATAATACCCCCCCCTCCTTGGAGTGTTATCAATACACTTGTTTTATTATTTCAAAAGCAACTTGTCATATAACCCCCATTGAAAATCCTTTTGGAACACATTGGAGCTATATAAATAAACGAAAGGGATATAATATTGTATTTATATATCCAAAGGCTACAGTTCAAAAGTTTGGGGTCACTGAGCTGTTTTTACGGAACACAAGGACATTTTTTGCTTTTTTTTTTTAGGCTCTTAAACTTGGAACACAGGGGTGATGAGAGTGATAAAGGGCCATTGGAACACAGGAGTGATGGGAGTGATAAAGGGCCATTGGAACACAGGAGTGATGGGAGTGATAAAGGGCCTCTGTACGCCTATGAAGAAATTCCATTAAAAATCAGCCGTTTCCAGCCACAATAGTCATTCACGCCGTCTGTGCTGGATTTCTGATCCATTTGATGTTATTTTAACGGACAAAAATAACTTTTCTTTCAAAAACAAGGACGTGTGTGTGTGTGTGTGTGTGTGGTGTGTGTGTATGTATGTGTGTATGTATGTATATATATATATATATATATATATATATATATATGGGAAAGATGAATTACCTCCGTGTGGCCCATGCTGGCTGCAGCGGTGAGTGCCTGCTGCATCGCGTGGCTTTTTTGCACGTGGCTTTGCTGCGGTTTTGACGTCATCCAGTCGCAGTTGAGTAAATATTTCAGGATGTCACAATGTCCTCTCAGAGCGCTGTGCACCAAGGGGCTCTGTCCTTTTTTATCTACGTGGTCGACCTGCAACGAAACACGAGACTTATACTTCAATCCATACTATTAGGAGGAACCATATATTTCACACAAGTAAATGCCCAAATCAAGTTAAACTGTCATGTTCCTCCATATCATCTGAACTGGTCACGGGCCATAGTCTGGATTAATCACGGGCCAAGCCCCGGACATTAAGGGAGCCCAGATTTATATAGTACTTCATTCTAGCACTTATATTGGAGGGAAATAAAAACCACTTTTAAAAAAGCTTACGGAACTCCACACGCCATCAAATGATCTCAGATTAAATCACATGCCTTTTCTGAATGTTTGGTTACTTTCTGAAGCCATAAACTGTCTCGTTGCTCTATTTATGGCCCTAATCTACAGTATTTCTTTACCTTTGCTCCTTTTTTGCACAGAAGCAGTACGATGTTCATGTGACCCGCAGCGGCTGCGAAGCAAAGAGGAGTCATGCCGCCTTCCGACACCCCGTCAACAGACGCCCCAAATTCCAGCAACAGGTTGACCATCTCTTCGTGCCCGAGGTGGGCCTGGGCACATTGTATTGGGGCGTTGTTTAAAACTTCGGTCCTGTAGTTAACATTTGCTCCGGCCGAGATGAGAAGGCGGCTGACCTGGAAATACAGTAACAAAGTAATACAAATTACACGACTGAGATTAAACTCTTACGACACAATATCTGGGATGCCGCTCTGGGGCCTCTTACTCGGGTCCTTTACAACTTCTTCCAGCGTGAAAAACGTTACCATAAATGCCTTCTAGGATTAGAGTAAAGATAGTTTTCTATCTTTTCTATTAATACTTGTTTCAGAGGATCAGAACCTTACAGTAACCTGACCGTTTGGTGTTATGTGTGAAGGAAACGAGGACGCCCATCGTGTAACGGCTGTCAGCGTAGCGGTGCCTTTGGTTCGTTTTAAAGATGGGATTATATTCTCATAAAGTACAAAACCATTAGATGAATTACATCAACGCAACAAACCAGACGATAAGGTGTTGAGAAGAAAAATGTGTTTTCCATGAATTCATGGGGTAACATTTCTGTAAGGTTTGCCAGACACTACGAAGGAATGCGAAGCACGATATGCGAGAATATACTAAAAAGACATTTCCATGCCAACTCAATAACTGTTCCGCAGGCACATAACTTATATCCAGCCTTTTCCAACTAAACGTCCTCAAGCTTTTATCCAGAAGCAGCCAACTTCCAATTTCTCTCCGCTGAAAGGCAAGTCTACCCGTCATCCAGCGAAACGAAGCCTGCAGAATATATACTTCCATATAGCCAACGATTTAAAAGGCAGCGGACACCCCGACCAGCGCACCGCTTAAAAGTGAATGCCTTTTGCTCTTGTAGATATTTTTTTGTTAGTGATGTGGGGGCTGGGGGGTAAGCTGCAAATCCCATTCTCTGAAGATATGGTTTAGACAGTAGGGGTCCTCATTCATGGTGAAGCCCCGGCAGTGTCCACTTTGTTGGTTAGGAGAAATGGGCCTGAATTTGGATACAGCGACTCTAGGTATCAATGCACTTAAATCTATATTAATGGCCTCTTAATGTGGCTCTCTTAACATAGCCATACCTAGGAACTCCCCGGGTCAGTTTCCCCTTTCTCGTGGAGGGGGGTGTGTTTGTTTGGCCACACCCACTTCCCTTCCTTCTCCCTGCCCACTTAAGGCTGTCTGGAGCTAGCCCTGCCCCCTGCTCACCGGCAACACGCATGGCTAGCCCCACCAACATGGATGGTGAGCACCACAACGCAGAAGAGGGAGAGCTCCGGGTAGCCCAGGTATGAACATAAGATGTGACCGATGTCCATCTACATAAACATGAAATTAATTGCAGCCACAAAGCATTGAGAAACACATGTTTTTGGTAAAGCACAAACAATATTTATAAGTTTTGTGATCTGGATGAGCGGAAACACAATGAAAATGATAAAAAGATCAATTTGATCTCTTTAATCTTGATGGCTTGGGCTGTTTGGTTGAATGAAATCAGCTTAAGGTTTCATCTGTCGCTAATACGATTGTCGCTCGTAACAACCGATGAACTCATAGTGAACGCACGCCCGTCAAAACACTGCAATTAACACACAGTTGGAGGGATCCCTCGTAACCGTAACCCTGTATTATCGGAATTGTGAAATTCTGGGTTTGGGCAGATAAAAGGGAATGGGTTATGAGATAAACGGTTCAGGGCACGGAGGAGCGTGAGATACAGGGAGAAGGTGTTGAAAGAAAAGATAAAAAAGTTGACGTTGAAATGGGACAAAAAGGAAAAGGATTTAACATTCCCTTCCGATTGGCCATTATGTGCTGTACAAAATGCTTACACACCCTCAGCGAGCGAACAAGGAAGGAAAACACAACACAAACAAGAACTGCTAACAATACAAAGCACTTTGGTTCATTTAAAGGAACAATAAAGCAAAAGATTAGGTGCAGCTTGTTGAAAAAGAACAGACTGGTTCTACCGAATCCATACAAGCTTTGTTATCAGAAATCTAGAGAGACGGCTTCATTCTAATCAGCTTGGCTCATCGGACAAGCCTCTGAATGTAATGAAAGCTCCTACCAACGAGCCATGTCATGGAAGGAGCATGGATTTTACCAGCCGAGTGCCCTACTGAGGAATATTCAGCACCCTGGCTTTCATCAAAATAGATGAAGCGGAAGGAAAATTATGTTGCATTCTGGAAAGCAAACTATCCCATACAAAACTTTACTAGCCCTGTAATGGCCATTTTTCTTTCAGTACAAAGTTAAAGGGACAGTCATATTAATAAGGCAAGGGCTAAACAGATATATAGGCTATGAAGTGCTCACGTAAGAGTGATAATAAAATACCCCAGCCATGCTCGCTCTATGGAATTGAATATAATAGGGTCCTGTGCAAAAGGGTTTAAAGTGGAGTAATGAGCTTCACGTTTCCACTGATTGCTACTTGTTCAGAATATAACCCCAGAATTGACCTTAATTCCTAATCCTGAATGTCTCTTAGTTGAGGCTACCAGGATGTCACAAAAGTACGGATCGATATAAAATAAATCTCCCCTGGAGGCTCAGTCACGCTGAATGAAGTTATACAGGTTCTGCTGATGTAACGTCTCGAGTGATATACAGGGGTATTGTTTAATCTCGATGAACATCCCCACTGTTTCCTCAGTTGACTACCATCCAAAGAGCAGAAGGGACAGCGAGCATCCAGACTGCCGGCCAGGTCTTTGTTGCTCTGTTTCACCAACTGGAGCGGAAATTCACTCCGGACATTTTCTAAATACCTTCTTCGAAAAGCGCCCGACCAGCAGATTTCAAAGAGCTTTCAATACCTTGACATTCGGGGTGTACAAATTCCTCAAGGAAGAGAGGGCCGCCGACAATCCATCAGTGCTATATCCGACCCACAGGGCTTGCAAAGTACTGGAGGAGACTCCGTTCTTCTTACTGAGACCCTGAAAGACACGATTAAACACACGCTTAATACATCGTATTGATTTTGTCCTGTAAATGTAACACATACAGGTTCTAAATCAATCTCTGATGGGTTTACAAAGACCGATTGGCCAGACAGCTGTGATGGAGGGAATGCCGCATTTCCTTTTGGGGCGGAATTATATTTAGCAATCCATTAAATGTCTGTGTTTACAGAATTGGCATTCGGCATGTAAACAAATTACACATTTAATACGGAAACGTTATATAGCAATTTTGTGAGTGAACATTGTAATTGAGACATTGACCATTAAGTGACACCAATATTAACGTGCATCATGGCACTAGCCGAGTACAGGTTGTGAATAACACAGACATCTCTCGATCAATGTCCACTTGGAATACCGCCAGAACATATGGCTGATTCTTAACGCTGTACATTCACACGGCTACCAATATTTAGGTGTCAAGGTGCATATGACACAGCGATAGGACATCCGTCTCATCCTAGCTGTTAGGCATCTTCATGACAGCCACAAGTGTTCCCTACAGAGTTACCATTTTTAAACAGACCGGAAGAAAAGACCAAAGCGGCTGAACGTTTTCCCCAAAAGGGATTTCATTTTCAGGAAACAACATACCTTGAATATGTGGGCTTTAAGGATATGGTGTCCAAGCTCCATTGTTTGCTGACGATTTAACTTCCCTTCTTGTCGAGAGAACATAAAGGCCAAAAGTGCATGGCCGCTTCTAAACGGGAAGAAAAAGACTCGATGTTATAAAGAATAAAAGCATAGCAGGGAGTTTGTAAAGGGGGAGAATGGATGTTAAGAACACTTTTGCGGTAGCTAAGAGAATGAAAGCTACCTCCCACCTTTCCCGGGGTAATGATATACTAAAGCACATTGTCCTTACCTAAGCTAAGCGGGGCAGTTATGGACCCTACAGGGCAGCTGAGCCTTGACAGCTCTGTCTTTCACCTCCTGGAAAAGCTGCCATCGTTGACTCTCCACCTCATACTCAAAACAAGTTTGAGTTAAAGGTTACAGATTGAGTAGATTGTTGTGTATTTACCTTGTTTCTCATTAAAACATTACAGGGATCCTAGAAGTTACTTTTCTGCTCCTTAAATGAGAATACTGTGATGATACAAACAGCGATATACAAATAACTAAAACTGAAGGGATAACGAGCTCGGATGTGTGCGTTTGAGCCACATGAATTTATTGTGAATCTCCTGGTGGATCTGCATTATTTAAATCCTCGGAAACCCTCAGAGATATAACCTAGATTAGTTGCCAAAGTTTATTCC
The DNA here is from genome assembly GCA_009364415.1 of Spea multiplicata. Classification (NCBI taxonomy): domain Eukaryota; kingdom Metazoa; phylum Chordata; class Amphibia; order Anura; family Pelobatidae; genus Spea; species Spea multiplicata. The sequence goes on along the minus strand of VKOC01000009.1, from coordinate 15,928,450 downwards.
GTAGGAAGCTGTGACATCACCTTCCTCCAGATGATATGGAACTGTGACATATGCAGTAGGAAGCATCTGAAACTAGCCGGGAGAAGAGGAAGAACTTAAAGTCACTACTAATAAAAATACAATGGACCAAAAGCTCAAAGTGTGACCCTAAACCCAGAGAAGGAAGTAGCAGATGGTGAGAGCATCGCTGATCCACCGGTTCCTCCGCATCAGGCATGGAGATAATAGTACATTCCTAATGCTACGGGACGGACGCTGGATTCACGAAGAGCCACGGGCCACTGTACTACAAACCATGTGGAAAACTGACCTACAATGCATGGTCATGGAGGGGGAGGAGTGCTTATACTCTAATCGAAAACATGTACATTTTATAGAGCAGGTGTACTTAGCACTTTACCCTGGAGGAGATGTACAATAAATGCAGTATGTATACAGACAATACAACTTGTAAGCAATATGCACACATTATGAATGGTGTTTCTGCAGAATAGAGCTAAATTGGCTTCCTTTTGTCTCATTTATAACATTTAGGACGTAATGGATTTGACCATCAAAACACTGCACTGTGAGACAAGAAGTTGGTTTATAAAGAGCGTTGAACGTCCTTCTCTTACCGCGGTTCGCATAAGAACTGTGCACTTTCCCCGTCGGCTCTCCACACAAGCCATTCCCTAAATGACGGGTGGCAAAACATGCGCGTCTTGTCCCTCCGTTTGATTAAGAAGCTGGAGAGAACATCCATTCGCTGCTGAAAGTCTTTCCAGGCCAGCTCTGGATAAACATTGCCGGCATTAATGGCTTGGAAAATTTGCTCATCAGTCATGGGATGCAGGGAAGCCAGGGCCAAATTCAAAATGGGAAGCGCTTTCTCAAAGGCGGAATTAGTCATGAATTTCATGTTGCACTGAAGCAAGTACAGCTCGGATAACGAAACAGGCACAACTTTGTAGCTGGAGCTCTTAATGACTAAATGGCCCCTCTCGAAAAGGTCGAGAGTCAGTTTCAGGTAGAGATAGGAACCCTGGCTCCGCGTCACCAGATGGTCGGCCAGTTTGCCGATGGTCCCCGCGTCTGCTTTTCCATTTAAAGATATATTGTTCACAATTTCCTGGCTTGTGCTTTGTCGGTATTGGATATAGGCGCTGAGGTCGTCGTAGATTTCTTTGTTCTCTGGAAAATTATCCAAGGAAATCTTGGACCAGGGCAGTGAACTTGTTATTTCCTGCGATTTAATTTAAAAAAAAAAGCAATAGCGTTATTTTTAATCCGCAGCCAGTGAAACTGCTTTTCTACGTGAAATATTAATCTACAGAACAGCCGTGTTATAGAACAGTTTAGGATTACCCTCTTTGATGGTTTTCCGTTCCCTGAACTGCATTTACTAAATTGCCTGGCAGGCAAACAAGAAGTAATATGTTCGCTGGGATCCACAACGAGCTGGAGGTATTTGGGCAAGAAACGCAGAATTACCGGGATAACAATAACCCAGACAAGCTGCTGGACCACGGGCTTTACAATGACAGGCAGGGTAAACTATTCTAATGGCTTCTACTTCTTATCCAGATGACGCCACAAACTAGCAGGCTTAAATCTTTGGGTTTTAAAATTATTAATTCAATGTCATTTTCTCGTAGGAGAAAGATGACCACCGGAATTCTGACCCCCTTCCGATATCTCTCTCTGTACACCTGGATTTCGCTCAGCTGCCCTTTTTCCTTTGCTTTTAAGGGAAGCCCGAGACAATCACCCTTCAACTAGGCTGAGACTATTTCTCTGTTTGATTCTACCGCAGTTTGGTGTTTCGGGGTTGTTAGGATCCGTTGATGACATTCGCAGAAGCTTCAAAACTGCGCAGTCACAGAAAGCTTTGTTAAAAAGTGATCACAGTCACAGATTTGAGTTGTACGATTAAAACTCAATGTATACTACAAAAAAAGCTTTACTTTTTTTTTTTAACATAAAGGCGTGAAACAGGTTCTGTTCCCACGCTTCCATTCAAAGGAGCTTATATTAAACATGTTTCAACAAGCAACACTTTGACACACGATTCAGTCTGGAAATTATAAAAGTGTTTATATGACCTCTTTCTCCAAAGGATCTGGGCTTAATAAGCAATATACAGGTTAAAGAAAAAAACAACAAAAAAATAACAATAATAATAATAATAATTAAAAAAATAAAACATATATTATATTACCTGAAAATTTGTCCGCACTGTCATAATAAGTTTTATCCAAGGAGGAAAAGAGAAAATCACTTTAGCTATAAAAGAAGCTATTGTGTCCCCATAGTCAGGTTTATGAAATTCAGCCTCATTTAAGCCATCGACCAAAATGATGAATTCATCCTCTGGGATTTTTCTTTCTGCGATTCAAATAATAAACACAGGAAAATGACACGCGATTGTGCAATGTTTTCTTCTACAATAAATCCGGGACCTACAGCTTGCAAGATAACGTCTGCAGAGCAAATACATTTCTACTGTTATCACCCATAGAACCTGGAAAACTAACTCCCCCGATTTGGCATTTCTTTTAGCGAACTACAGAATTCTCCATAATGTTACAATAAAGTTTAAAGGGCAAAATCTGGAAACAATCTGAGAAAATACATTCCATAAAGAGGTACCATAGCAAAGAATCTCTGATTCTTGGGATCCAAACTGCATAGCAACAGGGACTACTTTTTGGATTTTGGGAAATAAAATGCATTAACCACAAACAAAACCTAATTTTCTTTTTTTTTTTCTTTTCTCACGACGAAGTATAAAATAATTGTGAAAAGGGGATTTAGTACCTCGTCGAAGGCTTACTAACGGTTCCAGGACTCCCCTTCGGAAGGCTGATACGGGGTCCTGGACGCAGGATCGCAGGCTGAGCATGCTCTGCAAGTGCGGTTCTCTAATCAGAAGCTCTCTGTAGGACGCCAGCTGTTGTGACCGACAAAGCAGAGCCGCAATGCTGTGTACAAACTCCGGGACCAGGCACGTGTATGTGTTGTCCGCTTGACAGTAATGATATGCAACAACCTGTACACAAGAGATTGAAAAAAAATCCACATATTCTACTTTTGGCCTAAAATGCAGCAGAACTCAACTTCAAAGTAACACTGCAAGATGTTGGCAGGCTTCCGCTGATGTGTACCATGAAGGGTTAAAGTCACTGTTTAGTGCTCTTCACATGTTTATTCTTTCCATCATTATAATTTATTGATGAAGCTCAAGTTTAAACACTGAAACTGCAATTCTCTTTCTAAAGACTAATAACAGTGATCTAATACAAGCACCACTTGGGCACAAGGGGCTGATCCTTTAATCCTGAACCAGCCAATTTCTGGGGTCCTTGGGGATCCTGCACCAATGTTATTGCCCCATGTTAAATCGCATACGAGAAGATGGCAAACAGAACATGCAATTCGCTGTAAAGCACCTCTTTTGCAATAAATAGCTGCGTGTTAATCCCATCAGACCTTCATGGCTTTAAAGCCTACCGTGGTGTAGGGAGGAGTGAAGGCTCCTGCGTGTTCCGTGTGCCGAGGACCAATAGCAGCCTTTGTACGTCACCTGGTCACTAATTACAGGGATCATGGGCATTGGCATCAACCCCGGGTGACCACAGTTACGGCACAAAGTAACCTCGGGCAGCAAGAACATTAACTTTGAGCTCCTGTTTGTTACAAATGGTGTCCTTTTACCTTTGAAGCAAGATGCTTTAAGGAATCGTCCATAAGCTTTTGATGCTGAGGGCTTCCACGGCAGCTGGAGGTCTTCATGGTGTTGGACATGGTGAGACTAAGCGGCGAGGTCTGGGAGAGAGGGATCTCCTGACCGCGGTCGATGCCTGTTTATGTGAAGACAGAGAAGCCGAGCGTGAGTGCGCATGCACAGCAGTACACATTTATTTGCTTTAGAAGATACGCAATTTTTAACCCTTTCCACGTGACTCATTACATGAAATGAGAGTCCTCTGAGACTCCAAGAGCTAAAAATACAAACTAACCCTCCAGAAACGCGAGGGGCTTTCTGTCTAACCACAAGAAAAAGGTTTCAGCAGAAAATAAAAACATGAGAGGAAACCAGAAAGAGAAAATCTGTAATGCGCTGCGGGTACAAAACAGAAAGAGAAAGCATGAGAGCAGCTTCTGGGGCAATAAGGTCTAATTTGAAGATTTTAAGCGGTCTACATACCCTTGGGAGAGGAGGAAGGACTGTTGGAAGCAATCTGCCTCATGCGTGTCCCGTGGCAACTAAGTGCTACTAGTTTGGAGATTATTGCCGTCTTTCCAAATCCTACGTTGCCGACAATCACAGCTCCCCTGTTGTCTGGCAGCTCGGAGCTCCTCAGCGTTTCCTCGATCTCCTGAAAGAGCCAGCCCCTTCCGACGAACACGGAGTCGGTCGTTATGCTCGGCACCTCGAATAATAAAGGCTTCAGCAAAATGTCTTGGGGTTTGTAGGGGATACACCGCGCTGCAAGGCAAAAAATATCAGTATCAGAAGCAGCAGGGCAGAGGGCTTGGGGTATAACCAGACATAATCATCTCAAGAGCCGGGCAGAAGAAGCCAGACTGATGCTAGAAGTCATTTCTATGAGTGTAATTTATTAAGACTTCCGCATGTAAAGCTGTCAAGCTGCTGGGGGGCCAACAATCTTGGCAAACACATATATATATATATATTATATATATACACACCATTAAGTTGAATAGACTATAGTCTATTACTCTATATAAACAATGTTGATTGTAAATAGAACCCCGGTTTATTGAATAGCTGGACTTACCTTTGATATCTTGTTGCATTCGTGTCCCAGCGGTATTATGCCACGGCATCCTGATCGAAGTCCGCAACGGAGCATTTCTCTGCACATCCAGATAGCTTAAGTCTTCCAGTTTTGTTGAGCTTGTTGCTGCAAGAACAACAATAATTCTGTGCAATATATAAACACGCGTGGTTTCTGCAAACCGCGCACAGGCACGGACAAAACTGCATTTCCCTTACGTGAAACCAACATTGGGTGTGATTAATCTATGCACTCCGCTCTATTAAAGGAAAATTATATACTTAAAAGCTGAGTCAAGTTACTCTTCATCAGAAGCCTTTGTGTGAGTTTTTCTATCTTTCTATAAACTGCAGGTGATAAGCTCACACTCCGCCGTATGAAGCACCGTTCCACCCGCACAGAAGAAGAAGAAAAACATTAAAAGAATAATTGCATTTCACCCTGAACAAATGTAGACACTAAAGTAGAATTTCTGCTGCTATGGCAACAATGCTTTCCAGCGAATAAGTGTAACTGCTGACATGATAAAATAACAGAGATGGAGATCATAATGCTATATCTTATAGATAAAATATATACAAAGTAAATAGAAAAATCATACAGAACCAGAACCAATCGGGGTAGCATTAAGCCCACAAACACTAGACATAGTCGGATTTTCTGTAATTAATTAGAGAAAACTATACTTTAACTATACTTTAGACCAGGCATTGGTAAAGGTTCAAGATTCTGGAGGTCTTTGCTTCCTATGGAGAATTAAGCAAAAGTCCATCAAAAATCCTGGATCCGAGCCCTGCTTGTGAAGTTATACGAAGCGGCCCGATGCCTTGTCGTGATATTACACGGCAGCGATTACTGAGAGAAACCAACGTAAAGACTGAAAACTCCATGAAACTGCAGTATTCCGCTTAAGCTTTCCTGTCCAATATACCGCTGTCTTATCGAGTGGCTTCCAACGTAAACTCGCTGGTAATAGGAATATTCCTGGTTTTCATATCAATCTTCCGTTCCCCTCGTTCCCCTAACACTGGGTGGCCTCTGGCTTCTCGACTGGATAAATCAAAAGTGATAACAATCAATTATCCAAGCATTCTCTGGCCGGCTTCCCACCCACAGATGCTCTTAATATCAGCATTCCCATGTACTCGAGGAGACCGGCTACATCCGTCAATTTATTTGGGGGCAAACTAAATAAATAAATGTATCAGCCGAGTACAAGTGAAAGAACCAACAGAAGCCGAGGCCAGAACACAGAGTACTTCCAGGTGAAGTGACAGCAGATCTACCTTTTGCACTTATAGACTAGTAGACTATCTTTCCAAGAGCATCAAGACCTTGACTTCAATACTGAACTTAGAAGACCACTACTCCGGCCTGAACACCTAACACTGGCTGATGGAGCCTTTTCTGTTTTTATTAATTAAAATTCTGATGATGACATCATCCATTAAAGGAAAATGGTGTCTTTAGTGTTGACTATTCAGTGTAGCATTTACTTGTTTAAATTATACTTATTATGATGGAAATAATATTCCAGGTAATACCCTTTACTTGAAGTTGTCCTATTAAGAAATGTCTATAACTGAAATATTTTGGAAACCATACTGCTCACAGCCTTTAAGCTCGTTGTGGGCAACATTGGATTCTTCGATTTAATAAATAGGGGCAAGATAAGTTCATGAGTTCATCAGCAGACGCTATAAAAAGGAACACAATGTTTTTTTCTTTGCCATGACATGCGTGGACTTCATGCCCACCATCGCTGCCAGAACCAGCCTTATTCCACCAGAGAGTTGGGGTAATGATGCGGACCTGAGAACAGAAAGCTTCGGATACACACACGGTGCCGCTTTAACCTGCAGCTGCCATTACAGGGGTTTAGAAAGTCTGCTGAACTGTAAAAGGTAGGATTTGTGAAAGTAATAGATCTTCTCTAACACCTTGCGATGCCCCGCAGCCTCCATGCATGTCAACATCTGTCAAGACTCAGATAACAATCTTAAGTGATGTTAACTGCAGAAGCGTATTACATCTCCTGATCCCCGTTAACATGCCGTATTCTAGAAATATATATTCCCAAGACCTCCAGAACTCCCCTCATGTGCATTTGCCCCTTTGCCGCTATTATCTGAGCAGGAGATGTGTTTAACCCTTTAATGCATGTTATCTCTCTTCTGCACTCACCCTGCCTGCCCTGTACTGGAATACGCGTTGAAACATAGACTTTATTTCCATAAAACAAAGAATACATTCATACGACTGATAATTCCTTGCCATCCTTCTGGATAAACAAGCTTGTCAAAGCAAGAAGACTTTCAGAAACAACTAGGTCTCCACCTATATTATTCAGACTCTTTCCTTGATATGTGGTTCAAACCCCTCGATCGGCTCTCCTCCCTTTACACAAAGTGCTCGGTAATTTTGGGACGTGTCAGCATGAAGCAGAGAAAGCAAACAGGGCAGACACACTCCTACTCAATTCCCAGTATATCAGTCCCTCTCCTTCCGAATCCCACCGAATCCCAGCGACGGCTCATCCCGAAGGAATGCCTCACAATTAATACGGTTTAAAATGTGCATTTCCCTCTGTCACGAGGCAGTGTTAAGCACGCAAGATGGGCCATCACACCAACACTGCTATACACATCAAACACTAAGGGTCACCATTAAGGTGTCCAGTTAAAGAATTATTTTTTTTGTTGGTATTTTATGGTATCTTCATGTTTATTTACACTTCATCTGCAGCATCCTAGCAAGAATTCTATATTCCGTTCTTCCTTCTAAAAGAAAACATTTCAGATCAGACTGGAACGCCAGGCTTTATCCATTCTAACCCTGGCTTTTCATGAGCAGGGTGTGCCTCTATTCTGCCCCGTCAACACCAGTAATTACCAGTGCCAGTAATTATCAGTTATATCGGCCTGATATAAAGCACAGAGCTAACTGATGGGCGCCTGCTTCTAGAATGATATTTTAGGAACGGATCTTTCCGTGTAAAAACTCCAAAACTCTGCCAATAATGTCCAATTCCCCGGCATTATCTAAGAGACAATCCCCAAGCCAGCCCGCTACATAAGAAGACCTTTAAAGATGGCAGCCCCCTTTATCGCACTACATAAAGCTTGCCGGAGACCCGATCTAGTTCTTGCTAACCTTCCTTTCTCATGTATTAGCTAGTTTTTGGATGGCTTTATCACCCAGCAGACAATAACAGGATTCCTACTAAGATTCGCAAACTTTGGTCAACTGATGGAATACTCAGAGGATTTCAACGTATCCTTTCTAGTGATCAGAATATAAAAGCTATCACGGAAGGGGTAAACATTATTTAGAACAAGTAAAAGTCATGGCAATAATACCAAAGTTTTCTATTTGATTGCAACTTGCCAAGCACTCCACAACGTTCAGCTACACTGAAAAACTACAAAACTACAACCCAAAATTCTACTTTGATGAACGCCTTTACCTGCCACAGAGTTGGGTCTCTGCAACATCAACGAGCTGGAGCTTTGTGTGTACGAAATTGGTCCTTCTCCACCAGGTGAGTCGCTTTTTGGCAAGTTGTCCATGGTGCCGCAGGATTCTTCCTCCAACACGGGCGAGCAATTATCTATCCTCCTCTCGTGAATCATCCCTTGATGGCTTCCGGCCCTTAAACTGCCATCCTTACACCATTCCAAGCTGGATCCGCTGCGGTCATCATTTTCAGAAGAGCTTGTGATTGTTGCTAACGGATGAAGACACATAGACATGATTTAATGAATGAAGAAAAGAAAAACCTCAGATGACTAATATGTATTTGAGATCGTTCCTCGTTAAAAGAACGTTATTTGCTGGCTGGAAATTGGCGGCTGGAGCCCTCGAGTCTTTGCTGTATTTTAGAGCCGATGAAATCATTACAATGAGCTCTTCCATAAGAGACTCGCTCTAGAAACTAACAAGATCGTACTCCTCCACAACAGCAGACCAGACTCAAGTTGCAGGAATGTAAATAAATAAAAAAGTCTTGGGCGCTTACACGCAGATGGATGAGGCAAGCGGGGCTGTCAGCGATACTCGGAGGATACTTATCTGCTTACAAGCAAAAAGAGAACTTTCTCACACGCTCACCGGTTAGCCCTGGGCAGCTCTAACATCTGCCCCAATACTTTAAAGAGTTCAAAGTAAAACAACCAAGCTCTTCTCTCAAGGTAGGTCTACGGGCAGAAGATTATGGTTGCTGGCTTGTATCTATGTGCAGGTGGAAACAGCACCACAAGGAATCAGGTTGACCTCCAAAACATTACCAGTGGCTACAGAACATCTTGTGAAGAACGCACACGACCAACGGATTACTTCCCCTTAAAAAAGGCGCTGTTCCACTAAACCAGTAACTCCATGCCCTAGTATGCTAAGAAAACCTAAGCAGTCGTTCTATCGCTTTCCTCTCAAGGGTTAATCACTTAAAACAACACAGAAACTATGAAGAAGCTATTAAACTCCTAGACGACCAACCCATGGAGGTCTTCCTTTGAAAAAAATATCAAAGAGGCAACATTTTACACGATTAAGTAATTATTTCTGGGAAAGGTTTGGGCATTCATCAGTTCTAGAAACTATGTTCCTAATGCTGAGAATAAAACATCCAACAGAACAGGTGGAGGAAGAGAACCTTTCATGAACCAGAGCTGCTTGTTGGCTTGTGACACATTTTAATTAGCCATCATGTTTAAAGACCAGAATTTACACCACCGTTCAAACGTTTGGGGTCACTTAACTGTTTTCATGGAGAACCAAGACATTTCTCGCTGTAACAAAATTACAAAAGGATCAATCGGCCTTTTAAACTTAAACTTGGATCAGCGAACACAACGTGAACACAGGAGTGATAAAGGGCCCTTGGAACACGGGAGTGATGGGAGTGATAAAGGGCCATTGGAACACAGGAGTGGTGGGAGTGATAAAGGGCCCTTGGAACACAGGAGTGATGGGAGTGATAAAGGCCATTGGAACACAGGAGTGGTGGAGTGATAAAGGGCCATTGGAACACGGGAGTGATGGGAGAGATGAACACAGGAGTGGTGGGAGTGATAAAGGGTCTCTGTACACCTATGAAGAGATTCCATTAAAAATCATCTGTTTCCAGCTACAATAGACATTTACAACATTAACCCCGTCTGCGCTGGATTTCCAGCCCATTTCACGTTATTTAAATGGCCAAAATTCTTTCAAGAACCCCAAACTTTTGACGGTGGCGTACAGTCACATAAAACTTCAGTATATGTTTAAAAGTTGCAATAGGTGACTTTTCATCGGCAGGGCCGTTAAGACTCGTATCGTTTCACTTCACAATATTCTGTAAGAGTATCTATTACAAAACTGCCAAATAAATGTTCTGGTTTACAACGCGCTGCAGGTTCCCCAGAGAAATAAAATGGGAAACTTTTTTTTTTGCCCCTGAAACATAATACATAAAAGAAAAAACTTTCAAACCCAAGTGTTTTTTTATTACAGGTATTAATATTTATGATCATAAAATAATGGTTACAAAATCCCAAAACATGAATCCCCGGTTGAGGCAGTCTGAGGATTTAAATACTCCTTCCCCGGGGTAACCATGACCGGGGCACTGACTTAACAATTACATTTCATCGTTACGTGGTTTTTAGCTGCTGGAGTTTGGAAATGCCAGAAAAAATGCACCCAGATGAAATGTCGGCAGCGTTTTAACTCACTTAACCTTCTGAGTATTAGAGATGAGTGCGGCCGCTCAGCCCTCCGGCAATAAAAGACTTAAAGGGCATGTTTTAAAAGGCATGTCTGAACATCTTGTATTGCTTTTGTGACAGGTTGTATTATCTCATGATCCAGATACATTCGGCCCAACCGTAATGGGCGAAGCAAAAACTGCAGAACTGCCTCGGCTAAAAAGACCCCCTATGACTGCAGTTCAGGTGGGGCATACAGATAACGCTATATAGCAAGCGTAAAAAAGCTGGTGTGAAGATAATTCCACTTGCAATTCTGGAATCATATACTGAAGCAGGAGATAACCCCTCTGATCTGATCCCAAACCTGTTGTAATAGCTTTCGGGATTATTGAGTATGGCCGTTGCTTTTACTGCAGGGAAAACTAATGCATTTATCACAACTTGTAGAATCAGATATAAAACACCTTCCTTTTATTATTGAATTTGCCCTTAAGGGGACCCTTATTCATCAAAGAGGGAGTTAGCAGGAGAGCCGCAATTTCAAACCACAGACCTCACTATGCATTACGAGGGGCCATCCTTGTCAAGTTTTTTTTCTTGCAAGAGCCCTGCGTAATGCCTAACTTAATCAGCGATGTCTGACTGACGTATCAATACTTCATACAGGGTCAGCGCAGCCCAGTGGGGTCGCCCCTTCATGATGGAGAGTGAGGACAGAGGGGATGAAATGGCTAACTCTCCTGCAAAGTCCTGCCTTAGTGAATACGATACCTTATGAGACTGCATGTGTGCCACTTGGTGAAACATTGAGTTGTGCCTCTGTAAGCCGTGACCCTGCGCAACCAAAATAACGTGGAAAGAAGGCAATGAATTAAACATGCTGAGACGCGAAGACCCCCCATAGCCCCGCGGTGGCATTTCCCAGGGCAGATTCAGCTCTGTCCGCTATCCTCTTTAGGTGAAAAGTAAAACCCGCTACATCTCCATCGCCCGAAGCTCCCTTAACTTGGAAGACTTATCGTTAACACTTGAAGTGCCAGAGCTGTTGTGTCTTCTTGCATCACACGATGTCAAACCAACGCTTGTAGATTCCTGTGTGTGAGAAACATCAGCGAAGACGCTGACAGTTCAGTAAAAAAGAGGACGCTGCCAAGTGATTGAAGCTCTGACCTCTGATGCAGAAGTCCAAGGTCGCCTGCCAAGCTTGGGAAACGGAGCCATTTCTCCCGGGACCCCCAGTGCGTTGCTAAGTAAACCTCAGCATTGCAAACAAAATAAGCCGGTATCTCAAAAATAAAATCTATACTTCTCTACATACCGACAGGCTGAGTCATCAAAGAAAAAATAGAATGCAAAAATAAAGTTTGAGGCGGGGCTCCCGCGCATGTCCGCCGCCGGCACGTGGACCTTATCCAGACTCTTACCTATGATCCCGCTGTCTTTGCTTTCCAGCGTGGAACTGGGGCTGCTAATGGTCCCGGTGGGGCTGGTTTTGTTGGTGGTTGTCTTGCTGATGCCGCTGTTCAGGGTTGAGCATGGACTGGCATTGCAGGGAGACGCCGTGCTGTCTGTCAGTGTGGAACAGGGACTGATCCCATGGCTCGATACTGTACACTGGGGAGGAATAATTACCATGAAAAAATGGCAAGGTTACCTGTGTGTATTTTCCATACAGTTCCTCAGTGTTCATCACTAAATAAAGTACTTTATGACAACCCCGTTATTTCAACCTCCCCAAAGCAACGACAGTCGCACTGTTGTGTGATATACTACTCGGCCATTGTGCAGCACTGCGGAATATGAAGGCGCTATATAATTCCATAAAAAATATCAATTTCAGACCCCAATATGGAATTTATATTATTTATTGAATTATATAGTGCCTTCATATTCTGGGGTGCTACACTAAGCAGCTAAATGAGCCTTGGAAAATATGGCGGCTGAATATGTAGTCTTTTGTAAGCTACAAACATTTAGCGATATTATAGTCTAGCTGGGCTGATTTTTGGGTCAAAGTACTAAACTTGATAATCATCTCCTCAAGATTCTGATATCTTAACCATTGACGTAGACAATGTGCCCAACTTATAAAAGGCACATCGGTCTCACCATCATTTCATTTTTTTCTTCCATGGATGCTCGAGTCGATTTCGGAATGCCTTCCCCCAGTAAGAATCCCAGTCTCGTCATCAGTTCTCGGGCTGCAGGAGAACAGCTGGAGCTTTTATCGAGTGGTCCTTCTGGATATAAGATTGGGGGGGGGAGAGCAAATCCAACAGTTTAAGAATCATCTAGTTAAAGAGAATAAAACGATGTAAGCAAAACACTTCACACTTATCATAGACGGCAGCAAACAGCTCGTTATCTCCGCAGGCACATGCTTAGGGAGCGGTGAAATTGCTCATTGTGTCCATATCTACCGGTTCTAGAGAAGACCACGCGTGCATCATACTGTGAACGGGCAGCATAATACCGCCATTCATGCACTCCCTGCAGCATCCGACGCCAACGGGACGCCTAACAAACCGTATTTCCAGGGGATGTTCGGTATTCTAGCCGATACAAACGTATCCAGGGGTTATTGTAGCACTTGGGCTTCGGTGAAGTTCATTAGAGGGTCTTAAGGGTTTATTCACTAACTGGGCAGCTTGCGGGTGAGATGAACATTTCAACGCCCTGTAAACTATGCATTATTAAGGGCCAGGCCAGCGCTGTATAACGCAAAGTTCATGCAATGAGATTTCTTGCTGATTTAACTATGCTTTATACGGGGCCCGCTCAGCTCTTTCTGGTGCTAGCCCTTTATAATGCATGGTGAAACAGACAAGATTAAACCTTGAAGTCTTCTGCACACTCCCGGCTTAGTGAATAGACCTCTGAGCTCGCATGAAAGGTCCTAGCGCTGGGCAAACCCTTGCATTGCACAGCACCGCGGGTCAACGAAGGGTTAAGAGCTCGGCGAGGACTCCAGCTTGTTTGAGAAGTGAAGCAGCCCTCATTGCGAGTCCCGTCCCGTCCCGCTCCCACATACACATTCATTAGTTGTATTCCAATTATGTCTCTGCCTCGCTGTCAGATCGTGGAGATGCTGGCGTGAACGCCGAGCCTGCGCAGCCGAATTAATTATCGCTCAAAAAGAAGACGGGAAAAAAAAGAAAGAAGAAGAACTTCAAAAGAAGATTATATAGCGTCCCGCCTGTCACCGGCTGACATCTCCTATCTGTGCCAACATAGAGTTAGACAGGCAAGTTTAATGCAGACTGCTCGCCGAGCACAAAATAACCAAATAAACAGAAAAAAAAAAAACATAAAAAGGATGAAGCCGGGGTCTACGGACGAACCCAGGTGCTTTCAACAGATAACAGAACATAAGCAGCCGGGGAACGGGAAGCGCAGAGATTAAAGGGAAGCGAATCCAAACGCTGTACTTCACTTCCCTATTTATAACCCGAGCTATGTGTACACAGACCGTCCGTGCACACAGACACCCCGATTCCTTAAGTGCCGGAGGGGCCGGCAGGACGCGCTAACAAACCATTAATCACACGCTGTGTATATAATAACTCGGAAGCCGGGTAATGTAAAGACACGATGTATAATAATAATGTAAATACCGGCACATATGAAAAAGAAAATGCTTATATGTCTGCTTAGCAACAAAGGAAGGACCTGTCACCGCGAGCCCCGGACAGGGATGCTAATAATGTTCAGGACATGGGGGGGGGACACGGCGGCCATGGCTTATCTTTAAGTAAAGCAGCGTGTCTGTCCCTTTAACGGTAAGTAGAAACATAGGATTAGCGGCAGATCAGACCCCGTATGCATGTTTAAATATCTTCACTGTATTGACCTCTGCCA
>VKOC01000009.1:15899948-15914018 GCA_009364415.1 Spea multiplicata | reverse complement strand
GTTTTCTTTGGTTACATGTAGGGATTTCAGCACAATTTAATTAAAAATTGGAGGAGATATTGGGTTTGGTTTCATGGAGGAAAAATAGTTTAAAATGAGATATAAAATGTAACGCTGTGTTTGATCGCCTGCTGTTTCTATTGCATACCCCCCAACTACTACCCCCTGCATCATTGAATCCTGCCAAGCTCTGCATGTGTCCCGAAAAGTGTGACAGAGGTAGAGCTTGGCGGGGCAGGGATATATTGGCAAAATCGAGACTGTCCCACGCAAATTAGGACAGTTGGGAGGTATGCTATTGTGCTTTATGCAAGGATTACAGACAGGCTTATCCTTAGTATTGTACCCAGGCTATTAACCACAAAAGGGGGGCTTATGCTTGTGGGTTTTAACCATCACGGAATTCAGATAGTCCCATCACAGACCCCAGGTCATGGCGACTCAGTTTTTAGCTCGTTTGTAGAGGTTAATGTGAACCTGACTTTTTCCTAAATAGGCCAAAAATGGCTTTTCTGCCAGAACATAAAACAGTAATGTGGTTAATATTTTTAAAACGTAGCTAATTTATTTATTTTATTTTGAGTATGGCTGCTTGTGTTATATATTTTACATTTACTTGCCCTGTAACAGGTGCAGGGGCCGCTAGAAGAGAGGGTTGGGTGCTTTAAGTGCCCAATTTATAAAGCACTATGTGATTGTTCACCTTCTAATACCTAAAAAAAAAAAACTTGGGGGGGGGCCTCTGAGGTGTTCTCTATTTTTCATATTGTGCATGCACAAGACGGAGCTGCTCGGACTGCCCAGGAACAAAAAAATGTGAATGAATTGATGTAAATAATCACGGGAGGTGAATTTGTAGCCTCTTCATTCAAACACCTAAACTTTCGCTGTTAACAGGATCTATCTTTGCATTCTAAGCGTTCTGGGTCATTATGTTCTTTCATGTCTCTTAATGCTAATGATAAAAATAATTGCATAAAATGTGTAATTGACATTTATCCAAACAGCAGGACATTCTCAAAAATATGATTCCGGCTGTAAACAGGAAATCTAAGTATAGCTGGAAAAATGTTCTCCATCACTTGGCATGAATCTCCGTATAGTCTTTATTTTCTGGATCTTGATTTGGAGAGACTTACCTCCTATACGAGCCATGAATGTAACGAAGAGCTCTGCTTCTCAAGATGTGGTGCAGCAGCTGATATCTTCCCATTTCATAGGGTGACCCCATCAATGAAACTTCTGACTTCTCCATCTCTTCTGTGAATTCAGCGGACTTATATCATAGAGAATAATAAAACTCAACAGTCTCTTACACATTTAATCAAATAATACTTTAATGAACAAACCTACAAGAGCGGCCCCTATAAGCCCGCAATCCTCTTCATATCACAACCGGCTATAAAACATATGCAAATACATCCCAGAGAGCCCAGTAGCTGAGCAGGAGTATGAAGCGAGTCCGTTATGGCCAATAAAAGTTCATCGGTACGGTGATAACCGCTATTCTGGTTAAACATTGAAATAATCCTACAACCCAACAACCGTCCGATACGGAGACGGTAACTCTATTCACGTGAGATACGCGGGTCTCCATGTAAATCAACTCCTGTAACTGTATGGAAAGCACGCTAAGGCGGCTATAATAAAACACGCTTACTGTATTAACCCCTTAATGACAAAGCCTCAAGCTCAAAATGCATTGTTTTCAATGGGTTTAGGGACCGCCCATTGTCCTTTGTCCTTAAGGGGTTAAAAGTGCTGTTCCACCCACACTGCGTTACAACTCCAAGAAATAATTATTTTTGACTTCATATTTTTAAAGGGAGCTCTTACTTGTCACATGACACAGAAGCGGACCCTGATAGGCTGGCACAGAAACAAAAAAAAAAGCTTCTTAAAGTTTCTCTATTTTCTTTATGTGCTTTAACCCTCATTGGAAAGAAAAAATGACATATCTACTATGGGGATTTTATCTGCTTAGATTGCTTGAAAGGCAATTAATATTTTATTTTGGCTTCTAAAGGTTTGTGCCTCCTAACGATTGCCCTCTCATCGCCTTTTGCCAGCAATCACAATAAGCTTCTGTGCGCCCCTACGATAAGATTTCACGATCCTATGCGCTATATTACCGTGAAATTGAATAAAGGTGGAGTGAAGTCTATAAAATCTATTTTACCGTTTGGTCGTCTGTCTGCGGTAGAAACGTAACTATTTATTTTAATGGCCGCTCAACACAAAACGGCTCCGTGTTGTAGTTGAAATAAAATGGCATTTAATTGAAATGAAAGGCATGTCCGTTTTGTACGTTCATCTTGTAGACAGCCCCCGGTCGTTACTCTGTAAGGTATTGCATCACATAGAATATTGGCAATTTGCATCCAAATAATAAGAAAAGATGTGAATGTAGGACCAGCGCCGGGGACCTCTGTCTGTCTTCTCGGCTCTTTTTGTTCGCCGGTGTATCGGCGAGGAGCAGATGTTTCGCCGAGCGTCCTGATGTGTAGCCGTCTCTTAAGGGAGAGCAAAACCGCTCCTCGTGATGCGTCGGCTTGACAGCTGCTGGATTTCATGGAGCCGCTTAGAAGCCATTAGTGGTGTCATTGAATTGAAACCGAACAGTCTCTCCCGGCTTCAGCCGCAATTCTTTATATCTTTGTTTGTTGCTTTTCCTGTTCGAGCAGAAAAACCCGGAATATCACGTCGGAAACAATGATCTTTTTATTTGCCGGCCAAGGCTGCTGACTTTGGGTTCGATCCCGGCATGCCTCATGACGCAGAAATGTCGTCACTTTTGCCTTGTGACGTAATAGCCTTTTCCATTAGTTGAGGTTAAATCTACCTGCAGGCCTTTAAATGTAAAGATACAGCATTTGGCGGAATCATATAGGATGATGAGGAGGCTCTGGCGTACAGACGCATACGGCTAGCAAAATCCTTGATGATCTTATGATCTGTCTAACCTGCCCATGATTTCTACTTCCTGCAAACAGGGGGCAGGACATTGGGACAGTGCTTAAAAATCAGGACTGTCCCGTCTGAAAATGGGCCACTTGGGAGGTATGGAAATATCACAAGATCACAAGGACGACTGCGTGATTTTGGAAAGTGCCAGTGCCATCATGTACCTTCATACCTCCCACAGTCAAACCCCCCCCCCCAGAAGATAGAGTGTCACACAAAGTGGCAGCGCTACTGTGCATGCGCAAATTCTGCGCAGCATGCATTGAAATCTGCAGTATGGCGATGAAATCAGGACTGCAGTTCTGCGGCTCTGAATCCGTCTTACTGCTTGGGCTCTGAGAGGAAAAGGGGTATGACTGGGATTAGTTAAATGCCGCTGTCCGCTCCTCCATCACCTCCCTCCTGTATAAACACTGTCCTGAAAGTTACCGTAGTCCTAACCATACATTTCACTCGACTTTTGGACCCAAATAACATTCTCCGGGCCCTGTGTGGTTATATAAATATGGGTTTCTACTCGCAGCAGCCACGAGGCAGGAACGCCACAATGAATAACTTGTTGGATGTATTGATTTATATCGACGAGGCCGCAGATAGATGCCTGAAACGACAAAGCTTCCGTAATCTATAAAAGAAAGCTGTGGATTTACCGCTCGCCCGTATCGGCCGCACTCGCCTAGAGGAGACGCTCTGCGGGAATGACTTATGTCGCATCTTTTTATCTTTGCTGATGTCAGCTCAGGCAGGTGGCATCCATGCTTTGCGGTACGTTTGCAGTGAGCGCTGCCGTTTCCACATAATTTGGCAAACGACTGGGCCGGAATGGTGCTTTGTTTGTTAAATGGCTCAGAAATCTGCGAGTATCTTTATTACAAGCCAAATGGAGTATATTCATGGGTGCGGGGAATTTTCCTCCGCCATGGATTTATCGGAAACAAATGGAATGCTTAATAGTAAAGCGAACGAGCTGGCAGGTGAGTGAATGCCTCGCATAAAGCTGTCGGCTTCCTCACCCAGACTCCGGAATGCCATCGCTGCGATGTCTGCGCCAAGCAAAGCTTCGTGTCGAACGCTGCACACGTTTTATTTTGGGTTTGAATGTATATGTATGCACAGAATCTAAATAAAGACACATTCGCCTACAAAAAATGGAACTCAATTAAATAGTTCTGTATATATAATATATACTTGGGAGCTCTCTGGGTTTGACCTGGAGTCTCAGGGTTTTTGCTCCAATCTCAGGGTCGCACAGTCTGGATCCGACTCCTTGATTATATTGAGCTAATGAGATCTAAGACACCTAATCAGGGTTTCCGTTAGGGTAACACATTTGAGGAGTCGCTATTTAATTTTACATAATGGGCTATTAAAGGGTTAATATGTAAAGAGCCTCACTATCTGCTCATTTAGAAAGCACCCATGTATGGGTTAACTGTCGCTGTGTTGCGACCTGTAGGGAACCTTAATCTTTTGGGTGCCAGAGGGGTGTTAAAGCTGCTGTTCCACCTACTCTGTTGGGAAAACGCACATTAGAAATATTATTCCCAGCGTTGTTGAATAACCATATCTTTCCTAGAGCAACGTTCTGCATAATTAATGTTTGCCAGGAACACTTTATTGTCATGTGGCACAAAAGCAAACACTTTTCTGGGTTATTGCTGTAGAAACTGAAACGTTTCTGTGTTGGCTTTCATGTGATTAAATGCCCATAGGAAAGAATAAAATCTCCGACCTGCCAAGGTTTATTTGCTGGGTTTACACTAGAGTGCGAGTAATATTTTGTCTAGTGGAACACGCATCTTTAAATGCCACCTGTAGCCTTTTGGCATTTCCAGTAGAATGAAATTAGCCACTGAACTGGCCCTGCATAATGCATGGTTAAATCAGCCATGTGGCTTCCAAGGAATCTCCTTGCATGAATCACGTGGATGCATGTTAAACACATAGTACCAAGATATACTATGGGAAGAAGGCAAGCCGGCGGAGGCAGTGTGACGCTTTGGCCAATGTTCTGCTGGGAAACCTTGGGCCCTGCCATTCATGTGGATGTTACTCCAACACGTACAACCTACCTAAGCAGACAACAATGCAGACCATGTACACCCTTTCATGGACATTGTATTCCCTGATGACCTCGTACAGAAGAATAATGCGCCCTGCCACAAAGGAAAAATGGTTCAGGAATTAGTTTGAGGAACAACAAGTGTTTGACTTGGCCTCCAAATTTCCAGATCTCAATCCAATCGAGCATCTGTGAGATACGCTGGACAAACAAGTCCGATCCATGGAGGCCACAACTCGCAACTCACACGACTTAAAGGATCTGCAGCTAACGTCTTGGTGCCGATACCACGGCGCACCTCCAGAGGTCTAGTGGAGTCCATGCCTCGGCGGGTCAGGGCTGTGTTGGTAGCAAAAGGGGGACCTACACGATATTAGGCAGGTGGTCATAATGTTATGGCTGATCAGTGTGTGTGTGTGTGTATAATATATGTGTGTGTGTGATATATAATGTACAAACCCTTTAAGTGCTAGAAGAGTAAGCAGCTGATTAGGATTACAGAATTTTTTTGTCGTGGCATTTTGAATCTTGGAAACTCGTCCCTGTAAATGCGCTTTGCAGACAAACTACTATTTTTACTAGATCAGCTCAAAATTCAGGTCTGAGCTACAGTGCTAAATTTGGAGCAGTCACCTTGGAAACCAGTGTAATGTTCCTGCCGATTGTCCGTTGTTTAATGGCCTGTTATATGGAGTTGATGCTCTTGTCCATTACTGCTAAAAAAGAAGGTAACCTTTTTTTTTTGGTCTGATGACGGATTCCATGCACGCTTGTAGATGGGGTTTAACACACGTGTATTTGTACTGCCAACAAATAGCCGGCGTAATTAATATTCAAATCATACACAATTCAACTCTCTGAAGAGATCATGGATGCAATATTTCCACAGCTGAGTACAATTAACTGGGGAGTCGTGGAGGAGCCAAGAGAGAGAGCGCTAGGATGGGAGAGGCGACGGGACCAAGAATTGGATAAAGATCTTCGTAGGAGTCAAAGAAGAGAAAGGCAGAGGAGGAGAAAGTAGAGGGTCAGAATCTCAGGACAAGGAGCAAGTCTAGGGCAAGCAGAAAGGACCTGTCCAATTTACACGTCATCAAGAAATGTACTGGGATTCCCATGCGATATATCACACTATCCGGGGCCTCGCGGGATGTATAAATAAAGCGCTGCGGAATATGATGCCGCTATATGAAACAATAACTAATAACATTAATAATAATAAAGGTCTCATTATACTGGATACTGTGTATAAAACTGTGTGAACGGGGTTTACATAGAAGGATTTACACCTCTTATCCTTCACCGCAGCTCCGTGTTACAGATAACCGAGCATTCTATTTTAATAAAATGATCTACAAATGGCACAAACTGTAATACGCAGCCTGCAGGAGAAATACTGCCTACAAATTATATTGAACTGAAAATTGGAAAGAGAAATTTTCTATTTTTGGGGCAGATGATCTAAAACTACTTTCTTGCATTGTAGTATTCAATCTACGCATTGGCACCTTTTAATGTTAAGCGTTATGTATGCGATCCTACTTAAGGGTAGGGGTCTTCACGTGAAATGGGGGGGTTATAACCCTTTGCTGTGGTTGACAAGAACCAAACCACGTCACATTATGAACCAGTAGAGAAATGTAATTAGGGGACGGGAAGAGGGGTATCTGTCCAGGGGGTGTTTGAGCGCCTGCACATCGTATAGATAAGCGCGGTGTATTTTCGGAAATGGATGCAGGGCGCGCTGTTCTTTAATGACGTACGCGTCTCGGAATGGGGAGCTTTCTGATGAGATGATGAGTACGACGAGTATTCGTGTTCTGCAGTACGTGTTTATGATAGAAATCACTGACAAACACATAGGCGTGTCACAGGTTAATATAGAATTTTCAGATTTTTAATCATTAAATGGTAAGGCTCGGCAAATAGCTGTATAAATGGAGGCAAGCGTACGAACCGGTACAGAGGCTGCGTTTTATTTCAGCAGTAGAGCAGACCTGGTTGTTTAGCGCAGTTAATTCTCATTGACAGCCATGGAAATCACCCGATCTGCTTTATTGCTTTCACCGTTAACAATCACAGTGGATTGCGAGAACTCTGCTAGTGTTGCATTACTTTTCACTAACCTAGCAATTAATTATTATCCTTTTTATTTATAGCCCCATCAGATTCCATAGCACTATTACCAAAAATAAACAATATTCCAATTATCATTAACTGATACTGTGAGCTTGCCATCTATTTAGGTTGAAGATGGAAAAAAACGCAAGTATTCATCTGGATGTTTTATAGAATGCACTAAATCCTGCATTTAAATGAGTAAAAATCTGTTTCCAATCACAGCTACAAAGTGCTAGAGCCTGTTCCTTACTTTTTCCGTCTCTTTGTGCAGTGCCATTTGCATTTGTAAGACCCCCATCAGGTTTACTGACACTAGAGTATTCTTTTTGTTTTCTACCCCAAAAAGCTTTATTCCTTTTTTTTTTTTTCCCTTTCTTTCCCGTTTGCAGAGCATCAATAAATACAATGACCTAGATTTGTCTAAATGGCTAAATGTGTGCTGCTCCATGTCTGTCATTCATGCAAATGGGATTTGGGGAAGGTCTAAACCTAAACACCCTTTCAGAAACCTAGACCCTGGAGCGAGATAACGAAAGAAGGAATGCTGTGCATGACAAAGGGGTTAAAAGCTGTGTTTTTTTTTTTTTTTGTTTTCTTTTAATTAAGGGGGGGCGGGACAAAATAAAGCCGAAAAAGAGAATATTACGCTTGGCCCAATAAGTGTAAAGAGAAATAATTGTGCCCCCTCGCCGTGTTTTGCGTTCTTACACTTTTCCACCAGCATGCACTCATTAATCAAAGATGCCGCACTCCTGCTGAGGGCAGAGAGGTTCATCAAATTGGCAGCCAGTTTGGAGTAAAGAACGGTGTGCCGAAGCTCTTAACGCACTGGGACATAAATAAATCTAAGGTCTTTGTATGCAAACCCTGGAGGTTAATACTGTATAATTCAATGTCCTGTCTTTTGTTTTTATGATTGATGTTTTTAAATGTTTTAAATCCCTGCGCAAGACTTTCGGCGGGTCAGGGCCGGGGAAATCTGATTGGCTGAAAACGAAAAAAGCATTAGGTTGGCAGGAAGGCAGCGAGTCTGCTGCAGATACTTCTTCTTTTTTTTGTCTAGGAGATCGTTGTCGTTGCCTGAGATGCTCCGGTGATTGACAGAGCCTGCTGTGATAATGGCTGAGGCTCCAGAAATGCCAATAGTCGTCTTCTGTTTGTTCTAAAGCTCACAGCCATTTGTATCTTTTTACAGGGCGAACAGCCTCGGAACAAACAAAAGCCACTGGGACCAGTATGCAGAGATAGTATCGGGAGTTGGCTTTTACATGAATCGGTTGCATATTCATAATTTAAGAACAGCTGGTTACAGCAGGCACGTAGTCATCTGCCAGCTATTATAAACCATTCCACTCACACGCTTCAGCCTTTTTATTTTAACTCTATTTTTTTTATTGATCTACCTGCATTTAAAATCTGGTCACTGCTGCGACGGAGGTCCTTTTTATTTTAGCTGCGCTTGCAACATAGGAGAGCAGCAATTTTAAATATTTAATTTTGAGTAAATGCTGCACCAAGTGATGAAGGCTTTGAAGGGGTAAAATGTAAAGGTTGCACATTACGCATTAATCGGCGTCGGCGGAAAAAGAAAAGCTTGCGTATATAAAACAGCTTGCAGTCCATTTTTAAGAACCTTTGTGCGCGTTTGGTGTGTATATCAGTCATGTCTGTAATTGTGCATTAAATTCTGCTTGCTGCACCCTCTATTGACAGGTGGTTGTTGCATTGTAAAGTTTTTTTTATTATTATTTTTTTGCTCTCTCTGTGCCCAAGCCTTCCATTTTTCATACCCTTTTCTATCACTCTGTCTTTGTCTCACGGGCTCTCTAATGTTTCCCCTGCTGGCCCTCCAGCATTGCTCGTTTTCCTGGGCTGTATCTTTCCTCTAACTTGCCCTCTCTTTTCTCATCCCATTTGCCATTCCCCAAATTCTGTTCCTTCTTTACACTTTTATGCCCTTCTCTCCACCATTTCTCACCTCATCATCCCTCTACCCCGTTCTCTCATCCTCTTTACTCTGTTTTCTACCCCTTTTCTTTGTCTATGTGTGATACATATAAAATTAGAAAATGTGCCTTTGTGACAATTTCTATTTTACACAAAAATAAATATTGCTGTATTGGCCCCAGAAATGTTAATGATACTTTTTAAAAAGACCAACATTCTTACAGTATGATGCAGTCACATAGACTTTTAAGCTCTTAGAGGTCCCTCCGTAAGTCGGTAAAACGCTCTCCTCCTCCTGAGACACAGGGGCTCAATCTCAAGCGCTGATTATCTTGAAACATTCTATCAATGTATACGTGTGTAAATATATATTTATAGTAAACTGAAGTATTTCAGCTGGTATTGCAACTGCTGACTGTATACACCGGCTCTCCTCCTGATTCCCTTGTTGTCTACCTCTAGCTCTTGCTTGAACGGCCCTGTTTTGAGGGACACATTTACCATGTTGCTGTAACTGAGTAACTGTTTGCCTTCCTTGAGTTTAGACACCTCCCTCATGCTATAGGGAAAATATATATATATATATGTGGAAACCATACCTACCTCTCGGCATTTAGAACGGCACTTTTGCTTAAGTGATGTAGTATATTGGTCAAGATGTAAAGTGTGTTCTCTACCAATCCATCCTGTAGACCCAGAAAACATTTAATTGTCTATTACCTGGGTATATATTCTTAGCACCGTTTTTACCACATTACCAGCGGCCTTTACAATTCATATCCTCTGTATGGAACAAGCGTTTCTAAGGATGAATATTATCCACGGAGTAAATTGTCTTGTAAAATAAGGAGACCCTAAAGAATTGACTAATTCTAAGACTGAAGCTCTGTTCTATATAGGACCTTGATTTCATAAATGTAATTGATATCGTCACTCAGTAGTAACACACATATGTG
The DNA here is from genome assembly GCA_009364415.1 of Spea multiplicata. Lineage (NCBI taxonomy): Eukaryota > Metazoa > Chordata > Amphibia > Anura > Pelobatidae > Spea > Spea multiplicata. The sequence goes on along the minus strand of VKOC01000009.1, from coordinate 15,903,968 downwards.
GAAGCTCTGGGTTTGACTGGGTGTCTCCGGGACAGGTTCCCTGGGTCTCCAGGTCAGTTTTTTTTTTCTTCAGGCAGTTCCCTCCCATTAAATTCTCTCTGGGGCTATCCCTGCAACACAGCTTTCCCCAGAAGTAGGTGAGCTCCAGGTAGCCGTTCCCATGTAGTCGAATACATTAATACAACTGACCTGATTTCAGAGGGATCTTCGAGCTCTTGCATTCTTTCTTCGCTGTGTTAGGGCTCAGTGACCACACCTAAAATTGTGTTCTCATGATGGAAATAGCTGTAAATTGGGAAGAATCATTAATTCTGGCAAACCTTATTTGGCCCTCAAAGGGTCACATTATAAAATCAATGCTTTTAAGGTGGGGAACAAATCTCTGTTACTATCTGGATGATAAGGCAGCACAAAAGATGAAGCGAATTTTAAAAGCGAATAAACGTTAGTAGGACCCTTTCTCATCATTCGTAAAGTTTATAGGGGAAGTTATAGAGTTATACTTCCTATGATATAGTTCTACTAGGACTGCCATTCACTATACACAGACACATAAAATAAACATATAACGAACAGACACATAAAATGAACATATTCACAACGAAGCAACCGTACTAAATGGGGAATACCAGGGCAATTCAGAGGCTAGTATTTTTACTGTATAAGTGCTTCTACCATGAAAACATATCTCATTCTCTTATTGCCTTAAATGTTTACAGAAGCTCGGGTTATTATTTGTTTTATATGGTGCCATCATATTCTGTAGTGGTGTACAATAGTAGCACTATATAACAGGGAGCACTGAAACCATTGTACAGCACTACAGAATATGCATTTGTATTAATGTTAAGGAATTTTGGTAAATTCGTTAATTCATATATGTCCAAAAACGAGGAGGGAGCCCCAACAAAACAACTGGAGCAATTCTGTTACAGACAGAGGTTGTACCGATAGGGGAGCTGGGAGAGCGAGGACAGGGTTCCTTTCTGGAATGAGATTATTTGGAATTCTATTGAATTCTATTGCAAATCTGCGGGAAACCATCAAGCAGCGGGCAAAGGGTTTATGTTCTGCCCCGTAAAAACATTTAACATCTCCTTAATGTAAAATCCACCCAACGTATATTTCGCAGAGTGCAACTTGCGCTGTTTTTGCAATTAAACCCATTCTTCTTCCATGATAACTGAGACCGCATTGTCCGAGACCGATAGCAGGATCAGTTCATACCCCGACAGTAAATTTGGCATGCAGAAAGATATTTGTTGAAAAGTTGAGGAAATGCAAAAGCATGCTAATGTTTTACAGCTGTGAGATGAAATGGAAAATATCTTTGCCTGAAGAAACTTTCTTCAGCTTGGAAAGCTATTTATTATTCATAAGAACTCACTTGTTTTTTTAGTGTTGAGGCGCCCCTGTTAAAATATAAACTATACGGAAATGAACAGTAATCCAATCCCCCCTTCTAAATCATTTTAAATGTCCAGTACAATTTGTATATTTTTGCTTTTCCTTTGGTTCCCCAAAGGTGTACATTTTTCCGTTCACTTCATACATGGCAATGGAATCTATCGGTACAGAAAAAAGAACTGTGAACTGATTAAGGTTCTGTTTTTTTCTTTTTTTCTGTTTTTTTTCCTTGGATGTGTTTTCTTTTTTTTTTATTATCAAAATCTGTATATACGGAGTACGCAGGGCGATCCGTCAAGGTGTTATATGAAAGCCTTTTTTATTTGTAGACGTCCCCGGCACGTACATTAGGTGTTACCAGCAGTTTTCTCAGGGCAGGCGGTGCATTCTGCTTTCCTTCTTGCAGATCGGATCGCCAACAGTCACTCGCTGCTCTTGCAGTAAGCATTGCAATTTTAGCCTAGACCTGTAGAAGGGATCTTAACTAGATCCCCTCTACCATTTGTGAGAAAAAAATGACCAATCGTCGCTGTAGGATCCATGTGAGAAGATTTCTCAATCAGCCCCTAGTCTTGAGCTGATTGGCTCAGACATGCGCTGACCTCATCGGCACATGTCATCAACAGTCAGCCGGACCGCTACAGAAAATAATTTTTCATCTCAGTAAAGACTGAAAATTGCAACTCCGTGTTAGCAGAGCTCCTCGCTCCGTCGTTTCAGCCACAGTGAGATCCTCTGACAGGACTGCTGTTGAAATGGTGTGCTAACTATGCCCTGCTTTCTGCATAATTTAAGCAAAACAGACAGGCTGAGGAAATGCGACCATAATTGCAAACATCTGAGATCAGATTTTATTGGCGGAGGTTTTTTTTTTACTTTCCAGGACCATAAACCTTTCTATAAAAAGCTGCGGAATAATAACAAAAGTCTAATCTCAGATGTTAAATTCCAAGAATTATCTGAGGGAGCCATTATTACAATAAACCCAATATCACAACAGCAGTATTGCTCATTTTTCTTCCTTGTTTCCCTATTTCGGTAATTTTAATGTACACTGGTGTAACAGTGGCGGGGGTCTTAACTGTCAGCACTGAGGGCTTAACTTTTCCCATTAGCTGAAGCAGGGAACAGGGTAGATATATGACTTTAAAAGCACAGGTCTCCCTTATCCAGTTTTGGTGATAAATTAAAAAAGGGGTCTTCTAGACCCCCTGTTTAAAGTGATTGGGGACAATAATCTTCCGTTCTCTCCCCACCCTGTGTGTAATTGGGTGGGAGATAAGTAATACCCTTGAGGGTAAAGAACCAACTCATATCACCTCACATTAGGTTTGCAGTCTACTCAACGTCTTAGTCAATTGTCCGCAAAACGTTCGGGTCCAGCAGTAACATTTTGGCAGCCGCGAGTTTGTTCCACCTCGGCACCAATTGTGAGTTCTGTGATCAGGGTGTTTAAGGTCCGTGCAAATAAACCACTCATAGAGAATGGTGCGTAGTTCAACAAGCCCCACTATATTTCTCCTGACCTATAATAGACATAAGAAGCTTGGGTCGTGGTTGACTAAGGACAGTTTCAGATATCGTACAGCTTCACTGTTGGAGTGATCTGAAACAAGTTTCTTCTGTGGGAATAAAACACTGAATGGCTTCATCCCTCCGTACCCTTGGTTACTTATTGCATTGGTTGTCATATGACAATAATTTGGTTTGGCCATTAACCACGGGACCTGACGGCAGTTTTGCGGATGGCTTGGTCTTTCTGTCATGATGTGTAAGTCGATACAGTTACTGCGTAGTTTTAAACTTTTTAAAAGTAAAAACAAATCTTCTATTTGTCAATGAGAAGTGTGAACAAATGTTTGTTATGCAAAAGAAAATATACAAAATCATTTAGCATTTAGAGTAAGTATAGGGATATAAAATAATGTCACTATAGAGGCATTCAGGAAAAATAAATGTTTACTGTAACTGACCCGGAGACCCAAAGAAGTGGAGCTAAACCCGGAGACTCCAGATCAAACCCGGAGCGTTCCCGGGTATCCTGGCTTGGCTGCCACCCTTCTTTTTGCAAAATGACAACCTGAACTGTATTTTGATTTATAATTGTAAGAAACTATTAACTAAGGAACGACGCTTAATGAAAATCAACAAAATAATAACTATCTGGGTTTTTTGTGATCGTTTGTTAAAGTCTTGAACTGTTCACCTAAGAGGGAACATTGATTCTTACCAGTTTTTTTTTTGTCTCTGTGTGGTTTAAGAAAAATCAATATTTGATTTAGTTGTAATCGGGTTTATGCTATTGAGATTGGGGTCAATGGTATTATTTATTGATATAATGACAAAGATAATTTCAAAATGCATTAAAATATACCCGGGATCTGAAATGGTCAGGCAGTATTTCAGCATAATTAGTTCATCAATGTCAATTTATTATTTATGGCAGGGCTGCTGACTCTTTGGAATGGGAGCTCATGAAATATCTCATTGAAAGGCTGTGTTGGCCGTAGTATGTATTTATCATTAAGGCTCCTGACCCTAATTTATATCCCATTTTCTCTGAAGTAATTGTACGCTGCATCAAAGCTATTAGGATGATGTTCCTTATTTAAG
>VKOC01000009.1:15797364-15899848 GCA_009364415.1 Spea multiplicata | reverse complement strand
GGGCAGTGTATAAATGTGTATGTATGGACAGGCATATGTGTAGATATATATATAGATATATATACATATCTACACACATATATATATATATATTATATATATATATATATACACATATATATATTATATATGTGTGTGTGTGTGTGTGTGTGTAAGGGCAGTGCATGTATGTATATGTCAGCCAGCAAATCAACCAGCCAATCACCGGTAAGGTACATCGCTTGCCGTGACTGGCTGGTTGTTGTACGCTGGGTAGAGGGGTAGTCTTATACGGCGAGTATAGTCCAAACTCTATATTTGGACTGTAAAAGTTGGGGGTCGTCTTATACGCCCAGTCGTCTTATACGCCGGAATATACGGTAATTAGACTGTTTCCTTGGTTGCAATGCTAATAAGACTGCCTTTTACGTTTTGCACCAGACATACTATACATTACCTTTCTATGATTTGATGGCAGACAAGAACCAACAGTTCAGACATTTCACAGTAGATACTCAAAGCCCATGACCTACAGCAGAAGTCACCAACCTTGCATTTAATGAAATCTATTTAAAGCTACAAGTTCAAGAGCTGCATTGAAAATGATTTACAAGTAGCTCGCATGCTACCAGCCAGAGACCCTTACCTGAAGTTTGCAAGCTAAGTTGAATAAGGGAGGCACAAGGAATCTGGAATGTTCAAAATTGTAGAATTGTGTAGAATGAACTTCACTCAGTAGTTGTTACTTTGCCCAAGTCTTTAAAGTATTTAGAGAGGGACGTTGTCAGCAGGATAATGATAAGAACGTCAAGCAAAGAGAAGATATGATTTGAAAGGCATGTGTGCTGAAGAGATGAAAGGAGCCAGTGATGAGAGGCCCATTAGTAAGATGTATGGACTGGCAAATGTATAATATGAAATTAGAGCTGAGATCTTAGAAACTGAGCCTTACAGGAGAAGAAGAGATGATTTTAACAGAAATAGTGTATTTATTTGGTAACTATAGAAACGGTGTCAAGGGTTGGTTCGGTCAGAACCGAGAGAGAGTAATGTAAGTTTTGAAACTGCTATGTTCCAAATGTGATTGGATAAGCCAAAGATTAGATTTAGGAACCTAGACTTTCTTTTTTTAGCACCTAGGGTGCTGGTTGTCCGACCAGTTTAAGACAATAAACTACCCTACATTGGTTGGCAAGCATATGCTGACAATTAGATTTTTGCCATTTGCATATGATAGGTAGGAGGTCAAAACTCTTATCTAGGGATATCAAAAACCCAAAGCTGATGCTGTCTCTTCATTCAAGAACAGCTGGCAATATGGGATCATCCTATCATAATAACTAGTGCCCAGTAGCTAAAACATATATCCTACTTCACTCACTTGCCACTATCCCAGCAAATAAGTGTCTTCTACAGTCAGCTGAAGTGGAGTAGTGCAATGGCTGCAATGTTTGGGGTCGCTTGCACCATAAGGAGACACTATGTGTTATAGTAGCCTGGGTTGGCCCACAAAATTAGACACATTGTACATGCAAACCGTCGAAGCACAGCTTAGACCTTTCAAATTCTTTCAACTTCCAGTAACCCCTTGATTTAGGTAGTTCCCCCGAGCACTTAGAGCAAGGGATACATCTCTCATATCTCCTAAAATATCATTAGCAGATCTGTCCTGTTGGAGGTCCTCATACCAGTTGTGTCCCATAAATGCTATTCTAAGACCGCAGGCTGTCTTAATGATGCATATCCAACAAGCATTACCACCTATATCACGATATCTACCACGAAGTGTTCTAGATTAAAATCCAAATCTGTTTTGCTGTGTTTACATCGATAATTTATACCCAACTTTACATATGCTCTGTTTCTATAGAATTTTACCGGTTCCTTGGATATTGCTGCTAGATGTGCCACTGTGGAAACTCTTTTGTCTAAAGGATGTCTGATAAGTCATATTGAATTTCCTGTTTCGAAAATTGAGATTACCAAAAATAAGTCGCTCACGGAAGGTGTGCAGAAAAATAATTCACATGCTACACAAATTGCACCACAGAAGCTGGTTCTTAAACTTAGGCCTGGTAAGTAGAGCTCCATTCGATTAAATTAAGTTATATTATTCCAAATCTGACAAAAGCCATGCAAAATGCACTGGCCTTTTTTACCTTTTTCGTTTCTTCCTTCCAAGTTCACATTTAGCCATCTCCTTGTCTAAAGTAAGGGCTTTAGTCAACATTTACAATGTATCGAGACTCTCTCTAATGCCTGGTTTTTCTATGCTGTCCCTTTATGGTTCTTTTAAAAATATCTGAAAAATTGGATAATGGGCAACTTGGATGATTAACATATTTGGATAGTGTGTATGGAGCATGGTATGTGTGACATTATTAAGTTGGATGTTGACAGTCTTCCACAGTGTAAAATTCCTATATATTCTTCTCTTCATACTAAAATTAACAGAAGCAAATAATTCTAAAAAAAATTAAATATTGTTCAGAAACAATACAAAAAAGATATATGCTTGAAGTTTTTTTTTTCTAGAGATCCAGATGTTGTTCTAGATATCTCCAGATATTGTTACTGTATGAAATGAACATGTTGCATTAAGTCTAAAACTCATCATTGGCTGCTTGCAGGAAACGAAATAACATTTCAAGTCGACGTTCGTCAAACCGAAGATTATCCTGTAGATTTGTACTACTTAATGGATCTCTCTGCTTCCATGGACGATGATCTCAACATGATAAAAGAGTTAGGATCCAGCCTTTCCAGAGAAATGTCAAAATTAACTAGCAACTTTCACCTGGGATTTGGATCATTTGTTGAAAAGCCAGTTTCGCCCTACATCAAAACAGTTCCAAAGGAAATTGAGAACCCTTGCCAGTAAGCAATTTATTTTTCTGGTTAGTCGAGCAGTAATTTATCTTTACCTTTTGAAGACTGTTAGCTGGAAACACGTGGGGTATACAATGATCTCCACCTGTGTGAAATCCAGAAAGATCATATCCCAATTTAAACAGATCTATTATTTCATTAGATCAAACTGCAAGCTTCCTTTGCTTTCCTTTATCTGGCTGGGATTATAATCAAGATATATACATAGTGACAAAACTGCATTACTCCTATGAAATGAAAGAGTTATTCTCCAGCCCACTGTTATACTAAGTCTGAGATACACTATATGGACAAAAATATTGGGACACCTGATCATTACACCAACAGGGACATTTTATGACATTGCATTCTAAATACCCACACATTAATGTATAGTTGGTCCCCCTTTGCAGCTATAATGGCTCCCACCCTTCTGGGAAGGTTTTCCACAAGATTTTGGAGAGTTTCAGTGGGGATTTTTGCCCATTCATCCAGTAGAGCGTTTGTGAGGTCCGGCACTTATGTTGGAGGAGAAGCCCGGCTCACAATCTCTGTTCCAGTTCAGTCCAAAGGTGTTCGATGGGGTTGAGGTCAGAGCTCAGTGAGGCCAAGTTCCTCCACACCAAACTCATCCAACCATGTCTTATGGAGCTTGTTTTGTGCATGGGGGCACAGTCATGCTGGGATAGAAAAGGGTCTTTTTCTCAAACTATTCCCACAAAGTTGGAAGCAGCGCATTGTCCAAAATGTATTGGTATGGTGAAGTCCCACAATCCTATGCTGTTTTGGTGGCATGAGACACAACAAGGAAGTTGGCTTTGGTAGCCCAATAAAAGTTTTAAAAGCATAAGCTGGGTGATTATAGTTAATATTACACTGGGGAATATAGTATTATTATTATACTGGACACTTAAAGTTAAATATTATTTCATGATAGATTACCTTTAGTAAACACAAGTTTGTACAAAGGGGAGAGAGTATTATTGAAAAGATTGCAAAACAAAACAAAAACTTTTTAATGTCTCTTTTTATTTGATTATTTTTTTGTGTGCTTAATATAGATTTTTTATTTATGATATGTAATTATTGTTATTTTTGGGGATTTGTGCATTAGTCTTGACTACCTATTCTTGGTGTTTTCTATATTTTCCAGGAGTGTGCCCCATTACTGCTTACCCACTTTTGGCTACAAGCATGTTTTATCTTTGACCAAGAATGCAGAAAGCTTTAATGAAATTGTCAAAAAGCAGAGAATTTCTGCAAATATCGACACACCGGAGGGAGGATTTGATGCAATCATGCAAGCCGCTGTTTGTAAAGTATGTGCAGGAATTAGGGAAATATGTAACAATAAATATAATTTTTTGCTAGATCATGATAAATATTGGTATTTATGTTGCAGAATGAAACTGGTCAATATATATATGTTATATATATATAATATATATATTATATATATATATATATATTATATATAATATTTCTTTAACGGTCCAGTTTAAGATAATGGTCATTGCTATGTAAATGATTTTTTAGTTCTCATTGAAACCTAAAAAATGGCTATGAATTTATTCGTTCTTGGACTGTTGATCTCACTGGAAACACTTAGTGCTAATATGGTAGCCAAAACAGTTATAAAATACACAATGTTCTTGAATGATTGATGTGTTGTTGGTACTCACCATACCCAAATGTGCCTTTAACTGGGTGAGCATTATCACCTGAGATACAGTATGGCCTATAAAGAATAAATTGTTAGCGTTCTCTGGCAGGAAACATGTTATTTTTACATAAAATGATACATTTAGAGTGGGAAGCTGTCCAGGGTACTGCAAGGATCCCGGGCAGTTAATGAATAAGATCATATATTAGTGCTCGTCATCATTTGTGTGTCATACTGCTGTTACAATTAAGTGAATCATTTCCTGGCAAGGGCTAGTCATCCAGCAAGGGTATATGTCTTGATTTATAACAATATAGATACATCAATTCCTAGAGGGGGGAAAAAACACGCATTTAGAACATATTTCATATCTAAACTAAATACAATTAACAAAGTGCTGCTATTTCAGGAAAGGATTGGATGGAGGAACGGATCTCTACATCTGCTGGTATTTGTTACGGATGCCGATTCTCACTATGGCATGGACAGCAAACTGGCCGGTATTGTGATTCCAAATGATGGGAAATGTCACCTGGACAGCAACAATGAATACGCCATGTCTACTATACTGGTACGGACCCTTCTCTCTACTCAGTTTACAAATGTAACACAGTAACACATATTCATACACAGGTTCATACTATATAATTAGCCTTAAGAATGTTACATGTCAAACTACATCATCCATGTATTCTCAACAGTTTCATTCCACAATACAGTACAAAAAGACTCCTAAAGTTTCCTATAAAATCTATGGAGAAGAGTCTTAACCATTATTGAATGATTCTGATATTATTTTACAAATAATTACAATAAAAAAATGTCAAAAAAAATAAGAATTATGCGCTAATTTTTCTCTTGTAGTTGCTAAAATAATTAGACCAATTCTATTTTAACCTTTAAAGACATGGTTTAGAAAATGTTAATTAATAAGAAACAGTCTTAAGAAATGACATTTAAACTCAACAATTGATGTCTTTGTCCTGTTACCCAAGACCACTTCGCCATGTGTAATGTGTTGTGTCATCTCCGTAGGAATACCCCACAATTGGACAACTCATAGACAAGCTTGTGGAGAACAATATTCTACTGATTTTCGCCGTTACTAAAAACCACGTTCCATTATATGAGGTAGGAACGAGCATTTGCCATGACATCAAGATATTTGTCATCCTGGTGTATGATCCTTCTTGAAAAAGAAATGTGTAAAGACATTACAATGTTGTATGTGAGTGTGTTCTTCACCGGCTTGACAAATCTGGCATTCACAAACCTTTAAAATGGTTAAATGCTGAGAATTGAATTAGTCCATGATTAATGTTGTTTTTTTTTCCTTAGACAGGAATGATAGGCATAGAGAGAAAGAGAACAGAAAAATTATAACCGGCAACATTTCCTGTGTCGTTGTTATGGGCAAAACTGTTCCCTGTTGTTATACAAAACAGAGGGGGCGATGAATAAAGATAATCAACAATTTGCCGAGGTCTTGGCAAGATTCCCAGATCAAAAAAAAATCGCGAAAAAAAAATTTGTAGCTGAAACAAAGCTCTCAATGAAAATAAACAAAGATAGGAATAATAGTAAGATATATAAAAAAATAACTTAGTGTACTGTTCTTCATTATCAATAATCACAAGAAGAAATAAAGGGGTTGTAGGCTTTTTGGTGCCTCTAGAATAAGCTTTGGACTCAAAGAGTTCATTAAATTAAGTTCCTTCTGCATAGTGGGAAGGTAATTGTATTATGACTTTATTTATCTGAGGAGACGTTAGCTAGACAGTGTTGCCTCCTCATAAAATCACCGTCCTTCTGGATAAATGTTTTTTTTTTAAAAAGGATAACGTATAGTGCTGCAGGCCCGGACTGGCCATCTGGCACGCTGGGCGAACGCCCGTTTGGCCGCTGCCTGTCATCGCCACATACTCACGTGATCTGCCGCTCCAGTGCTGCAGCATGCCGCCGGCGGCTGGATAGCCACACGCTATGTAACATTGGGCCGCGTGTAACCAGCTGTCATCAGGCAGCCGCCACATTAAAGTTCCAGAGCCGCCAGTCCGGCCCTGCAGTGCTATATACAGTAATGTATATTAAAGTTCACAGAAACCTGGTTTTATCTCATTTTCTTCTAATAAACATCCTTTATGTGCAGTACTGGAGGCGGCCATTGTTATCAGTCATGTGATATATTAGGAGACTTCCTGCTCAAACACCTCACTGGGCTCATTCTTCATGAAGTCTGTTGCCCGCTATACCACTAGTCATTGTATCCACTTTAATGCCAATGCTAGATAAGTGGTCCCTTTTTCATTTGGTTTCCCCCATCCCCCAGATGAGGCTGAATTATTCTTTATAATTCCCTAAATAATCTCTATGCATTGTTTAAAAAACTGCTTTACTGAAAAAACATTACAAATAAAATCTGTTCTGTGCTTTATATGTCTATCAGCACATTCATTATTAGTACAATTATATTAATTGTCGTATACTTAGTGGACATGCATGTTTATTCATTTATTTTTAATATCTCCATGTAGAGACGTATTTTCTATGTCCTGTAGCATGTTAAACATCTCTAGATTATTATTATTAATCGGAAAATTTTAAAAAAAAATGTCTCTTCCATAAATGCCTCAATAAAACTTCTCAAGATATAGAATAGTGACTTTGCTTTACATAATACAGCAATGCCTGAAACGTACGGACAGGTTGGATGCAGCCTCGCGACGGTTTGGGTGGCCCTTGGGGCAACCTGGATAATCCAAAAGTCCCTGTACTCTGTATCATCAATAAAAGCAGATACCCAGTTCAGTGACAGATATATTGCCCCTAGGGTGTAATGTTATGTTATCCATACGTTTCAGTAAAATTCCAAGACTAAATGTATAACCCCCCCCCCAAATGAAGACCCACTTCCCATGTATGTCCTCCGGCAAAGATTGGCCTCATCTATTCTGGCTTCAGTCCCTGAAAATGATACAAGACGATGCAATAAAACTATTCCAAGCCCTATTAGTGTTGTGAAAGGTATATCATTAAATATTAAGACATATTTATAAGTAATTAATACACAAGTTGTGACAAAGTTCCTATGAGAGTAGACTTATTTTATGAGCCAAGGATTCGTTGCATGGTTTCAGTGTAAGACAGCACTAAGAATGTACTCGCTGGTTAAAGGTCGTCAATTCATTCACACGGAGGAAGCCATCTTCATTTAAAGACCCACCAAAGGATTCTTGAAATCTTAACATGTTTTGTTCCGTGTTGTCTTGTAACTGGCCATAATAGAATACCGGCTTGTATATGAACGCCTGTTGTCACGTGTGATCCCATGGTGGCCCTGACACTATAATGCAGCACCAGGGTGAAAATGGGGCGCAGATGGCCAGCGGCCCACCGGACACTTGCACATCCAGGACTGTTCATAGTTGATGATTTATAAAGTTATTGGCACGGAGATAGAACTTGGTGGGACAGCGAGGTAGAGGGGACAAAATCGGGACTGTCCCCACAAAGCCGGACAGTTGGGAGGCATGAAGCTCCACCCAATCACATTCCGGGGCAGAAGTAACCCAGGATAAAAATAAATATGTATAGAATTACCAAAAATGATCTGATCATTTCTCATAGCGTTGCCCCGATGGAGATCCTGCCGCTTTGGCGTTAGAAACATTTGTGTAGTTTCTTTTTTGTGCATTATGAGTTTACAGTGACTTATATTCCTTTTTTTCCTGCTTATTGTTACGAGGTCCCCAGTGTACCCTCACCTCTCCTTACAAACATGTTCTCTTCTTTACTCTCATTGCAGAACTACGCAAAGCTGATTCCTGGTGCCACCGTCGGTCGCCTGTATAAAGATTCTGGAAATATCCTGCAGCTGATTATGACTGCCTACAAAGTAAGATTTTTAGAACATTGGAATTATTGCCGTCCATGAGCTATTTTTATTATAACGGGAACAGTGCAAATATGTGTATTGGGTACGGGCATAAAAGTGTGAGGTTAAAAGTATTAAGGTAAAGCGTTCTGGATTTTTTTTCCCATTATTGTTATTTATTTATTTTGTTCCGCACATTTGCAGAATTGCAATCCAATGGATAGATCGATACATGTTCAAACCTGTTTGAATCTGTTTCCAGTCTTCTTTGTGACCGTGTTCGAAAAAACGAATCCCTAGGAAAATAAATCAAGCATGGCCGCCTGTTTGAAGGTGCTAATCTACTTACTCTGCAGAATTTAAAAACTATATAATTAAACTCAGCATTAGAAGCATCATTCCTAGTACTGCGAAGCACCCAGATTATTTTCCAAAAATAATCCTTTATGAAGCAAAATTCTGCCTCTTTCTTAATTTTTAAGGGAATGCTTAACTGTCACGTGACCAAAAAATCAGACACTGATACGTTGCTGTCATAGAAACTGAAAGAAAGCTTCATCAGTTTTTTTTGAGATTTTCAGAGGAAAAAATAAAATGACGTTTTGTTATAAGTGGAACAGCATCTTAAAAATGTCAACAGTGCCCCTGCTAGAGCTCAGTCCATTTTAACCCCTTATGGACTATGGGCGGTTCCTAAACCCATTGAAAACAATGCATTTTGAACCCGTACATGTACGGGCTTTGTCATTAAGGGGTTAAAACATCTATGTTTATTTACCACCCATTTTCAGATAATACCCCATCTACTTTGTACATCAGCCTCTTCTTCTAATCCCATTGGAATAGGGTATTCGTCTGTCTCTAACTACATGGGAGAGCCTCTAGCCTGTATTCATAGAGTCATCTGGAACGATAGCCTTGAACATATTAAGGGTTTCTTACTCTTCTCATTAAAAGGGTTAACCAACTCCGTTATTGAACCATTTTGTTTCATGGGGACCCAAATAATATAAATTGCTTTTTTCCTTTTAAGTGCAGCAGAAGCAATAACAGAGAACATTGAATCATGCAGAGTCGGTAATGAACTTCTGTTTGGATGCCTACATTAGCCGTCGTCCTCCTCCTCTGTCCTATCTTGGCTATGTAATCACATTTGATGTTAATGGCGATATAATATGACACGGTATTTTATCTGCCGCAGCTGGTTAATGGCTCAGACTTACAAAATAAAGCTGCCCTTGACTAGGGCTGTGATAATGTTATTAAGACAGTAAGAAGCCAGAAAAGAAGGCAATTTTCTGTTGAAAACTTGCATTTTCAATAAGGGAATAAAGAAACGTCAGCACAAGTATTGCAATGACTGGTAGGGAATCCAATGGACTTTATGTTACCTTTAAGTCAAGGAGTTTCTCCTGCAAGGCCAAGAAACCCCTAAATAATGTATAGTCCAATCAGTGAGAGTTGTTTCAAAATAATGGATTTATGTATGCATTATGCAGGGCCAATTCACCATCACTTGCAGTAAAATATAACCAGGGTTGGCCCTTCATAATGCAAAGTGATGTCATCTCATCTTAACTCATTTACAACTCACTGCCAAGTGCATGGTCCTCGTCAAGCTGTGAAGATGATGATGATGACCCAACTCAAGGAGAGGGCCTGCAACATTCGGCCCAGGGGCTAATCCTGCCAAATTGTCCAATTATTATATAGCGGCTCAAAATACTTCTCACCGATCATTCGCTCAGTTTGAACTACTCAGCCAAACCCAAAACACATCCACAGAAATAGAAAACCAAGGAAAAGCATCTACTGATGTGAATTCTGCCTTAAGTCACTGTTATTCCATGGTGGCTACAATACCTGGGAAGTATCTAGCTGCAGCTTCCAGGAGCGCACCCTTGTGGGATGCAGGTAGCAGGTCCCTTTGACCTTGTGTGTGGTCCCACTGATGTCACGCGTGGCACACGCTTTTGTTGACGGGGAAGTCGTGAGGAGTGCCGTAAAGCCGCTCCCGCAACCCCCGGAGACTCCCTGTATTATTTATAAGGTGCATCTATATTAATATTCCTATTATATAATGTTGTGTTTATAAACCTTAGCAGATGTATCATTAAATTATTTAGTGTAATGTTTAATTACATCAAAATAACACAGAAACTTTCTAGGAAGTTTTTTCAGATTCTATGGCAACGACCTATCAATGCCTGGTTTTACGTCACATGGCGGTTTTATGTTCATGGCCAAAATTCTGAACAAGCAAAAGTGTATTTGACTAAAATAATTATTTACTAGGGATGATCTTTCCAATGCTACATTTAGCTACAAAAGTGTTAAATTTAGCAGAGTAGGTGGAACAGCAGCTTTGAGTACAAGAAAGCATAGAATACGGACCTGTTTCTTTCCCCAAAATATTTGTAGAATGAGCCATCATTAGTCACCCCCTTTCTACGTGAGTCACGGCTTGGTCCTCGCATGTTCTAGCGTGCTGGCTGTAAAATAACAAATCGTATTCTTTATTATCCAGGTTATGAAACTTTCTCTTGGATAGATGAATCTAGCCTTGCAAGGAGTGTATGGGGCACAGAATGATAACAATGGCCATAACTTGAAGATTTTAGCATTTAGCGGGGGGAAAAATGCTTAAAAAAAATAATAACTCTTATTATCACATTTTGTGTATTTTTGCATGGGCTCCTAAAATTAATGAAACACATGATAAAGAAAAATGACAACCATAATTCAGTATTGCATTATGAATTATACATAGTGCTGGAGGGTACTTGGTTGAGTTTGAAGTCAATGTTAATTATTAAAAAAATAACACTTAAAAAAATGACTTATTATAACATAGCGATGGACCCCCTTACTGGAATAATTATGGGTCCCTATGCTTTACAGGTAAGGGAGGAGAGGATTGACGGGGGGCTCCCATGTGGTGGTGGACTTGGCCAGATGGTGTTCATAATGAGCCAATACCACCCTCTGTTAATTCTATGTATCAATAAACCGTGTTTATTTTCCATAACCTGTAATAAGTAATCAGATATATATGTTTTTATAATGATCGGCCACGTACCTTCAGCAGTCCTAATGTTCTTTCATGACGAACTCAAGCATACCCGTGACACATCGCTATCATCAGCAATGTTACAACTCGCTTTCCCAATAGAATCAGACATCAAATCATCAGGGGGGGATTTTTGAATGAATCAGATTTATCATGTCAAACAAAATTAAGATTAAAAGATATATTAAGCAAAAGGGTTATTATGAATGTCAGCGTACGCCGAATGCCCTGTTATGTATAGCTGGGAGGACTGGAAAGATGGAGGGCACAAGAGAAAAATTGGCAAATTATTAATGGATTCAATACAGAATATGAGCATAACTCTGAAAAATATAAATGGTAGGACAAAGAGGCGCATTTAATCTTAATATTGTGGTGGCGCGCTGAATGGGGATATAAAATAATTAAAATATGCAATTACCCTGTAGCACACTTTAGGCACCTGCTAGATAAAATGTGTGTAGTCCTGTTCCTATCTCAGATGGCGGTAGTCATGTATGATATTTATACAAATATATATATATATGTTTTAAATATAATTTTATATATTTGTTTAAATTTATTTGATATATTGTTTACCTTTATTTTATTAACATATAATATAATAAATATATATATATATATGTATATATTTGTCTGCATATTTATTTTAATAATTCTTTTTTAAATAAATTATTACCGTTTAAGAAAAGTTACATGTCTCAGTTAAATAATAAACTCTGTATTTTTTTTTATACTGTTATGGAATATACATTGTTTTAGACCCAAATACAAAAATGTTGCAATGGATAGCAATAATTTTCTTATAAAGCTAACATGATTATTTCTCACGTGATGTTTATACATCAGGCTATGTACTTCCAGTCTGTCCTCTAAGAGATATAAAAAATTAGAGTGCAAGTAAGGGCCTCTATAGAAAGAAGTGACATTCCTGCGTTGTGGAAGACGGGAGAGAAGAACACGAGAAGAATTCCCTTGCATTCAGCTTCTATGTCTCGAGGCAGAACATTCAGATTAATCTAGCAGCCCCACATGCTAAAGCATGTCTGGGATTCTTTCATTACAGATGTTCTATCCCGAAACCAAACATAATTATAGTGAGATATATAAGGCTCATCTTTCTCTGTACTACTTATTTAGTTTCCCTTCATGCAACAAAAAATTACAGGATTTCCATACTCCTTTTTGCATTAGTAAAAGGCAGTCCAGAGGGGGAGCAGTGGTGAACACATGCACACGCATACTCCCATACACACCCACACACATACACACACACACACACACGCATACTTCCATACACACATACACACGCATACTTCAATACACACCCACACACATACACACACACGTACTCCCATACACACACACACGCACACACACAGACACGCATACTTCCATACACACTCATACTTCCATACACACCCCCACACATACACACGCATATTCACATACACACATACACATACGCACACACACATACACACGCATACTCTCATACACACACACATACACATGCATACTCCCATACACACACGCATACTCCCATACACACGCACATACACATGCATACTCACATACACACACACACATGCACACGCATTAACACAGACACACGCATACACTCATTATACATATTTTTTCTAGATCATTGTACGGATCATCTGTCATTTAACGTTCATTGCAGGTCCTGCAGGTACCAGACTTTAACATTGTAACATAGTAATGCCTATTAAATCCCAGAATGACTTTTCTTTCTGCAGGAGTTGAGGTCAGAAATTGAGCTTGAAGTGTCTGGAGACACAGATGGACTCAATATTTTCTTCACTGCAATGTGCAGTAACGAGACGACCATTACGAACAGCAAAAAGTGCCAGCGGATAAGGGTTGGAGACAGAGTAAGTACACTGGGACCCTTCATAATGCAGAGTTAGCTGGTTAAATTAGTGAGATTCCATTAAATTTGCTAAATTGCCCATAAACCATGCAGCGCCAAATCCGAACTCAGGATAATTGAGTAGAAACAGGTATGGAATTATACACCTTGCTCATCTAACTAAAGAGCAGCTTTGCTATATGGATGGCCATAGGTTTACATTTCAATGTTACTGAATGACGCCTCGTAATTAAATAAAGGATAAATCGGGCTGGGAACAGACCAACCAAGGCAGGCTTACAGCTTTGGAGACAAATGTGGAGTAGATAACAATTCATGTTTTCCACATTAAATAACATAAGAACAGACTGTTTGGTACATATCAGAATGTGTTCATTTGTTTTATTTTCCTTCATTTTTATTGAAGGTATCTTTCAATGTGACCATCAATTCAACGTCATGTGCAAAGCAAAGCAGGCACATCGTAATAAAACCAGTGGGCCTTCAAGACCGGCTGGAGATCGAGATTCAGTCTGAATGCGATTGCCCGTGTCAGGCAGCAGCCGAAAAGCACAGTGCCGAGTGCAGCCAGGGACAGGGAGCGCTGGAGTGCGGAGTCTGCGTGTGCGATCCGGGCTTCATGGGCGCCACGTGTGAATGCAACGAAGAGTCGGCCAACAGCAGCTCGTGCACAGAGCTAGACTCGTGTAGCGGGCGAGGCGAGTGCTACTGTGGACAATGTATCTGCAACCCCTCTGTTTATGGACACATTTATGGGGCCCATTGTGAATGTGACAATTTCTCCTGCGTGAGACACAAGGGACTCATTTGTGGAGGTATTTATATTCATCGTACACTTTAAAATCCCAATAACATTGGGGTTGGGTTGGGAAGATCGTGTAAGGAACATGCTACACAGATCAATCATGTGGCTTCTAACGTCTCATATAAAGCAGGGTTGAACAACCTTTGAGTATCCAGTTACACGTCACACACACTCAGTCCGTACTAAGTGATTGGAAGTGGTACTTCAGTAACTCCTGTGGGACTAGAGGTGGAAAGGGGTGCATTGGAGACAATTACTGGTTCATAGTGACCTTAGATGCTGGAAAGGACCACGAGCATACACTACTTGTAATGATCAGTGTTAATTTATAGAGATTTATAGAGATCTCCAGGCCTGAGTCTAAGGCAAGATCAAGGACTAATGAGGACCTGGGTCTTACGTCAGGAAGAATGGTCAGGCTAGATGGACTGAATGGTTCTTATCTGCCGTCAAAGTCTATTTTTCTACCCTTGTGGTTATGTCTTCGCTGTTAATGTTACCAAACTGCAAAAAAAGTAACAGAGTGCCAGAATCACATATAAAATAAATAACCTCTAATGTGTTTGCATTCCAATTTTGTTTGAAGGACCGTCAGTCTTGTAAGAACATTGAAGGGCTCCATCAATTCAGAGGTAAATATAGTATAGAAATATATCCATAAACCTGTCATTGGTGTTATAGGTCACGGAGACTGTGAGTGCGGAGAGTGCGCGTGTCACAGCGGGTGGACAGGAGAATACTGTAACTGTTCAACAGATACAAGAGCCTGTGTGTCCGAGGACGGGGCGACCTGCAGCGGCAGAGGGGAATGCGTGTGTGGCACCTGCGTGTGCAACAACCCCGGGGTGTCTGGGAGCACCTGTGAGAAGTGCCCTACGTGTGGGGACCCGTGCAATTCCAGGAGGTATGTATATTATCTTTGGTGCTGATTAACCCCTTAGGCGCAAGAAACGTAGTCTGGCCCTCCGCAATAAATAGTTAAAATTTAACTAAACATTTTCTGGGGCCAAGTAGGCATTTCTTGGAAAAGAAGCTCGTCAGGGCTGGCCTTTTTATAATGCTTGGTTAACCAAGCGACTTGAAATCTTTCCACCCGCTGCAACTCATAAATGTATTTCAAGTTAAAGAGTAGCCTTTCAGGAGGGAATTTAATGCACAATCCAATATGATAAAGGTCAGCACCGAGACGGCTTGAGAAGGGAGGGTGTGGTAATATATAGAGCCTTCCTCAGGGAAGAAATAAACAGGCGTCTAATATGATTATTAATGTATTGCTCCAGAGTGTCCCTAATATAAAAGGGACTTTATTTGTGAAGAAAGGTTATTTATTTAGTATTCAGATTTGGTAAGTCACATACATTTGGTACTGGGCCACTGGGTTTGTGAATAGAAGGATAGAAAATGAAAAGATTATTACAGGGATGCTGGATAGTGCACCAATAGGCTAGAATGTTGCAGATAGACATATCTACTGGCAGTATCCTCTCTGTAACTGCACAGAGAGATCAGAGGAGACCAGACAGTGGCTGGAGAAGGTGAGGGAGCAGATGGGGGGGCAGATACAAGGCAGAAGGAGAGGGCAAGGGCACAGACATGGGAAGGAGGGCAGAGAAGGCTATGGGTAATAATAAGTGAGGACTAAGGGCAGAGTGCAGGAAGCACAAAGAGGACTGAGCAATAAAAAAGCCCTCCAAATTCTGTCCAAACTGAATGGGCAGGAAACAAAATTTGTTGTCCAAAAAAATCAATGGACCTACAACTAACTAATTTGTCCGAAATGATTTTGGGCCACATACACAAGTCAACCATTTAAACAGTTTGCCTTATGGCTCTTCCAGGCCTGGAAAAGGCTATCCGATCTGAAGTCCTCTTGATACTGCTGATCAGTGCTAGAAAAATTATAAGCTGCGGCCGAGCCCCAAAGCAGTGAGACCAAGGTCAGAATATGACATCAGATTTTTAAGAATACAATTACACGTGAGATTCAGCAATGACTAAAGATCTATTTATCATGCAGGACTGTCTGAGTAATGTTGCCTGCAGGGCTGTCTGACACTTATATAAGGTCAGGAAGGAAAAGGTAGACAATGGAGACTTTTGTCGAGTTGTGTTGTGGAGGAATGAGTGTTTCATGACTGCCCCTCTTTACAATGTTCCTTGCTCTTCTTACATTGTTGGCGCTGACCATCGGGGTTGAATTAAGTTCTGTGTTACTTTTCACAGGGCATGTGTAGAATGCCATCTGTTGTCTGAAGCCGAGCAGCTACAGGAATGTGCAGAGACATGTAAATTTGCGGATGCCACGGTCAGCAAAGATCAAGGTTTGCAGGTTTTCACGTATACCTAAAGGGTATTATTGTGGGTTATGCAAATTAGTGAAAGTTCAAAACACCACTTTACCCCAGGGGGAATGTTTGGAATATCTCAAGAGACGTTCAACTTTAAAAAAAAAAAAAAAAACCTTTTTTTACAATGTAGGCATTAATTTTTTTTTTTTTTTTAAAAAACATATGTGAGTTTTCTGTCCCAACCACTCAACTGTAAGCAGCTCTGGTATCAGAGTTTTTTTTTTAATGTACCAGAGGGTTCGGTGGGGCAAAAAAAAAAAATCAGTAGCTCATCCCAAGATGTGTATTGGAGAACAGTGATTGGTATATATATAGGGGTAAAAGGGAGTTTATGAGCTGTTATGTGGCAATAGATTCCATAGACCCAGATCACATACTAGCCCTAATGAACAATGTCAATGGTTTTCATAGGATGCTATTCACAAGCTTCTAACTTATACGTAATATTCATCTTTAGCAATATAAATCACGTAAATTGTTTTGGGGTTTTTAGAAATATTTATGTATTTTATGTAGAGTTAAGCCGGGTTATAAAGGTAGCGCTATGCTAGATAAATGAATTACCTTTACTACTGAAACGGTAATCCTCCAGACCAATATGTTGCCATCATTCTCAAATAATACAATTATTGACTATTTTTCACAAATTGTTCCTGGGAGTGATTAAATGCCACACACTTAAAAGCTTGAAGTGTCAAATTCCAGTGCTTTATAGCCCAAAAAAGCCTTGCTTTAGTAAGTGCACCATATGTGAGTCATCTATTGGTGGCTGATAAATGACATCATAAAAGAACAGTTATGTAAAAATATTTTAGGGCATAATTGCTTATTATAGAAAATGACAAAGAGCCACCCTGGGCCATTTTATAGGAAACACTTTAAAAAAAAAAAACCATCATCTCGGCTATCAAGCTGGCAGCTAGAGGGGATATTTCTGGGTTCAGCTCTAATCCTGGCAGCTTGGGCATGGCATACCCAGGTGACCCATGCACAAGCAACCATGCGCAGAAACCCAGTGCTTAAAATATTGGGATGCAGCTTGATTTTTCGCTAACTTTGCTTAGTGATCCCTGCAATAAAACCGCAACAGTGATCCCTGCAATAAAACCGCAACTATAATTAGAAGAATCCTGAAACTTTAAACAAAACCTCAAAACGTAAAGAAATGGTTAACTAAACCGATCGTTTGGAATTCCCCCAACAGGGCAACAGGGGTATTGATGGATCTCATAGGAAGAAAATAACATTTTTTCACATCATTCTACAACTGAGTCAAATTACGCCAAGCTGACATTCCTTGTTTTCTGTAGTTAACTTATTCCAACTGTTGTGACAACATACAGCAAGTCATGCGTAGTAAGATCAGTGGCAGAAGCTGCCTCTGGGTATCGCTTTCCATGATGGAAGAATTTATGCTCTTAAAGCAGTGTCAGCGGGTAACTCTAGGTAATAGAGAAGATATTGTTTCATTGTAGCCACAAATGAAACTGTTATATACCTCCTGGCCCTTACTAAGGAGCATTGTAAGGACTGGCTGTAAAGAGGTGCCATTGACTAGTTGAAAAGAACATTAGGTGGACAATGTTGACTGATGCACATGGGATGTACTGAGACAAGAATTACACAAAGGAGACAACGGTATCTCCCGCCAGCCAGAGCAAAATGGAAAGCAATATTGAACTTTCTCTGGCAATTTTGTCTCCGGACGTCTATCTTAACCATTTTTGAGAGCTTGGTGACACGAAAATCCATCAGGTCGGTTGTTTTGATGCCATGCATCTTACTTCTCCTGTCTCTTCTCCCTTCAGATTTCTCCGAGGATAAATCTATTTTCTGTTCAGTGCAAGGTGAAAATAAATGTGCTATTACATTTGGGATAGCAACGGATGAGCAGGGAAAGAAAGTCATTTATAACATACGCCAAAAAGGTAGGCATTTAATATAGACTGTCAGAGATTATAATGTGACGAGAGGATATGTGATAGATTGTCGCTACCCCTCGTAAATGCTCGGCGAACACAATGTAGCCATTTACTGCATTCACACCGCACTCTCATATATTGGTGACACTGGGAAGTATCAGAATACAACATTTTAATGAAAATATCCAACTTCTCACTAAAGGACGTGTGTTCCAGGAGTAATTATTTTTATTCTTCCCATTGCGACATATATATATATATATAATGGAAGAACTGTCTAAAATAAGGTTGGTATTTGTACTCGATAAATATTGCTCTAGACACCAGTAACTGGTAGCATGAAATGGCTCACATGGGGTCTACACAAGTCTACAAGTAGGAGCTGGTGTATTTATTCCAACAAAACTAACCAAACCAAAGAAATACTAGTAAAAAAAAAGTAAACTCAAAATATAAAACCATAAATTAACCATAAATTAATAGAATATTTACAATATATCTTTCATTTTCTTTTCAACTTCATAGTAGTTATCAGAAGCAGAAAACTATGAAAGGCTACATTTCATTAATTACTCCGAAAATGTTGTTTGGTACCGCATGCGAGAAAAGAACGTGAGAAAAGTGAATAATTCCGTATGAGCCCAAAAGAAAGTGGAAACTTCATGAGATCCCGAAAGCTAATGTAATTTTACATCTTTTTCTCTATGTTGGCCCAATAACAGGTACCAACTTCAAAAAAAGTGAATGCCCCAGAATTCTGTCAATCGCTGGTGTTTTTCTGGACCCCAGTAACTCTGTCCAACATGGTTAAGCCCAAAAATATCTATACATTAATTTCATTCTGCATGCACTTTTTCCCAGAATTTAGTACACTTGATGTGATGCCATGCGACATTAATGTCAAAACAGCCCTCGACAACCCTATACCCAAAATAAGAAGGTTGGTCAGCCTTGTGGCACGCTGCCATGTTCATGTGAAATAACAATGTCTATGAGGATAACAATGTATATATATTATCCTCATATTGTTATCTCGCGTGAACATAGCAACATTTCTGCCATTTGTTGGGGACTAGGACATTTTTATTTAAATACAATTTTTATTTTATTCCTACTGCATTTATGTGTTCTCCTTAAAGACTCTTAAATTAATTTACGGCTAATAACACAACAAACTGAGCATACTGTGAATTTAAATAGAACACACAATATGTTCTAAGATCATTTCAGAAAATTAAACTGTATGTCTGTTCAAATACATATAATAATAATAAATATAATGAATAATAATAATATGTGTGTAATATTACATTATTATTCATAAATACATTATTCTGGAGACTGTGAACATTATCAATTCAAGAGTCTATTTCAGAACTCTAGCTTAAGTGACATCTAGTGGCTGTCTGTGGAATTGCTAGTCCGTCAAATTCCAGAACTTCCTGATATATCTCAAAAAATTAATAAATTCATGAGCTGGAACACATTTTCCCCCAAATCTATTTTAAACAAAAAAAAAGTTTAATATTTTTTTTTTTACAACTGGGGTCCAGGTATTTAAACACAAAGGCCTGTTGGTGAATATCTGCGCTCCACTTGATCCCTTCATTAGGATAATAAACCATTTCATGTAAATGACCAAGTTATCAAATGACGGCAGCTAGAGCTTACAATGAGAACACAGACGTTGCTTTCTTGTGCCTAGAAGTATTCCAGCTATAACACACTGATGAGGCCCATGACGGCTGAAATGCATGTCTGGTGTCGTTGGTTCCTTTGTGCCAAGAAAAAAATTGATATACTGATATATCAAAGGAGATTTTTCTTCTGTAATTGCGCTAAGTGAGCTAAAGCTTGCGATGCTTTCAAGTAGTGACACACTGTTTGCCGTATGTTCTCAAGTAGTAACCAATTGGATTTTTGGAATAAGAGCGTATGCATATAACATATTTCTGTATAAATGAGTTATAGAATTGTGTGCTTTGTGTTTTCAGATTGTCCTCATGTTCCGGACATTATCATGATTGTTGTTGGTGTGTCCATTGCCATTGTTGTGATTGGTATTGGCGTGCTGTGTTTATGGAAGCTCTTAGTATCGTTACATGATCGCAAAGAGGTCGCCAAGTTTGAAGCAGAGAAACTGAAGGCCAAATGGGATACGGTAGGTATTTGCATACATGCATATTTTTAGTACCTGTGTTATTATCAGATAAAACAGAAAAACTTAAAAAATATATACATTTTCTGCAAACCCAAATTAAAAAAATTATTAGACTTGTGCAAATCGACCAAAATGATTTGTTTTGTTTTTGGTCCATACGTTTTTGGAGGGCCTTTTACTTCTAGTTGTCACTCACCCTCATTCATTCACTTTTACGCTCTCTTTGTTGTCAAACCTTTGAAAAAAAAAGTGAATCCTGATCTTAATCAAGATTTTTTGTACTTGAAGGGTGTAAAAAAAATGTAATACTCTTACAAAAATGCAGAAGACATAACATATATATCTGTGAGATGTCTGAATATCCAACAAAATAGAGGTATAGGTGATGGATAAAGGTTTTTCACATGAGGGTTGCTAGAGAGCACACCCAAGTCAGCTTTTATGAGAAAACATATAATGTGTAAGTCTTTATATAAAAAAAAGCCATGTAACCATGACAACATTCTTCAACTGAGAAAAATAAATTAGTTGTATTTGTCCAGGAGAAGTTAGAAGTCTCCTTAGTCAAAAGTTGATACCTTTTATTAGTGCTAATATTAATAATATTAGCACTATAAATAATATTAATTATTTATTAGTGCTTAATTTAAATATATAATATTAATATTATTATATAAATACTATATAATATTAATATTATAGTGTAATTATAATTATTATGAAAAACATTTTGACCGCAGATAAGAACAATTCGGCCCATTTTTCACCTACTGTGAAGACCTAAACCTTATTCAGTCCTTGTCTTATGTTCAAGGTAACCTCTTGCCTATCCAATGCAAATTTAAATCATGGTATTCACCTCCACCACTTCTGCTGGGAGGCTGTTCCACCTCTTTTATCATTAAATAAATGAATGGAATAGGACACCTTGAGCTCAGGGAAACGTCTTATGCTTGTCAAAGGTTCAAGAACAAGGACTTATGGCCTACACCTTCTGCATTGCCAAACGGTGGCTACCTCCGGCTTCCATTAATAACTCAACCTGCTTTGTTTTCTTCCAGGGAACAAACCCTCTGTACATATGTTCAACAACTACATTTAAAAACGTGACCTACAGGAAGCAAGAGAAACAGAAGGATGGAGTATTATTGTGACGGCGTCCTGCACTTTTGTTGGTCTGCTCAGTTGAACTCTATTGATAGCTGGTTTATCATACTTTTGGTTTTAGGGTTTATGGTCTAGACCTTTTAGAGCGTAACGGCTATAGCGATTAAAAATGTAAATAAGAAATCCAGTGGGATCTTCGGATAACGTATCACTGTGATAGCCTGTGGAGTTTGCTCTCAGCTGGACTGTGCAGTCTCCACACAAAAGGTTCTAAAAAGCTTCACGTTCATGACGGTCCTCCTGTTGTGTGAACGGCACTTAGTTTTCTCACTGAAGTCCAAATGACTCCACATGCAACGGTTTAGGGTATCGCATCTCTGATGTCATAAGGCGTTCAGTGACAAAGCTCGGAGACGAATATTGTCGCTGGTAATGGTTTTAGTAGAAATTGTTGAGGTTCCTCACAGCATAGGAACGTGTCCATTGCCAAGGGAATGAGCCAAGGGGACCCAGCTTACGATATCAGCTACTTGACTAATAGTCAATTCACTGGATGCTGCGGATGAAGTTTTATAACAAGCACTGGTTCAACAGTAAGCGATTTTCCCCAAAACAGAGCGTGTTCTACAAGATAATATGTCCACATTGTTTTAGGATTACAAAAAAAAATGTATAATTCAAAAGAACAAATCTATACATTTTCATGGCTATACTACCTTTGTTAGCATAGTCCGCACATTTGTAGAATTTTCCTAAATCGAACCTAACAACAACACTATTTACGCTATGTGTTTCCCTGTAACTCTGTGGGTTTATCTATAATTTTCCTTATCACGCCTTGAACTACTGGGTTGTGGGTGCGAAGGAGCTTAAAGATTATCTAAAAGTTGGCAGAAGGAATGGTGTTTGTCATTATGATGTAACACGAAAATAGTTCTTTCTCCCCTGTGTTGCGGAGCACCTACTGTTGTATCAAGCCACTGGTTCAAATTAGTGAATATGATAATGGTATGTTGCAATTATAAAAAAGAAAAAAGCTCTAGAGGGATTGTCCCAATTATACCCCACTGTTTACAGACTTTAGGCACCCGCTCAATAAGCCAGATGTTTTAAGACGTGACTAGGAGACAGTTTTAGTGGATTAGTGTACCGTGTTTTTTTGTTAATACCAATTCCATAGGGTGTCTGGAACTCTTTCTATATCTACCTCCTTCCACTGAGAGATCAGAGCACTTACCAGATTTGTGAATAAAAAGTTAGTGATTGTATGTTCTGGAAATCAAAACCGAAAACTGGTTCTTCTTTTCCCAGAAAAGACACTCCAGAATGCAAACGTGTATAATTCAATCAAAAATAGTGAATTACATCTACTGCGGAGAACAAAACCTTGAGATATATACTGTAACGTACTTCATAAGGCCCGGACTGGCACACAGGGCACATGCCGGTGGGCTGCTGGCTCTCAGCTCCCCATACTCACCCGATCAGCAGCGCGCGACCAGGAGCTGCATAAAAACAAAACGTGTGACCGCGCACACATACAGCTGTCAGCCACGCCGACACCACCCCGTGATCACCAGTCCAGCCCTGTGCTACAGTGATGCAAAATATGAATATTGTACCCAAACAAGTTAAAAGTGTAGAACAAAAGCAGTAAATGTTAAATGTTTGAAATATGATCACTAACCAACTGAAAAAACATAAAGGTAGCAGAGGGAAAAACCAAGATAAAAGTAAGGTTAAGCAGCATTTCTAGCACATTTCCTCTCTTTATTCTGGTTAATTAACCTTTCTTCTGTTTCTTTGTTGCGGTTTAACTGTATTATAATTTGTATTTTGTTCTTGCGGGAGAATTGTTTATTTGTTGAAACCGAATTATTTGCAAGTTCCTTTTTTTTTGTAGTACATTTTATTTTTGACCAAAGGCTGGACCTTGTGTTAGGTCACATTATTGTTTTTAGATATGTTTCTGTATTTTACAAACATGACTTCAATAAATATGTTTGGAAACTATTTTGATACGCAGTTTAGTCTTTTGTTGCGTAATAAAAGGCATTGTGTTTATAAGTAAATAAGTGTCTGAATCAACAAGGATTTTATGCAGCATTTACACCATGGCTGGATCCTTTACATGATCCTATTATGGGATCGTGATTCACTCTATGATGGCTTTGTGTTATATCTCAAATCACACGCTGCTAGAGATAGCCCTGAACCATATCGAAAAACCTCAGGTGAAGAAAGGAATGATGGGGGACACCCTAGAAAATTTGACAAAAAGAGCCAGGGAATGTGCTTTCACCAAATCTGAAATGTCATTTTTATTAATAAATTCTATAAAACATCCCAATAACTGAAATAACATCTCAATACCGCAGGAAAAACTATTTTTTTATGGTGAGGACGAAAATCATATTGAAAACACATGCTGTGAAGGTCATTTTTTTGCCAGGAGGCTATACTGTGGAATTCACCCTCCACTCCATTTGCTCAAAAGGTCTCAGCCTTTTTGTTAATGCTATAGAAACAACAACAACAATAATAATAATAATAACAATAATAATAACAATAATACAATAATACAATAAAATCATTTGAGTTTTTAATAAGCACATCAGTGGTCTTGCCACTGAAAGGCCAAAATAAACACAAATCTTGGAGCTCAGAATGCTTGCTGAAAAATGTATATAATTATATCCTGTAAATATACATCATGAACTAAATATGACTGTCCAATGGCATAATTGGTCACATAATGTTCTCAGTAAAGTCCAGCCCCCTTAGCCACACCAATAACCACGCCCATCTTTGGAACGTTCGTGAGTACATCGGACAGACCGAAGCAGCTGCGCATCCTCTTTGAGCAGTAATGTTAATCTATATTTTATTGTATATTTACTAAGCTTTTAGCACAGAACTGTTATTTTTATTTAGTTTCCTCCTGCTTCATTATTTATATTTAAATGTTGATCAAGTCTTTAACTCTTTAAATGCCAGAGGGGTTAATATATACCCTGCCTGGCACTGTAATGATCATCATTTTTTATTGCGTTTCATCCTGTCCCTGTTAACAATTATTTGGGGGAAAATAACTAAAAAAGAAGGAGTAGAGACACTGGAGCCCCGCCTTGCTCCATGGGCTGCCTCCCCCCCTTCTTGGCCTGGGTTTAAACGAGAAGAGTTTGTCTCCTAAACAGAAGGCTGATGAGCAACTCTTTGCGTCAATCCTGAATCTCTGACGTAATAGCTCCGCAATGCTCACCCGCACACCTGGATCTGTGACGCTGTTTGTAGGCATTCTCTATGTGCTGCTCCCTTACATTCCTGCAGAAGATGCCGGGGGTCCCGAGGATCGCCTCCCCCAATTGTTCTGTGAGTACTGAACATCGCAGACTTTATAAAAAGCAAAACATTCGCTTGTTTCATCATTATTTTGGTTACAAAGTTACTGCATCACATGTTTTCTAACGTTCTGTGTATCTTTCTGTCAATCAAAACTCTGTTACTTTTGCAAAAACATTGAATGTTTCATATTTGCTTAAATCCAAACATATGTTACATATCAGATGCTTGGATAATAGTAATTTGGGGTATTACCAGAGCAGATTGCAGAGCTACAGAAGATGTGCAACTCCCATTAGTCTGAGCCAGAAAGTGGGAGATATATCTATCTATGTATATCTATCTATATATCTACATATTCTGGTATTATTATTATTATTATTATTATTTAATACATTAAAAACATTCTGATCAAGGTGCAGCCAATGTCGGTTAATGATTAATTGGGTATAACATGCAGAATTCTTAACCAATAAGATTGCAGATTTTTGATGGTCTGATTCTGGTTGAAAATATGCGTTTTTATTCCAGAGGAACTTTAATTTCACATACGCTGTATTCAGAATACATATAAATGATTTTTGCTTCTTAACTTTTAGCCTGTGAAATATGGGAAATAAATACATTGCTCAACCTACCTTAAAAATTTGCAGATATGAGCATAATTCTATTTAAATTCATAATAATCTTTATGTGTACACCGGTGAAGAGCACTGAGGCAATAAGGCAACTATTTTGTAAGCTCTTGTGGGCCGAGCCTTTGGCACCTGTATTTTTCTAACTTATTTACAGGGCCATGGTATGTGTTGGTGCTATATAAATAAAACATAATAATAATAATGGGTGATTATGATGTCAAATGGTCTCAAATGTATCTGTATGATGTAGAAAATAATTTAAATATCTACATTTTTAATTAGATCATATCGGCAAGCAATTCAGTTTTGGCCACTATTCTACATAGTAATATGGTGAACTCAGATCACGTTATCATGCGATTCCCAAGCACTACATATTATACCTGTAATAAATACATTAAGCTACATTTAGTTTTGTGTTTATAGGTAAAGGCACGTTTCTTATTGAAAGCAAAGAACATCACAAGTGCATTGCAGTGGAATCATCTGAAATTCTCTTAAAAGAATGCAAGCCACTTTCGGAAAACATGTTGTGGAGATGGGCATCGAGACGTCTTCTCTTCAACATGGGGAGCAGTAGATGTCTGGGACTTCACTTGAGCGGCCCCCACACACCTTTAGAGATGTTGGGATGCAACTCTCCTGATGTAACACAGAGGTGGCGCTTAACTTCTGGCATTCTGATGGGCAATGGCGGTTACAAGGTAGTGGCTGTAGACGGACGTGTAGTGGCCAGCAAGACTTTGGACCACGAGTGGAGGCCGTATATGCCGAATAATGAAAGCTTCTGTGAGCAGAGTTCCCAAGGTGACATTAAGATGCATGCTATAGAACATCAAATAAATCACATCATAGAATTATTAGTACAAGAGTTATTGTTCTCAGGGTCTGAATCGGGGTTTTGAGAACATCTCAAATTTGGTGGGTCTGCACTGGTCCAGCTGTACCCTGATATCTATAAAAAGGAAACGATTTATAATGTTGGTAGTTTGGCTACTATTTTCGTCTCTGGGGTAGACTGGATGGGGTCAGTGATCCTCATCTCCTGGTTACTATGTCAGGGTCAGGATGGACTTATAATTGGGTTGGTGGGCATTGTGTCAAGCCAAGGGGCTGCTAATAAGCACAGAGTAGCCGTCTGATAATCAGTGTAATTTGGGTATTGGGAAGGCGGCTCTGTGAAAAAACAAGTCCATCACACAGCAGAACTTGTTGCCTTTTCTGAAAAGTTTCCTGTCTAGAGCTATAGGGTGTTTACAACATTACAGATTACAGAGTGCAATTAAGGTTTTGTATTTTGTTTGACACATAATTACGAAACTGGTACAAGAGTTTGTTCTCAACCCCTTCTGACAACCACTTTCTGTTTTTGCAGAAATATACTCACTTCGGGGTAACGGTTTGGGGCAACCATGTTTATTTCCATTTAAATACAAAAATATTTGGTACCATGAATGTACTAACAACAGAAGAGAAGATAGATTATACTGGTGTTCCACCACAATGAATTATGACAGGGATGGGACATGGGGATACTGTCCACATTCTGGTGAGTATACTCGACGATCTGCTTAGGACAGCAAGCCTTTGGGGAAAAAGGGCAGCTACCAGGGCTTGAGGTTATTTGGAACGGCGCCCCCTGCTGATTAGTTACTTCAGGACAACAAAGAGTTTCCTATCTGAAGCTAAATTGACGACATTCCATGGAATTCTTCTAGCACCATTCTTTCTTACAGTACTTTAGCTCTCACTCCTCTCGTTGCAAAATAAATAAAAGCATAACTCAAGTTACTGTGTAGCCAATTCTTTTGTATTGTATTCTTTGTCATACAGAACCAGGTTGTGGATTATTTTGGGAACAGAACAATGCTACGCAGACTTGTTACCAATTCAACTCCGACGCTTCGGTCACTTGGTTCCAAGCCCGTGCCTCTTGTCAAGAGCAAGGTGGAGATCTCCTGAGTATCACCGATGAGGATGAATGGAAATACATATCTGGTAATTCGGGCCCAAACACAACGATACGCCCCATGTCCCAATACAGAAATAGCATGGTGGAGCAAAATGTAGAGATGAGGGAAGCATTGATCCGAAATCATTGTATGACATTCTCCTAAAAATGCATAATTCTACATATTCTGATTTTGTAAATTATCTTTGAAATATTCTCAATTATCGGGGGTTTCAGCAAAAAAAGTAGACACAGTTGGGCTCAGGGCCAATGTAAGCGGCTCCAGTGATGGTATAGTTTAGTTTGACCTATTACACATGCTGGTTTTCTATGTATATGCCGGTGCAGGACAAGTACTATCAGGGCTGCCTAGCTGTAGATCATTATGAATCAACATTGTTTACCTGCAAAAACTACTCACTGCTTCCCCGTTAATAGGAATTGGAACACCAAATCTTAACTGTATTCATTTACTTGCATTGAACGCTGCAGAGAGATTAAGCAATCAAACTGGGTTCTGGATCGGGATCAATGACTTGAATGGAGCTGCTGGCTGGCAGTGGTCGGATGGATCACCTTTGGCATTGCTGGCCTCAAAATCTGGTACAGAACTTTTTTTTAACATTTTTATTTAAGATATTTCCACTGTTTTGGATTGTGTTTATTTAGTTTGACCTCAGCAGTACAAATTTAAAGAATTTTCCCACTGAACATTTCCTGTTTGTTTTATAGATATTTTTACATTAAAGGGAACTTTATGTCCTACTGTATTTTGATTAACTTTCCTATTGTTACTGGAGTACTACGTGAAAAATTGCTCTAAGGGCCCCTGGCGCTTCCCTGTTTGGTGGCATTAGAACTCTAACCTACGGTGGACCCAGAAGACATAGGCAATGCCCTATTAATTTGCATTACAGGGGCATTATGGAGGATAGGTAATCCATAAAGGAAAGCTGTATCTTATTGGAGGTCTATAGTCCATATGGGATCAACTTACCCTTTTCCACCCAATAAACCTACATATTTATGTTCACTAAAATCAGAATTCTATGTATTAGAATGTTACTTTATGTGGATACTATGGGAGTAGCCGTCTTCTCAGGACCTGCGTGATCATTTATCTTGATTACCCTTTCCCTGTTGTTAAGTGAAATGTCCACAGCCGTCAGCTTTCCCGAGGTAAATGAGTCCCTTACTGTAATACTTAATACCCAAACAAATCATGTTAAAAAGGAAATTACAAACTTTAAGTAGTAAGATAATTTCGTTTTGTTAAATGTTATGCTAGAAACAGTTACATTTTACATGTGGCTATTGACATTTTCTGTAGAGCAGTCCCATCGCTTGTGGAGTTATATATTGTAGTAATAGCATTTAGCGAGCAGCTATGACTTCTACTGCAAAAAGACCAAACGATGTGCCTCAGAGGCTGACTAAAATGAAAAAAAAAGAAAGAAATTCAGGGAAAATACAGAAATGTCCATGAAGACCATAAGAGACAACACCAGGGAGAACGTGTAATACAACAAGTTTATCTAATTTAACCTTAACTCTTCCAGTCTATATTCCAGGAATAGGGGACTTGGGTGTCCAAGGAGGGATTTTAGTGGGGAGGTATCAGCCAAATCCAAGAGATGGGACATAGACAGAATTGGCTGCCATTGTCATGACATTTTAGGGTTTGGAGTACCCCATAATGATCTCTACTGTGGGCGCCCATGAAGGAGGACTCATTCTCAGTGCCTCAATTCTTTTTCATTTCATTCAGACGCTGAAAGGATTTATAAACAGTTTTCTTTTAATGTGCTGTGGAAAATGAGAAGGTTGGATATTAAATTCCGTTGTTTTTACACAGATTTGCAAAAGTCCCCGTCTCGGGTCTTTGATGGACAGTGTGGCATGCTAGACAATCACAGGTTTAGAAGTTTCCCGTGTTATCTTCCTTCACGTTACGCGTGTAAAAAGTATATGACCCGTAGTGAACGTGAAACGTTTGGTAAGCTTATGCCTTTTCCTATGTATGATATTTTGAGTTTATTATTAAAAGCCTCATGTTTTGCAGGAAGCATTGCTCTTGCTCTGCATAATGAACACGTTAGTGAATAAGCTGACATTCAAGAAATCAACCCATATTAACTTTGTATTATACCGAGCCAACCAAGCTTTTTTGTCAGGAAGACGTGCACTGCTGTCTGTCCTTCACAATGGTTGGTGAACTTGCTGAGTTCTAAATACAAACCATCCCAAAAAAGTCGACTTAGACTTGGCTGACCTCAGATCATTTAATCTCACGGTGGTTCAGGAAGTACTTAAAAATTACAAAGATTTTCAGTCTTTTTCAAAAAGTAAATTTGAACTCCTCCAGGGGTAACTTGTAATATGTTGAGAACCGTTCTCTGCATTGAGTGTGTTGAAGAAGGCACTTTGATAGAACCATCTCATGCCTGAAGATCATCGAATTTTACCCTTTGCTTCTGAAATCCCTGAGAACTTAAGCAAAGTGGTTCAAAATAAAAATTATGAAACAAAAAATATACAAATAACTATAACAAAATACTGCTGGGGTCACACAGAACCTTACAGATCTATGTGATATATTTCTTATATTTGCAATACAACTTCATTCATCTTTTAGTTGCTACACCATTGTTTGTGTACCGTGCTCAATATGAGCTTAATTCAGCATTCTGATGGCTTTTTTTTAGCAGATAATTCCATATTATAAGGTTATCAACCTTTTTAAGTGGAGACATAATTGTAATATTAATGTATCTTTTATTTTACATGAGATAAATGGAGATATTACCCAACAAAGTGTGATTTTGGTTGGTATCCACACAATCGTTATTGTTATAAGCTTCAGAGGGAAGAACTGTCTTGGGACGATGCTTCTGCTGCTTGTCACCTCAGCGGAAGTGAATTGATGAGTTTGACATCACAGGCAGAGGCTGAAATCATAGTGAAAGTTCTAAATAGTGGTGAGTATTGTATAAATGTAATTGCTGGTTAGGTAACTTGATATTAAGCCAAAAATTCTGTTGTCTAAGTAGGCACAAAGAGAGTTATGATTATAGGTGCCAGTCCCTGATCAAGAAGCCTTTTTGTCACACCTCGCATACACATGAATGTCAGTATAGGAATAGATGTTTGGGTGCACCCATACATATTCCAGAGGCTTCTGTTTGCCCCGACCTCCCCACGTAAGGGACCTTTGCTGGTGTAACAACAGAACACCCCTGGTCCATGTGCTCCATACAGGTCTCTTGAGTCACCTTGCTCCAAGACCGGTCCTGTTGAGTTATGGTGTTTTTGGGCTATTTGCCCCTTTTCCTTTGTGCGATATTCTTTTGATTTCCAGGAAACTAAGCATCTAACTTGTCAAATACATTAGACCAAAGCATTGACTCCCATCTAATATGATCCCAACATCACACGTCTAACGTTACAGCTCTGTTTTCATTCATTAATATTATTTGAGGCCACTATATAGTTTTCATTAGGACTTTATGGGGCCCTCTGCTCTTCTCCTTCGATCACCATTGTTTTCACATCTGTCATGGAGTGGGGTCGGGTTATAAATTACATTCGATGTATATAGACTCTGTAGCTCTTTTTTGAGAATGTGACAGTTTAATATCACATTAAAATTGATACTATATCCTTTAACAATAAGCCTAACGCTTGTTAAGACATACTGAAACACAAGAGGGCCCTCAAAACCGTAAAGGACAATGAAATATGTTTTATTTTCTTGTGTTTCTGACGCATCTCTTATATTTGCTGAGAATGGAACATAACATATTTCAGCGGAGGCTGACCTCTCTATTCACCAGTTCTATTACTTCTCAAAACCGTAGTAGAAATGGTGTAAGGGAAGTATATGTATTATTTCTTTATCTGCAGCTCTTTCTTGTGATATTTTAGAAAGCGAGACCCAGGCTTGGATTGGGATGAGTGCAGAACAGCAGCATCCTATTATTTTCCAGTGGGTAGATGGCTCCAAAGTGACCTTCACCGACTGGCAGAGAAATGAACCTTTTATATCCCAAGAAGTTGATCGTTTTTGTGTGTTTGCAGAAGGAACCGTAAGTTCTTTGGCTTTCTGCATGTGTAACGTTCTTCATTGACCTCTTCCTTGTTTCTTCTCGCTGAAACTCTATTTGGTAGTCACTTTGGCTTTTCTTTATCTCTTCCAGATGCTATCAGCACTAACCGCTATCTTCTTTGATGTTTTAGTGCAGGACATTAAATTTCTTCTTTCCCCAATTGAACAACAGACATAGAAAATGTATTAAACAGACAAAAGGCACGGGGCGTTGTATTAGGTCCTCACTCTTGAATTTGATGTGTTGTATAAACACATAAAATGTACAATAATGATGAATATGGATATAGCCGTAGTAGTCCAAGAAAAGGTAGAAGCATGTGTATCTGTACAATGTTTTCAGTTAGCTAATGTTGACCAAATAAAAATAGTAACATTTGCATCAAGCTTTACAATTACATGTTTTCTGTAACTTTGTGCCAATGAAATATTTTTTTTAATAGACCGGACAATGGAAAGTTAATAACTGTAGCGAAAAAATGGTCTCTGTTTGTAAGAAATCAGGACAGCTTGAATCCATTAGTGAAAATCAATGTGGAAAGGTAAGTTTTTTTATTAACCATAATAAATGTAAATCTTTTGTGCTCCCATACAGGTGGAATTATCCGCAGAGGCTGCACCCAGCAGTAGCCATGTATTAATATAGATGAGTGTTTATGTTTGTGTCTTCGAGAGGGTGGTGTATGTGTTTATTTGGGGTTGTTTGGACGTGTGTTCTCATGCATGTCTTTTCCTTATTGCAATAAGCTGTTTAGGATAGGATTAGCCTCGCCACCACCTTGGACGCTAAACAAGTCAAACAGCTACATTACAAGTCGGAAGTTACGTTTGGCAAGATCCTCTGAAATGGTTGTAGTTCTAACTCTGGTCAATAAGAAAGTTTTCTATCCGTTAGACACGGTGATAGACCGAGGCTCCACGCCAACGGCTGGACCTTCTTCGGAAATCTGGTCTGTGAAACTTGAGCATCCTTTGGGACTTTGATCAAAGGTTACAACAACAGATATATACCATCTGTATAAACAGGACTAGCCCAACAGTAATTTATTTATTCTGTTCTTTATACTTCATGCAATTTGTGAAAATATCCTCGCATTCTGGCTTTTCACTTTTTTCCCCCAGGTTTTATTTCATATGGTTAAAGAAATCTCTTTAAAAAGTTCAAAAACTCATAAACATCGTCTTGCCTTGAGTTTTTTGTTATGTATACTCTGTAAAGCAACACGGTTTACAAACGCTGACTATTTTTAGGTAGGGGAAACATAACTAATATAACTAGCAAATGATAAAACACTGATCCAAATGATATCAACTTCAGAGCCTTCAAAGGATCTGTCGAGGATCTTGGTGACATTATGTTCAACCAATAGCAGGATCCAAATCCCCGTCAACTACTAAACTACTTTAAGTATTTTTAATTAAATATTGTACAATGCAATAGATATGGATCTTTCATAGATGATGTGGAATTATTATACTCAGAGGTGGTGCAGTAATATGAGATGAAGCAGCTTCTTAGGGCCACCATTGGTCTAAGGACCCCCCTCAGAGGATGTGTGATGGGTGAGACAGACCCCTCTTAAAAATAAATCTCTGTAATGTATCTTATTTATTGACAAACGAGTAATAATAAGTATTATGTTCCTTCATTTATGTACAATTATCCATTTTCAGGGGTTGACCCCTCTCGACCCCTGATTATAATAATTTGCTCTCTATTGTAGCTGGTCTTTAACTGGTTAAGAGTTGTTGACCATTATATGGGGACCTACTAGGTTTGAGATCTCATGACTAGCTGCTGAGAGTCATTCTCATGGGGTGCTGTGGTTAGGTGGCAGGTCCCTTCCCAAAGTGCTTAATCACATGATACTCATATATAATCCACAACAAAACTGGTGGGTGACACTGGACCCCCTCGACATTGCCACACAATTCATCACAGGAGAACATTTTCTTTTACTAAGATTCTGGTGGATCGAGTTATCATTTTTCCGTAAATAACGGATCCGTGGCATTTAATTACAATGTTAGGTGGGATGACCCTAAAGAACAGCAGAGTACATTTTGGGGAGAATCACAAAAACTCACAAGCAGCTATTCCCATTTATTGTTGACTCAGCTGTGGAGCCAGACCCCAGGAGAACTCACCCTCTAGTGAGTTAGTGATATATGTTTCTCTATCTCATACTTCCACAGACTCGTCACAGCTCAGTTGGGTTGGGAGCATCAAGTGAGTCCATCAGCTTCCATTATTGAGTTAGGATAAGTTACACCACAAAGTACATTTTCGTGTCTTCCAGGGGTATTTTTCAGGGACACTTAAATACAACTGGCCATTCTGAAAATTTTAGGTAGATCCCAAAATAAAGAATCTAGAAAAACATCAAGTATTCTTGTCATCTATGAACAACAACCTTTTCCTTTTTTTTAACCACAAATAACATTCATATTCCAGGACTGGGAAAGATACGGCACAAATTGTTACCGGATTGATGTCACTGAACGAACATTCGACCAGGCGTCGAGTGGCTACCACTGTGCCTCCCCGTTAGCAACAATAACTAACAGGTCTGGATCCAAACATGTTTTAAAGATGTTTACATGTAAAACATTCTCACAAATCCTGTCCATTTGAATTGGCCCTGTCCGTGGCCATTTGGAAGGGAAAAGGGGGATCTGGACCACTTCTATACTTGATGAGTTACTGGGTTTTATGCGAAGACTATAGACTTATACTACTTTAACCCTGCGAGTACCGTAAGCTCAATGATGCCCTTATTATTATTTCCTTCTATTTAGGTTTGAACAAGCTTTTGTTAGCAGTATGATCTCTAGCAAGGTACAAACTGGAGACTCTCATTTCTGGATCGGTCTACAGGATCGGAATAATTCAGGAGAATACATGTGGGTGACCGACGGAGCATATGAGCAAGCGGTGACTTTCACCAACTGGAATAAAGGTCATCCCAGTAAGTGTGGTTAATATTAAATGCTTATAAATAAAGTAGATATTGGCATTTTAAAAACAATTTTAAAACAACACTAATCTAATCTTGGTCAAGTTTAGAATCATTTACTAAGTAGTTGGTTTTCTCATAACATCTCCTAGAGGACTTTCTATATGGTTCGCCATCTTAAACACGGTGCTGTACAGATAAACATTTGGGCATGTACTGCATGTTGGTAAAATATGGCTTTGACGCGTCTCGTATTCTCATACGATTGATATGTATCTAGATCACCTAGGTGGATGCGCCGCTGTGCGGAATGGAAAGGATCTTGGGCGCTGGGAAGTAAAGGACTGCCATTCATTTAAGGCAATGTCATTGTGTAAGAAGACATTGGCCGGTGTAACAAAGAAGCCGCCAGATTCCAGTGAAAAGCCTCATATGTGTGATTTATGGGAATCGGAACCGCATTTTCATCATTGTTACAAGGTAGCATAAGAGTATACTTACAAATGTACACCTTGGAGTTTACACCACAGCTCACAATTTTGTGAATAAGTTTAATCGGATGGGCAAGGGCACATAAAATATTATACATGGCGTCTTATCATTGCTTCAAGCTTTGTAAAGACCTTTGGAAGTCCAAACATTGCCCAGGACCCCACAATGAATGCTCTTCTGATTATCACTATATAATAAGGAAAGCTACTTATTTAGCTTTTTGTACTTTGTAGGTTTACCATCACGAGAAGGTGATCAGGAAAAGAACGTGGTTGGAAGCTGAGGATTTTTGCCAGGCGTACGGTGCCCACCTTGTTAGCTTTTTACATATAGAAGAGGAGACATTTGTGGCAGAGCTGGTGAACACCATGTTTCATGGGTAAATTTGCCCATTAGTCTATAAGTCTCTTACCAAATATTTTCTGCACGGTGTACAAGACTCAATCCTCTAGTGACTTACGTTGTCAAATGCAGTTTATGTACTGTGAGCGTGGAAAAAAATAATTTTGAAGTCTAATCTAATTTAGCGTCATCATAAAGATTCCATATGATTAGGGATGAGGAGATTATCAATATTATTTGTACCTTGGAGGAATCTCCTGCTTCAAACTTTCTGCCTGTTGATACGATTTTATTTGAATCTGGAAGTCTTCTCAGAAAAGGAAATTATTAAATTGTGCACATGTGTATTTTTCATCTTGGAATGACTTCTTAAAATGTCTATTTCATCTTTTTTTTTTTATGGCAGATATGAGGAGAGGCAGTTCTGGATCGGATTCAATAAAAGAAATCCATCTTCTGAAGGGTCCTGGGAATGGTCAGATGGTTCACCGGTGAGAGGACTTCGCTTATTCCGCCCTTCTCTCCTGGTCCTTCTTTCTGACCATCTTCAATTCTCAATTCATAATTAAAGGCAAATTCCTTAATAGTTTTGAAATTGAACGGATGGTATGAAATTAAGGACATTTGGCAAGACTGATATGTATTATATATCTATATTTTTATCTTTGCACAGGTGGTGTCTTCACTTATAGAAGACACCTTTGATGAGGATGAATCCTTAAACTGTGCGGTTTACCGAGCCGATAACAAAGTTGTCCCTGTGCACTGCGATTCAAAGTTTGAATGGATCTGCAAAATGCCAAAAGGTAAATAAAAGAAATTTGTAATGTCAAAATGCATCAGAGTAACTCTAGGTTTTACTTTGTAACCTTTACCTAAACATTTAGATAGCGCTGTTAGATTCTTGTACGTATTTTTCCATCTTTTTGCATTTCATTTTTCCTTAATCTCCTATGACTGTTCCGTGCCGATTTTATTAAGGGTGTAGGTAGTTGTAACAAGCGCCCTGGACGTACATTAGTTTAGCAGACTATAAACAAGTCTCTAGCACTTGACATTGTTTATAGCCATGAAGTTCCTTCATAAAGCTCTTATCACAAATATCTTGTGTCAAGAATTTAAAACTTATGACTCAACAGCATAGCAGCTCCTACCTACAATAAAAGAAACAATAAGAGATGCTTTTTATTAACACTAAAGTGAAAAGGTAAAGAAAACATTAACAATATGTCGTATTTAGGACCAGATATTATCTACAATGTGTACCCAGGGAGATATTGACTTTGGGTGCTGCCCTAAGCCCGACCCAGGGCAGCTCTCCAGGCCTCTCGTCCACGGGCACCGTCGTCTTAATGGAGTGCAGAGATATCATGTCATATCAGATCCAGAATCCATGTCCAGAAAACAAAAAATCAGGAAATCTAGTAGATATGTGGAATATCCTTCCAAAGGACAGGGAAAAAAATAGATGATGATTGCATTTCTATGATGTCATACAATTTATTTTTACTGGGGTTTTCTATATCTTTTGTTACAGGCATGACTCCAAAGATACCAGAGTGGCATGTCAGAGGTACAAACATTGGAATATGAATATTAGAAGCGTTTTGTATCAATTCCCTGCATTAATTTATTATATACATTTTGTATTTGTATCCCACACTTAATACAATTTTGCAATTACTTTCTGACTAATTAAAAACCTTTGGTCCAATCAGGGGATCTAGACCAATACTATTGTTGTCAGTGGTTTATATAGCACCCTCATATTCCATAGTAAGTAAATAGGACATAACACTGGTTTACCCAATTCCTTTTTTTTTTTACAGATATTCCTTGGGTTTTCTTTCAAGGATATGAATATTTATTCTATGACCAACCCTTTCAATTTCTTGGGTTTGAATTTGTCTGTGCTTGGCTTGGGAGTGAAAGGGTTACCATACACTCCCCGGCGGAACAAGCTTTTATTTACAACAGAATAAAAAAGGTAGGATTTACCTATAACGGCATGCACCAGTGTAACTGTTTTTAGCACGTAACCCCCTTAAAGTATTGGTGGATCTGCTAAGACATTGAAAAAAAAGGTAAAAGGTTCCTGCTGCCTGTTGACTTCTCCCAACACCGCACTCTAGAGGAATGCTGGCAAAGGGGACTATTGCCCCGGGGTGCACTCCTTTCGTGTAAATGCCTCCTAGAGCAGGTTTTTCTAGACCGGAATGCATCCGGTATAATTTGCTATTGCTAGGAGAGGCACCATGGTTCAAGCAGGACGGAGCACAGTTGGGTGGATCAGTCACATGGAGGAAGGGTGATCACAAATTGAAGCAGAGCCGGCTCTACAACTACTGGGTTACAAGACTAGCCTGCTTACTATGTTATTTATTTGCCCGGTTAATCCATTTTCTTGTTCTCTTACCACGTTGACTTTTTTTTCACCCCTCCCACCTTCTTAACTAAATTCCACCTCACTCAAAAACCTACCTACCCCCCCAAAACAAATTCTTCCTCTCCCCTTTAATTTTGTATCTAGTCTCTGTGTGCTCCTTGACCTTTTATCTCCACTCGCTCCAGTCCTTAAAGGAACATTTAGGTCCCCCTCCTATGTGAACCAATCTACGGAGATACTTGGTCCTGCTTTGCAGGTACCAATGATACCAACGTATCATCGGATCTCCGTAACCAGCCCATTGACCGTGGTCCACCATGGACCGTCCAGCCATCTCTTCAGGGAACAGAGCAGGTTCACTCCATTGGTAGAACTGGACAAAAAATGATTCCAGTGGAAATTATTATAGAAATAACATGAACGCCCATCTGCAAAAGTGGGCAAAAACTGCTAGTTCCTGCAAAGCAAAAAGTCCTGTTTTTATAGGTACTAACGTTCTTAATTAATGCATTTATATTTATCTCCATCACATCTAGGGAGAAGGCTTAAAAAATGTCACTTAAAAAAATAAATTGAAAAAGAAAATGTCAGTTTTTTTAAGAAATAATCCGAAATAATCTTAGGAACAGTCGAGCTTTCAGTATGTGCAGCATAGCGACACCTATTCTTAATCAACAGATATCAAAGAAGAGGCAGAACTGGTGGATCGGACATCTCCATGAAAGCCCACATGATGGATTGCAAAGGTATCTGTCAAAAGTATGTTTATTTTATTTTATGAGCTGTCTTGTAAATTGATAGATGTCACTATATCACACGTATCACACATCACTAACTTTCTACAGAGTCTTGGTTTGGGGGCACTTGGCAGCCAAATACAAATGATTATATAAATTTTATCCATATGCTATTTATTTCTATATACTTCTGGATTCTGAAAAACTTTGTATGTTTTTTTTATTTTGATGTGTTAAGCAATATTCCTTTCTCATTCAACTTCTCTTTACTAAGTAGACTTCCTTATGCGGTCGGTGACTACCCTTGTAAACCACCCATGTCTCATTCCCTTATGTGAAATAATATTAATACACCTCCCTAAATCATCTTGGTTATACATTTTATTCTTCTAGTATTTCATCTGTGTTTTTGAGACACTCTCCCTCTCTCCGTGTCCTATACCTCTCTATTTACGAATTAGGAGCATATTGCCACAACATATATTGATAATAATTTCTAATATTTTATATATATTTTATAGTATATGTATATATATATTTATTTATTTTTTTTAAATTTGTTTATTATTTTTTTATTTGCAAGTGATTGTTCTGCAGCAATTTTTTCCTTACTTTTGGTGCAGGTGGACAGACGGACTCCCTATGAAATACACAAATTGGGAGGGTGCGTTCGATATCACCAACGTATCTTTGAACGTCCCACAGTGTGCTTACATTTCTTCAGACACAGGTCTGTATGAGGGAATTATTCATTCATGTAGAACAGGTAGATGATCATTGTAACCGTTTTAGCCGCATGGAGCTCCTGATATCAATCATGTTCCTTGGCCTCTACAACTACTGAGCTTTGGATAATCTCAAAATGTACATT
The DNA here is from genome assembly GCA_009364415.1 of Spea multiplicata. Lineage (NCBI taxonomy): Eukaryota > Metazoa > Chordata > Amphibia > Anura > Pelobatidae > Spea > Spea multiplicata. Next base: position 15,860,336 of record VKOC01000009.1, on the reverse strand, counting down.
GAATATAGAAATGTGAGATGTCCCTGCCCTCAATGAAAGGTGAAGAATGTTCAAGGGAACTTGTGTAGAACTTTTGTTGACTTGAAGCCCATCGCAAGCAAGCAAAGAAGAAGCGAATAGGAAGGTTCTTGTAAAGAAACCAATGCATAAAGTGGTATCTGGTTGCTGATTATTAAACATTGTACTTTTTCTGCTATTAAAAAAAAATAAAAGTTACATAAATCAGTAACATGCACAGCATATACTGTAGGCATTAAAATGTGATGGATCTAGATGTTGTACATTGAGAGTTCAGTGCCTTTTACGTGGTAAGTCTGGTCATTAATTTACAAGATTCTATTTGATTTTATAATTCCTACTTGTGTTTTTAGGACTTTGGGGTTTTTCGGAATGTTCTGCATTAAACCCTGGAATCTGCAGAACAGATAAAACATTTAAAGTTGAAAAAGAAACTTATACATTTCCCATGGAAGACTTCAACAATGGGACTTGTCCTCAGCAATGGATTCACTATGGACGCAAGGTAATCACCCATGGACAGGGGTAAGATTTCCCATTACAGCCCTTTAATATTGGCCCGTCGGATCGTTTGCGTTTTCTTTTACATTACATGGATTGCCTGGTGTGTCGTTGACCTGTAAAACACATGGTACCAGGATGTACTATGGGAAGAAGGCAAGCTGGCGGAGGCAGTGGGATGCTTTGGGAAATGTTCTACTGGGAACTTTCATGTAGATGTTACTTTGACACGTATCACCTACATTGTTGCAGACCATGGACACCCTTTCCTGGACACTGTATTAGCTGATGGCATTGGCCTCTTTCAGCAGGATAATGCACCCTGCCACAAAACAAAAATTGTTCAGGAATGGTTTGAGGAACAACAATGAGTTCAAGGTGTTGACTTGGCCTCCAAATTCCCAAGATGTGCTGGACAAACATGTCCATTCCATAGAGATCCCACCTCTACAGGACCAGATCTGCTACTAACATCTTAGTCCATGCCTCGACTGGTCAGGGCTGTTTTGGTGGCAGAGGGGGGCCTACACAATTTTAGGCAGGTGGTCATAATGTTTTGTATGTGTATGTGTGTGGAAGAGCTTATGTGTTAACCATATAAATATTTTTAAGCCCTGGAAATTAATATTTATGTGTTCCATTTTATGAACAGTGTTTCTTTGTGCATAAAGGTGAAGATAATGTGATACTGGATAGCTGGTTCGATGCACAGGAATACTGCAACAGCCATGGCGGTAATCTTGTCTGCATTGAAAATGAAATAGAACAAGGTATTTAACTATTTACGCTATTAATGTATTTGTGTTATGATGTTTGACACAAAATATTTTTAAAAATGCTATTGTGCTAGAGTTTTCTTCATCGTGCATAAACATTTAATGCACCTAACTTTTTGGCAACATCAAATATATTACATATAACAAGTGTTACAAAACTGAAAAGAGATAAAATACTACAATTTTGTAGAACACTGATATAAAATCGCACCACGTTTACTACCCCGAGCCCTTGGGTTTGTGTTGCAAGCGGTGCTGAAAGAAGACACCCAGCTGTCCCACTGCCAAGGATCAATGCTCCGCGTCAGCAGTGTGTCCGCGTTGTTTGCAAGACAAGCACAAAAGACAAGCACAAAAGCTTTGGGGAAGAACTATAATGCAGCGTCTTATATTCATGAAAAATATCATAAACCCATATGATTGCCAAAGCAATATGTACAGTATTTGTGCTTAATGTACAGCATAGGAAATTGTATGACTAGGTGATAATAGTTACACGATTACACAAGTAATCCTTTCCTTTTCGTAGCTTTTGTGGTTATTCAACTTTTCGGGGAGAAAAATGGTTTTTGGATTAATTTGCGGAACAGTGACTACGAAAAATGGGAAAGTGGTCTTTCTAGAAAATATTCCAACTGGTCTCCAGTAGAGCCAATTCATGTAAGTTTCAGGGAAAACCAGGTTTGTTAAAATTTTAAAACATTTTTAAACATTTTTATTTATAAATAGCGAGGAAAGGGGCAAATGCATATGGGGGTCTGCACAATACCCCCACGTAAGAGGAAGGAAAAGTGCAAGAGGAAAAGTGACCTTCCAGCTATTAAATATGTATATGATGGCTGGAGTATTCCCTTAAGGTGTATGACATAATAATAATAATAATACTGCAGGGTGATGCGGGGAGGAGATCAGGTATGATTTATACATTATACTCATCTTTCCAGGAGAATGCAACCATTACTAATGGAAGTTCAGACAACCAGCGGGCTCTGTGTGGTGTAATATCGAGCAATGGTGATCGCCATACCACTGGGAAATGGTACCTCGACCGGTGCAATAGAAAAGGCTATGGATTCGTTTGTGAGAAAAAGCAAGGTACTATTTTTCATCCGTCAGTTCATCAAAGCCATCTTCCTAGCTGACACCTATCTATTCCCATCAAGAAACAAGACGCACATTCACGCAGACTCTCAATGGTGCCGTAGGGTGGCATCCATACGCCAGACTAGCCTATTTAGCACCCATGTTACAAGGCTAGCCAACCAGGGAATTCAAAGGAGGTATTAGTGTCACCCTGGGGGGTTCTTGCATTCACTTTGTAAAGGACTCACGGGGGGGTTAACACTTTTAGGATGGCTCCAGCTCTAGTTAGTGCCCATACGTTTCTATAATTGTTACCTGTCAGTGTTATCTATAGGGGTTTGAAACAAAGTATCTGTTTATTAACACACAAAGCTATATCAATTCACCGGTATTTATTTTCCATATTGTTTTATTAAGTATTTAATAAAAGTTATGTTTTACATTGGTCTACCTTCTCCTCAGTAGTTATGTTTCCTTTGGGTGGCCCTCTTGATCAGTTACTGATAGTTAAGGTCAACAACAAGCATTTTCTCAGTCTAGTAAGCAGGCCGGGAATCGATCATCTTCCTTACAGCTCGTCTTTTTGAACAGATATTGCTGCTCATCGTTTTAATGAAACTGAAATGTATCCAGTGCTGGACGTCATGGAATACGGGCACAAAACCTACAAAATGATCTCTGGCAACGTAACTTGGTACGATGCTTACACGAGCTGCCGGGGATACGGGGCCGATTTGGTCACCGTGACTGACGAGTATCACCAGGCCTTCCTAACGGTCATCATAAACCGACTGGGTTATTCCCACTGGATCGGATTCTCCACGATAGAGGTAGGTTTATTTCATCATTATTATACTTTTATAGTTTGTCATGATGGGCTTTTTTAACATTGGTACGTTTTGTTGAGCCTGTGTGATACATAATGTGCTCATTGCAGGATTTTTATTTTAGAATACAATTAAATGACTCAGATAGTTACTGTTTCTGAGTTTCAGTCTATTGAAAATAACTTTGGTTACAACTAAAGCTTTATACATATTAGAAGGGGCGCCATTTTGAATGGGCTGATGGCTCCAACTCTACATTTACTGCATGGGAAGATGAAGAGTCTCCATTTGGTGGAAACTGTGCGTATATGGACATTGATGGATACTGGAGAATGGAAGACTGTGACCAAGAACTCCAAGGGGCTGTCTGTCTTCTATCCAAAAGTATGTAGGCTTTGTATGATCTGACCGGTTTTATTCATTTATTCACCAGAGGTGCAGAAACAGTTGGGCTCACACCATAGACCAGGTCATCAAACTGTTTATGTTTTGTGTATCCGCGTTCTTAAAGACTTTCCTGAGGACTCTGATTTTGGAATTCAATAAGCCAGACATGGATAACTAATATAGACTTGTGCAAATTGACCCAAAAATAGACATGTTTTTTGTTTTGCTTTTGGTCCATTCATTTTCAGATGCACGCATTAGTGGGGCATAAAGGGATAGGCAGGGAATAGATAATATGTAGATGGGGCAAATGTTTGACCAACACCAATCCATCTCCCACAGTTTCATGTAGATAATGTAATTTTTTTGTTTATGTTTTACAGATAATACGGGTTTTGTAGACCATCCTGTGGGTACAAGTAAGTCTACGCTTGTCATTCTTTTAATAAAAATAATTCAACAAAACATTCCTTTACAGAGATGCGGATTTATGTGGAAACGGTGATTCCGAAAATCATAAAAAAAAACAAGCTTTAGCGTGACAAAGGCCCTGTTTGGCCGAAATGTTGCTTTTTTTTGTTTTGCTTTCTCTAAATAAAGTAACTGGGAGTGCTGGGATTCTTTTCGGTGTTCGCATGTTTCTACTGAGTGAACCATCCCAGTGATACAGAGAGTGTAGTAAAGTAATTGACCAGAGGCGTGTGAGATCTGCCTTCCTTGAAAAGGATGTTAAATAGCCCCGGGGTGAGATGTGTCCTGTGTAGAGTAACTCGGGTTTGCTGAGATTTGCATAAGGGGCCGTGGAGTGGAGCTCCAGGAAACTTGAGAAAGCGCTTTCTATTTTTTGGAAATTTGTATGAATTATATATTTTTTTGTATAAACCATTATATTTATAAACTAAATATATTTTTTGTAATTGTTGAGACAGTCCAAACAACCAGGCTTTTGATCTGACCATCCAAAGTTCCATCAAAAGTTAAGTTTATGGGCATTGCCAGTAGATTTCCCATGCGCAGGGTCTGAATCGAAAAAATGTTGTGATGTTCTCTCCATTATATGGCTGCTTCACTTGTTCATGGTGACTGATTTGGGCATTGGCCGTATGCATCATCCAGCAGTCCTGGTAATGACTATGTTGGCCAGGATAACCGGAGGCCAGGACATTTGGCAGATACTATGTAGCTAATGACCGCCACCAGGGTGTGAATGCACAAGCAGCTCGGAAGTGCAGCCGCAGACACACATTTTAATTTTGTATTTCCTGGAGATGTGTTTTTCATCGTCTACAAGACATAAAAGTAGAAGTTAATGATGTCCCATAATCTTGGCATAACACAACCAGATTCAACCGGCTTCGGCTCACGTCTTTTTCGCAATCAGACCAGGTTAAGAGAGCAAAACAGAGTGAAAACAAGTAAATTATGGTTGTTAAACATTTGATATAGCAAATATTACCATAAAGTTTAGATTTTAACTATTCTAATATGCTGTTTAACCTTGATAGCCCTGAGTGAGCTGGCACGTACAGCAAAGAACCTTAACTACATTCTTCAAAAAGAAGAAGAGTGCCCTCCCCAAGAATTTGTTTCCTTTTCAATTCCTCAACCCCCCCAATGTCTCCCCTGCTTTTAATTTAGCTGGTTTAGCTACATCCCTAAACCTTTGCCATGTACCCCTTCTTCACAGTAGAGTAACAAAAATGCCCCCCTACAAGACAAACATTGGGGGGGCTCCAATCTGCTCCCACACACAGTAAAATACTTGCCGGCCTTAAGTGTTCTGGCGCCCTGTGCAGACTACTCCTCTGACGCCCCCCATCCCAAAAAAAAGGGAAAAATCTACTACCTCTGCCCCTTCTCACTATCTACCACCTCTGCCCCTTCTCACTGGCACCTCTGCCCCTTCTCACTGCCTTCCCCCTCTGCCGCCTTCTCACTATCTACCACCTCTGCCCTTCTCACTGCCTTCCCCCTCTGCCCCTTCTCACTATCTACCCCCTCTCCCTACTTACTTACCTTGTTGAGTCTTGCGGTGGGAGCGGGAGGCGTCCGTCACGGAGAGTGAGGGATGCCGAGCCCGGGACTTAAATTAAAACACCGGGTTTTTATTGTTTTCACTTTATTTAACATCCTCCGTGTTAAATAAAGTTTAAAAAAAACAAACAAAAAAAAAAGATGTTTTAATTTAAGTCCCGGGCAGGCACCCCTGTTGCCATGGCGCCCTGTGCGGTCGCACACCCCTAAGGCCGGCCCTGGTTGAAATAAGCCGCCAGCCAGTGACAGACAACCCCCAGGCGACCGCAGCTCCTGCATTCGGCATGTGAGAAAATGTTTCACACCAAAACATAACTAAACAGAATGACTGTATTTTCTCTTCGCTTTCAGCGACAAATCACGTGGCTATTCCGCTCGCTGCGGTGTCGCTCGTGACGCTGCTTGGTTTGCTGTTCCTGGGCTACGTCTTCAATCGGAACAAGAGTTTCTGCAGCACAACCACAAACCTTCAGACGCTGCCGCGTTCACAAGGCAGCGCCGAGGCCGGGGAGATAGAGGAACTATCCTTATTACAGAATTAAAAGCAGAAGGTGAAAAGTGACCGAGGGTCTGGCATCAGCAACAAGGAAACTAAAGCATGGACGTCAGAGTCAATGTTATTGTTTCAAACTTCTTGTCTCTTTCCGCTGTAAATCCGCGCGCCTGAATCACATTATTTGAGAACTATGTATATTATTTATAATAAAGTTATTCCGCCCTGTTCTTTTTGGTGTAAATCAGCAGGGATACATTTGTCAGATAATACCGCAAAGGAATTGCACTCCAGGGGGTGTGGCTTCACATGGAGGCGGGCTTGCTGTGAGTGGGATGGGGCTAAACCCCAGACAACGTTTAATAGGCTGGGTGTGGAAATGTGGGCAGGGAGTGGGTGTGGCCATGTTTGAAGAAAGAAGAAAGTGACTTGTGGGACCAGGGAAAGTTGGGAATCACCTGGAGACTCCGCGTTAAACCCAGTGATATCCCAGGTATGATGGCTGTGATTCAACATATAAATTATCAGATATATAAAGAAAAACAGCGCATACTCAGTTACTAAAAATATAATTTCATAATTTTCTAGAATTTCATAATCAATTTAAAAAATGATGAAATTGTCAGGTGAGGTGGGTGCACTACACCTTGGTGCTCGGTAATTGAGGAGCTAAGCGGTGTCACATAATGCACCTAATTAAAGAATATTTTTGCTATTTTTTATTTTTGGCTTATAACCAGCTTACCAGGTGGCGGCTGACATTATCAGCACTAGGAACCTGGTAGGACTTGCTATCACCGTGTTGAAGCACAGATTGGAAAGGTGGAGCGATACTATGGATTAAAAAAACACAAAACTGGTTACTCTGGATGCTGCCGTTAAAGGGTGTGATGTGAATGATTCCCGTGATAGAATGCACATTATCTCCCGTATCATTGTCTATACCAACCCTGCACAAGCCAGGAATCGGACGGACTACTTCTTCAGGGAAACCACCGGTGGGCTGCGGCTCTTTCAATTATTTTTATTTTAAAATGATTTGGGGTTAGTAACCGGACGGTAACCCTGATGTCATAGCGACATCTCCAAGGCTGCTACGTCATTTTGTTTTTAATTATTTTTCCTAATGTTTGAATTATTTTTAATTAGCATTTTTTTTATTCTTGGATTTCAGCTGCAGCTGCCTCTGGGCCAGAAGCTGCCAGCATTCCCTCGCTCCTTCTTAGTAGGGACAGTCCCTCTTTAATACTGAAATCCTTCCTTGATGCCCCTGTAGGAGCTCCATGTGTTTATTCGCTATGAGGGCATCAATCCTGCAAATAAATTTTATGATTTTCCTTTTTAATGCCTTATGCAGCTGCAGCGATGCAGTTACCGTCTGCACTGCCCTGGGTCTGACCTAAGGCAGCCCCCCAGCCGCCCCTCCAAATAGCCGGCTCTGTCTATAAGGGCGCGCCGTGTCTTTAAGGCCGGGTGCGCCTGGATATGATGTCATATCCCTGCTCTCCCAGTCTTAAAGGCACACAGCGTCTTCTATTGCAGAGTCTGGGGGCTGCGCTGAGTCGGTAAAGCCCCCATAGTGTAAATGTGCTGGATGAGGGGATCAAGGATCTCCTGTGAGCAGCAGGATACTGGGTGGGGGGGCTGATCGCACAAGAGGGTGAGCTCCCCCCTGGACCTAACGCCCCATGCCTAGCACAGAGTAAAGTCCTAAAGTCAGAAAGTCTCAATAAAGTCCTGGACTCCCAGCTCTCCCTGCCTGGCCTTTCAAACTAAGAGAGTTATTACTGTTAATATTTATTATTATTTATATAGCGCCACCATATTCCGCAGCGCTGTACAATGGGTAAACAGGACATAATAGTTAATACATCTTAATTCATGTACATAATTCCCAGGCCCCGGAGAAACTCAATTTACAGCATTGCCCCCCCCCCCCCCCCGTTATTTTCTCCTTTTCAAACACAATATCTAAAATTAGTCTTAATGAATTAAATCAAATATATTGTATCTGAATAGATTATCCGCTTCAACATGTTTAATTCACTAACTGTCTCCCCTCACAGCAGGTATGCTTATGTTATACAGATTGCAGGGAGTGGGGGGGGGGGGCAAAAACTGCCTACAAATAAAAATAAAACTAAATCCCTGACGCTGAGTCATAATCCACGGACCCAAATATTCTCCTAGCAACAGATGACGAATAGGCTAACCAATAAAAAAATGTACTCTTTTGACTGGCATGCCGATCCGCCTGTAATCAGGGGAGCCTGGAGGCGTGGGCGGAACTGCATGTGTAGAGGCGATTTTCAGGCGCAGGAGGGTGTTGCCTGTTGTTGTGTGCGGCGGCTGATGCTGGAATGGGGTGCTGCGGCTGGGCGCTGCAGCTGTTGCTGCTCTTAGTATGGACGGCTGTACCGAGCACTGGATCTCCCGAGTCCCCAGGTAACGCTGCGGTTCTATGTAGATATCGCCCAGTAACTTTTTTTGCATGGGGGTTTTGTCCACGTTTACTAGTGTTTTACTTTAGGGGTACGTAAGTGGAACAGCTACCCGGCAGAAGTGGTAGAGGCTAGTGCAGTAAGGGAATTTAGGGGCATACATAGGGCAGGCATATGTGATTTGGGGTTTGGGCCCCCTGGACGTCTGCAGGTCCATTCAGTTGTTTTGCTTTCGCTTTCCCTGGCTGGCTGTGAGTGTCTGCCCTGCATGCACTGCTGCCTCCTGCCGTATATTAACGCATTCCTGGCAGCCCCTGCTGATGAATATCTCATAAGGCAGCCTTGTGATGGTGCGGATGGACCTTTGCTGCTGTTTGTTTATTGTTTTGTTTGTTAAAGTTACAAAGTATCCGCTTCACATAAACAAAGGGCTCAGCACTTTTTTCTTGGGTTGAATAGTTTTTTTTTTTTTTTTTTTTTTTTTTTGGGGGGGGGGTTGTTGGATCTGAACCCCTTATGCACTGGGGGGGGTTCATGAAGCCCCCCGTTACCCCCAGTCACTGCCCCAAACATCTTCCCACGCTTGGCAGCGGCTCTTGCATCGATGATGTATTTTAACCCTTTGCGTATCACACCAAGAAACTTTTAACACGAAGATGTACGGCGATCTATCCTTACAGCTGCGTTATAATATACGGCGAGCTGCTTTATGGACCACATCGCGTATTTATCACGTTTTCACGCTGCGTCATCTTTTTTTAATGGTTTAGTGGACGTGCGCAGTCTCTTAATATAAACCCTTTCACGGCCCGTTATAAAGGTTCTATCCAGGGACAGAATGACTGGAATACCGGCCCTCGTGGAAACCTTGTCGTTAGTTGATGCTCTTAGTTTAGTTACCTGCATTCGGTTAGTTCATTATAACATAGTGATAGCAGATATCAGATCCACCGACTAGATTGTAAGCTCACGGGAGCAGGGCTTTCTTCTCCTTCTGTACCAGCTTGTGATTTTGTTGTAACAGCGCTACGGAATCTGCTGGCGCCATATAAATAAATGTAACGTAGATGAGTCGGGTGCAGATTATGTGACACCTCATCCTGAGCGTTACCCCGGTATGGCAAGCGGGCTGTCGGATGCATACAACACGTTACATGGGTCTCTATTGGAAAGCCAGGGCTTAATGACAGCTGCACGCTTGGTACAATAACATGTTTTATCTTTTTCTTGATGTGCAGGTTCATGTTTCCTGAAATGCGGTTAAAATGTTTTCTAATAACACATCCTCTTCATGCAGACGGGGTTAATGCTGTAAATGACTATTGTAGCTGGAAACGTTGAAAAAAAGTGGAAATCGTGTTCCAATGGCCCTTTATCACTCCCATCACTCCCGTGTTCCAATGGCCCTTTATGACTCCCATCACTCCGTGTTTCCATGGCCTTTAATACTCCCATCCACTGCCTGTGTTGCAATGGCCGCTTTATCACTCCCATCACTCCGTGTTCCAATGGCGCTTTATCACTCATCATCCTTGTTGTTCCAATGGCCGCTTTATCACTCCCATCACTCCGCGTGTTCCATGGCCGCTTTATCACTCCATCAGCTCCCGGTTCAATGGGCGCTTTATCACTGCCAATCACTCCCGTGTTCCGATGGCCCTTTAATCATTTCCATAACTCTGTGTTCCAATGGCCCTTTATCACTCCCATCACTCCTGTGTTCCAAGGGTACGTTGTGTTCGCTGATCCGAGTTTAAGTTCAAAAGGCTGATTTGATCGTTAGAAAACCGTTTTATAATTTATGTGACAGCTAGAAATGTCCTTGTTTTCCATGAAAACAGTGAAATGACCCCACATTTTTGGGTGTTAGTGTAAACTCGTGACTTGTTCATTTGATTTGAGGGTGTTGGCCTCGAAGATCCGTACGGCCCGTGTTTATCTGCAAACTGGTTTTGACAGCCAGAGACCAGCAAAGGCACCATTACAGTCAGAACCCTTCTGTGCCCGGCAGTCTGCCCGTCGCTTGGCTTATTAAACTAATCTACATGCGACCTTCTCCCTTTGTGTAGCAACATGTCTTAACGTGTCTATGTAGAGTATTCTCACCGTGCCGTATTGTAGCAGCGCCACGGAATCTACTGGCGCTATATATATAAATTTAATGTGACAACAGTTATCAGACACCACAAAGGTCATTAAAGTCCGTGCTGTAATTATTTATTTTATGAAACGTGTGATTTTTCGTGAATATAACTTGTTTTGTGGATTTTCTCCCTGCTCTTCTACCGCCAGCGTTCTCCATCCAGTCTGAACAATCCAACAAGTGCCTTAAAAGTGCCGATTCTGGGCTTTCGCTGACCGACTGCTCGGAGGGCGACGAGTCTTTGTTATGGAAATGGGGCTCTAACCACCGGCTCTTTAATTTGGGCTCCCAGAAGTGCCTCGGACTCGGCGTCTCCACCTCCCAAGACCCTCTGCAAATGTTTTCGTGTGACTCGAAGCAGATGCTGTGGTGGCGATGTCACGGAGGGCACATATATGGCGCGTCTATGTACGGTTTGGCTGAAAAGAATGGATCTGTGACTGCGACTTACTCTTCTAACGACACGTGGAGGAGGGGCGGCTCTGCTGAAAGCGTGTGCCACGCGCCGTACCACGGTAAGCCCGTCTCGTGACTCTCTCCCTCCGATATAAGCAGATGTGGGAATCGGGTGTAATCGATCCTTTTATATTAATAAGTTCCCGTTGCATTCTGTCGTTTGCCCGGCGTATGCCATGTTCCGTGGTTACTGCCGTACCTGGGAGCTCTCCAGAGTTGGCTGCCTATGGGCTCCCTCTTTCCTCGTAGTATGGCTGTGATCAGGGGACCGGGGCCAGCACCAGTTAGAATTTGGAGGCACAGGGGAGAGGGCAAGGAGGCACTAAGTGGCACCCGGTTGTGGGGCAGAAAAAAAATATTCCAGGAATAACCAACTGGCACTCTTCGAAAGTAGGGACAGTCACCAAGACAGGACTACAGCTTAATCTACGTTAAAATAAAAGCAGGAAATTGTATGATATTATATTTTATTATATTACATGCTATATTATTCTGGATATATGATATATTATTGTCCATGCTGTCCATATGACAAAACAAAACGTATTTCTGTCTTCTCTTCCCTATCTCTCTGTCTTCTGTCTTCTCTTCCATATCTCTCTTCTCTCTCTCTCTGTGTTTCTCTCTTTCTCTTCTCCCAGATGACTCCAAAGTTCATGTTTGGTTTATTTTTTGAAGTTTTACCTGAATTAAATTGTATCGTGTAATTAATCAAACATTTTCTCATACATAATCGTTTCAGTGTCTGCTTTGCTTCTTCTTTGGCCAGCATTAGCATCCAGAGTAGTTTTTGATGAGTGGCGTTGGCGTAATTGTATATTTATAGTTTTGGAGAGTTCTTCTTAACTCGGATGTTCCTGTTTATTACCCAACTCTGTTGATCGTTCTCTGGAATTTATCTTTAACACAGATTTAAAGTGGATTTTTTTTTCTTTTTTCTTAGTAATGTATACAACCGATGGAAACTCCCATGGCGAGCGTTGTGAATTCCCCTTTTATCACGATGGAAAGTGGCATCACGACTGCATTGCTGATGTCAATAGCACAGGAGAGTGGTGTGCCACCACGGCGGATTACACGTCTGATCGGAAGTGGGGGCTCTGCTTAAAACCAGGCAAGATCTTTACTGCGTCAGCAGGAACACTCCATTTATATTACAAAAAAATAATAATAAAAAAGGGGACGCGAACCAGAGCTTGAATTTTATTAAATATCCAAAGTCACACTTTTCCTGTAAGGGGACTGGGGGGGGGGATTTTTAAAACAAGGCTGGGCGAACAAAGTTAAGATTATTTCCCTTTATGTGCTGTACGTCTCGGTCTGGCTTGCCAAGATTAGAATAATGAAGCTTATGCTCTTACTCTTGTTCATTGTCTTGGCCCTTGTCTTGGCCCTTGTGGACATTCACAAGCACCTATGTTATATCACGCTACCAACTGGTTCACCTACCCCAACCCGTAAGGGACCATCTACAGTCTCATCTGGTGCTCTTGCTATCCTGGGTGACCTGTGATGTTGGTGATGTCATGAAGTGTCTTAAAAAAAATGGCCGCCCCACCATGTGGTGCTCCTGCATATTTGAGGGTCCATAAATTTAAGTATGTTCTTCCCAAAATTAGCAAGTGAACGTTAGAGAATGCTATTCCATGTCGAATTATTAGGAAGGAATAGCTGAATATTATTTTTATTGGTTATTTTATTCTGTGACCGGTCTGATTAAACGAATGTGTTTGTTTGTTTGCTTCAGTGAATGGTTGCGCTGACGGCTGGACGGCGAACGCAACGCTTCAGACGTGCTACCAGTTCAACGCTCGTTCTAGCCTGAAGTGGCAGGAAGCGTACCAGTCTTGTCGAAGCCAAGGTGCCGATTTATTGAGTATCGCCAATGCGGAGGAGCTGGCGTACGTTACTGGTGAGTCGGTGAATGCGGAGTTTATAGTGATTTTGTTTTTCTCTTATGTTTTTTCTTTTGTTTAAATAACATTTAGCCCACCAGCTCGCCTATGCAATTCCCAATCGCTTGGACCCCTTTTATTTAGTATAAACTATACCCTAATGTACTGGGGCTTTAACTAGCAAACGGTGGTAGCCCAAGATACTCACGCTGTTAGAGAGGAGGGTTTTTTTTATTATTATTACATATTTTGGCTATGTGGGACTATATGGCATTTGCTGTTTGTTGTTTTTGACTCGAATGACACATTGTTGACCAATCCTAGCTGCGCCCGTTCCCGAAGAGCCAGGACAAAGGGGTAAATCTACACCTTTGCTACACATCTAGTTCGAATAAAAGTGTTTACCCCTTCACCTGTATGCCATCACCTGCCAACGTTTACTGCGGTGTTTGTCAGGGACTCGTTGGCTCCTGGCGTATGACCCGCTGGAACGTCTCCAACAATTTATTGACTTGGCAGAACTTTTATTTCTTTCAGTAAAACTCCAAAGTTATGAGAGGGATGGGCGAGACCACAATAGTTTAGAACGTATTTGCCAAACATTGCACTGCAATGCGGTAGATTAGCATTTACCCTTTTAGTGCTGAAAATAACATATTTTCATATAAATATTTTCATAAAAACATATAACTATTTCGAAAAAACAGAAGTGAAAAAAAACTATCTTTAACCAAAGGTAGCAGGTTTTTCTGCTTTGATAAGTTATTAATAATAATTTTGTTTATTGAAAGCTAATGACGGTCTCCCGGATATGATGTGGATCGGGTTGAATCGGTTTGACAGTTCTGGAGGCTGGCAGTGGTCTGACGATGCACCTCTGAATTTCATCAACTGGAACCCCGGTGAGCTTGCGTCCTCTTTACCTAAAGATCCTGTCCACGTCATGTCATGTAAGAAGCGCTGCATACGTTATCGGAGCTAAATAAATAAAAGATAATATATGATGTATCAAGATACCTCCCGAATGCGGCACCTCGGCTAAGCCATCGGTCTTGGGAGAGCTGGAAGGGGACGAGGCTTTGTTCTGCAGTCGGATAGACAATCGCACTCGTGTCCCCCGAGGATAAAAGCCGCCTTTGTCTTCTGTTGTTGTTTTTTTACCCGACACACAGAAAACGAGGCATAAATTAGCCGTTTACGCCTTTTCGCCTTCTTCTCTGTTCTGAGTTAAATATGACAGCATTTCAGTTTTTTAGAAATGGTATTTTTTTATGTTTTTTTGGAAAGTATATCTTTGATTGAAAACAATATGAGAAAACTAAAAGTTCATGCATCTACTGAACTGAAAATGACCGAAAACGATCTATTTATTGTGTTCTGCGTGCATCGATATTGGACTAAATCTGCTCTTTTGTATATGAAAATTCTGTGTTCAGTTTTTTGGGGTTTTTTTTGTCTGGTTTCATACAAAATGACGTCTATTTGGTCAACACGTGTCCCGCATTTTTTCTCTCTAGATGGAGGTGGCTTCTCTCGTCTGGATGACTCGGATTGTGGTTTGTTGCAAGTGGAAACCGGTCGATGGCAGAAACAGCACTGCAGTTTATCGTTGCCTTATGTTTGCAAGAAGTACATGAATGGCACAAAAACCAAGTCGCCCGGTATGTATACCTCTGTATACGGGCTCTCTGTATAGTGTTTGTCCCCCGAATAACCTCTAATTCTTATGACTCCCCCACCAGTAGACCAGCATCGCTCTGTTGTGTTAAAGAGACACTCCAGCCGTCATATGCACAGTAATGCGTAATACAGCGGAATGGTCTCTTATGTGTCTGCCGGGAAGCCATCTTTTTAAGAATAATAGGGCTAAAGTTGCTAGTTTGAGAATGACCAACTCCAGGAGGTCGAAGATTTAGGACCCTAATCGTCTCCAATCGTAATCACGTTTCCATCCTTTTCAGATAATTGGCCTTACTTGGAAACCCAGTGTGACTCCAACTGGATACCCAATAATGGATTTTGTTATAAGCTGCAGCAGCCAAGTGTGTGGGAAGATGCTGAGCGGTTATGCAAGACGGAAAATTCAACATTGATTAGTCTGCATTCCTTGGCTGACATTGAAATGGCTGTTACAGCGTTTGGCAACGGTATGTTCACGCGGCCACCATCTTTACTTCTAAAGTGTATCGGCGCTTTATGACGGGTGAATGATGCGTTACTCGCAAGCGACGTCCGACCAACCGAGGCAATCCAGCCAAGAAGAGCAGGCCACATCACTCCGACATCATGTGCAAAAGCTGTTGTGTGTTGAATATATTTCAGGTTTTTTAATAAAAATCCGCGCCGTTTTACAAAAATGATTTGTAGTTTCAATGTTTTAAAACAAAATCTCACAGAATGAAGTTACTGTAACATTTGTAATTCGGGAATGTGAGGGTATTTGAGGGGTCCGGGTACATTTGCGAGGCTATGTGTATATATTGTATTATTAGGTTTTATGCTGATTATAGCGTTTTCGGTTTCTTTCCAGAAAGTGGAGACATGTGGTCGGGGTTTAGGAGCGAGGATTTTCCACCTTTGTTTACCTGGTCGGATGGAGAAGAGACTCGCTTTACATACTGGGATCAAAATGAACCGCTTATTCCTTCCAACTCCACTTCTGACTGCGTGTCCTTCTCGAGGACGGTAAATGTTCTTTGCTTTCTCAATCTGAGGATGTTAAATAATTTAATTGCTGCCATCGTGAAACTACGATCACTTTTCCAAACTCCTACATCCAACTTCTCTGTGCATTAAACGTTTCTGGTGTATAGACAGTAAAATTGTAACATTTCTGGCCGGATCCTTGGGCAGCCGGTTACCTGTGCGCAGGTACGTGACATCAGCCAAAGGTCGTTTCCATTAAGAATCATCTCATTTCTGAAGATCAAGTTTATTGGAGCAAAATAAAATAAAATAATAATTTCTGTCAATGCTGAACAAAATAACTGCTTTTTTTTGCAGAATATTTCTCGGTGGGACTGCCCCTTTAAACACTTAGCCAGAGTTTCATATATTTTATGTTAATTCTATCTCTTTTTTTAACACTCTTACAGTCTGGTCGGTGGCGAGTTCAGCGCTGTAACAAAACTCTCGCGTCTATATGCAAGAAAACCGGCGCGGTTACAAATAACACCGCCTCAGACCACGGCTGTCCCCAGGATCTAGTAAGTGTTTGGTAATAAATAATTCCAACGCGCGCCTCCATTCATTTCTGCGTGCCTTGTGTTATTTTTCCTCCCCGTTAAGTTAAGTTTTTTGATTGGTTTAGCCAGAGAAAGTCAAGCTGGGAAATGAATCGACTCTTGCCCTGCAGATCTCAACTTTTAAACTAAAAATCTTCTATGAATTCTAAATATATGGATGTAATAAATGATTTTATTTATAGAGAAACGGTTTCCCTTTTAGGTTGTAAAAACTAAACTAAAAGGCTTTAATCCTGTGTTTTCCGATAGAACTGGAGACGACACGGAGATTTCTGCTACCTGATTTATAAGGACGAAGTGCCGTTTGGTGCGAAATGCAATCTCACCGTGACGAGCCGGTAATTGCACTTCCTATATTTTTTGTCGTTTTTATTAGATTTTTTTTTTTTTTTGCCCTCCGTTCCTGAGCCAAAACGTTGTCTTTTAGGTTCGAACAAGAATTTATCAATAGCCTAATCCGAGAGCAGAATCCGATCGAACGGACTTACTTCTGGACCGGTTTAAGAGGGGAGGATTTATCTCTAGACTATTATTGGCAAACGTCGGAAGGGAGAAAAGACTTAACGTTTTCGAATTGGAATGCTCTGGAGCCAGGCAAGTATTTTTTTCTTTAGATTTACTGTAATCGTTTTTAGGTCTCGAAGAAACGCATGGAGTTTTCTAGACTCCTCGGTATCGTAACGAACCGGCGAGTGATAGTCGAGCGTAATCTTACAGGGAAACCGATTTAGATTCACTTAAGCAGTGATGCTGAAAGCATAACGTGTCCCTTTTTGAAGTGTTGCGTACCTTTATCCATACATTGCATATGTTTTTGTAGCCTTTCCGGGAGGATGCGTTGCTATGGCAACGGGCCAACATCTTGGGAAATGGGAGGTGAAAAATTGCAAAGCCTTTAAAGCGCAATCCATCTGCAAAAAGAGTATTGGATCTCCGAAACCCGAAGACCCACCTAAACCCAGCGGCTCCTGTCCTGAAGAGTGGGACGCAGGATCGGGATCACAGTGCTACAAAGTAACTTACGTTTATAGTCCTGGCTTAAGCTCAATTTATTTCAAATATTTTGTGTATATATGTGTATATAAATTATTGTCGCAAAGGGCACTTTAAACTGGGTGTCCGAGAAGCAGTTTCCTCCTAATAATTGTGCAATCACCATCCATGTGCTTGGAGTATATATATATATATATATATATATATATATATATATACAGTGTGTGTGCGCGTGTGTATATATATATATTTATTTATTTTATTTTTTTTGTATTGCCAAGTGCTGTATTTTTCGTGGCTTACCTTGAACTTCACAGGCACATTAAGTCATCAATCTTAATTTACTTAGCTGTTTCACTACAAACGACTACACCGAACACGGACCTGGGAAGAGGCAGAGGGCATCTGTGAAGAGTTTGGGGCGCATCTTGCAAGTTTTTCCCATAAAGAAGAAATGGATTCTTTATATTCCTTCCTGAAATCCATGGGCAGGTAATACAAGCTGGATTTTCCTGATTAAGTTCTTATTTTATGTTGTCTGTAAGTGCGGCTCATGATGTGAATGGTAATTAGTTTATTTTCCAGTATAAGTTACCCTGATTTTATGTAGGGGAACAGTTTGTGATGAATGCTGAATGTATAGGTAAGCGGAATTGTGGAGATTGGGGAGGAAGAGGTTAATCCGGACAATTTGTGGCATTTGGTCAGAGAAATTGGCAAATTCATACTACGTTATTTAGGTACAGGGAGCCGGTTATTATGAAGTCATGTGTATGTTGAAGGATATCAGACTTCTTTAGCGGAGGAGAAAGTTTTGTTTAAAGTAATGAAGAAGCGAGGAGCTGAAGTGGGGGCTGGGGAGAGCATTTGTCCCACTTTGGAGAGACTAACCTCCGAATAGCGTCGTGACATACGGAAAGAGACAGACCGTGATACAGGACACAAAAGATGAGCAGAGATCAAGCTTTTAATAGTTTATTGACTTTTTACCTTTGACATCATCACGATCATAACAATAATGCTTTTCCCCCTTTATAATAGTTATGGTCGATGGATCTGGGTTGGGTTAAATAAAAGGAACATGGCATTACATGGAAGTTGGGAGTGGAGCGATGGTCGGCCGGTAAGTAGTTGTATTTATTAAAGATGCTGCCCCACTTTAGACAAAAAATTGCATTTTTTTTTAGCATATTAAGCAAGTTCACCTTTATAGATCTGTAGTGTTTTGAGTTCACATTTAACAGATTTACAAATTGTTTCGGTTTTCACAACGGTATCATCTCGCTCCGTTCTATGATCATTGGATTATCCCCGGGAACGGTTAGGGTGTTCATCAGTTCGTGGAATGCCGTTTCTAATGCCGCATTTAGTTCTAAATGGGTTAAATTCAGTAGGGTCCATGAAACAACCTGTTTTTGATACATGATATAAATCTGTTTATAACTGGGTTTTCTCTACTGGTTAATGTGTTGCTCGTTCTGTTGTCTTCTGTTTCCAGGTCTCTTCTGTAGTTTTTCCCGATGACTTTCAGGAGGAAGATTATGATCTCCGGGACTGTGCAGCCTTTAAGGTTGGAAACGACATTCACTCGCATGCACTATTGTATTGTATACTATTGTAAATGAATGGGCTGTAATTCATTCTGTTGGTCAATTGGGAGAAGTCTACAACGATCCTACAAAACTGCAATCAAGAATTCTATAAATAGTAGCTCCGTCTCCTTTAAATACAGTGAGATGGAGCGTTTAAGTAACTTATGGACGTGTGTAATATGGTAGCCCTGCTACATTGTTTCCATTTTCCTTTTATCAATGAAGGCTCAGTGTCTGAATTAACACTCACTGGGTTTCCCAACTGGGAAAATGATTGTAGCGATACTTCTAATTATTGTTGTGTGTCCTAAATGCGCAGGTTAATCGGCCAACACGGGCAAGTATTTGGCGACTTTGGTTCAACGACAAAAGAGACGCGGAATATTACATGAAGCCGTTCCACTGCGATGCTGCTCTAGAATTTGTTTGCCAGATCCCTAAAGGTAAATCGCCCTCGTGTCGTCGTACCGCCACAATTTTAAATATAAAGAAAAATAGTGAAAATGTGCTACTAATCAAGCAATTCACAAAATAAGCTTCTCCACTAGAAGTGTAACAAACCCTTTAAGAATAATGTGTGAAAAAAGAGCATTAATAATAGGTGCAGATGTTAAACAAGTATTTATAAATAAGTAAAAAGAAAATACATAAAAATGTCTTGTGGAAAGAAATAAAATAATGTGTTTAAATCTTGCTAGGCGCTGTGTTGAAGACTCCGGAGTGGTATGTAACAGGTAACCTGAATATTGATACTTTATGCAGAGAGTGTGAATGAATACACTTCTCGATAGTAAATGTGGCTGACTGTTTTGCTTCTCAAACATTTACTCTTAAAAGACATTACGTTACCATACAGAGGAACCTTAGGACAAATCATTTACCTCTATACCAAACAACAGCAATTATTTCTGCCCCCTTAGCTGTCTGAGCCCATATTCACGTGGAGCCTAATTCATCCGCTTCTGCCTGTGTGATCAGAGCCAGCTTGTTTGGTCTCGGTGAATGTGTTATGTGTTTACAGCCATAGAATGAATGTCAGCGGGGGAAAGTAAACGGGGTTTGGTTAAGGGTTCCTAAATTCAGGCGTTTCTTGATTTCCTTTCAGAATCCTGTAAATCTGGCAACCGTAAATGACAATCACACACAGTAGTTGCTTTCTGGTTAGAGTGAAGGTGAGGGCCCATACTGGCCCTTGTATAAAACACAGTTCATCAGTCATCTCATTGTGTAGGCTCCAAATCATGCAGTTAGTTCACCCCCCGACTACACAGCGGTCACCCCCCTCTTGCCGTGTATTAATCTCTTTACTATATCGTTACTCAGATTGGAATAATACGCAGGGGTCTTCGGTCACGTTTGAAGATTATGAGTATCTGATTGTACACGAGAAGCACCTGAATTACAAGGAGGCAGATCTGTACTGCACAAGCGTGGAAGGCGAGCTGGCGTCTATCGATTCTTACGGCTTACGAAAAGCCATTGAAAGCAAGATGTTGGATGAAATGAAAGTAAGTATCCGGACCGATATATATATGTTTCATACGCAGTGTGTGTATCCCGGGCAGCTGCCTGACTGGCAAATGGTTTTCGCTGACGTATTTTATACATTTTGATGGCACCGGTGGTTTTGCTTTAGTTGTTTGCACAAAAAATTCTTATTTTGTTTTTTTTTTATTGCATCTTTGCAGTTGAATCAGTTCCAAATGTGGTGGGTGAAATCTATCAACTACAGGAGCCAACAAGAGTAAGTCATGGTTTATTATGTTTACCAAGGTGGCACTTTTTAGACTACTTTGTGGCTTTTTTTTTTTTTTTTTATCTCACAGATTTTTTTATTTACATAATTCTCATGAAATCCTCCCAAAAATAATACGTGAAGCAGCAAAGCCCATATATAGTGTTTGTAAGTAGGTTGGAATCATTAAATAATAAAAAAAACCATAAGTTGGTGTAGAATATCTTTAAAATAAATTTAATATTTAAAGAACAGAACTAGTGAAGGATAGTTTTGTTTTGTGGTTTTATAGAATTTGTTTTTATTGTGTATGTTCTTTCTGGCTCGTAGGAGAGCTCTTCATCGCTTCCTAGGTATGCAATTCAGCCATTGCCCATTCATGGCTCTACAACGAACAACCACAGGTGATTTATTTTTTATTTTTTTAATATATATATTATTTTTTGTGTACCTTTTGTTCTTCTTTGTAAGTGCTGTGGAGTGTTTTGATATATGGCATTGATGGCACTGAAAGCTGAAATGATGTGTAGTTCTTTCAGCGAAGTGGCCCACACTATTGGACCCCATGTACTTATTGTTTGCCGAATAAGAACTTGCTTCTTCTGCAGATCGTTTTCCATTCGCTGACTGCAATAAGGAAATGCCGTTCATATGCGAAAAACATCCCTTCTCGTGGGAAAATAGCACAAAAACAAGCTTGCTTAATGGAAGTTGCCCAAAAAACTGGATTGAATTCAGAGACAAGGTACAGTGATTGTGCAGTAATGTGCGAAACGCGTCAGGAGGCAGACCGCCAATCTGGTAAAGGTTTTAACATAACCTAACTAAGTAAACTGTCGGATCTAATTCCGGCAGAATTTTCTTTTGGTCTGCTGATCGGCTTGAGATGCACCCTGAAGTCATCGGCACGTGCCTCTGTACGATGGAGGTGGACGTGATTTATTTACTGCCGCTGCTCTGACAGATTTTACGTAAATCAGTAACAAAAATATGTAATTGAATTTCGGGACATGGAATTTCTCCAAACTAATTCAGCCGGTTCCCAACCTAAAAGTACACGATTATAGGGCGTTTATAAATAATCATACAGAGCCAGCCAGTCTCAGGAGAAAGCAGCGCGTAACTTCTAAAGTGCAAGCTGCTTTCTCAAGATTCCAAGTCCATTGTTTCTTTTAAACAAGATAGTTGTTTTACTTAAAGCGCTGCTAAACTTTTAGAAGAGTTCCTTGTTGGGTATAAAGCCTACAGTTTTAAGGGAAACCTCAGCGTGACTTAACGGCTGGCTATAAAACATTTTTATGATTTTCAGTGTTTTCTACAAGTTAACCCGGAAGACTTAACGTTTCTAAAGGCTAACGAAAAGTGTGAAACCTTTGGAGGAACCCTTCCTACAATCACAAGCCAGCTTGAACAAGGTGATGCACACAAAGGGGATATTTGTTTCTTTAGAATGCTGTATATTATCAAGTAGGTCAGTAGAATTGCTGTTTCAATCACCAAACACCTTTGTTGTTTTCTTTCTGATTTTATCTGGGAAAAAGACACTCAGTTGTGATATTTTTGGGTTTATACGCACCAGTGAAGTAACGTTTAACTTTTTATGATATTATTTCACTTGTTTGGATCCTCTGCTTGTATTAACGCTGGTTGTAAAACAGTTTGGTTTCTGCCTTTCTTTAATATATGGCGACACATCAGCCCCTCACCGGCACTGGGATAGAACGCATTAACACGATTCGGTCCGCTGCTTTCTAAGTAAAACTTTAATGGAAAGACGACCGCCTGTGAAGCAAAATGTATCTACTTTGTTGATCCCTGGGGGAAAAAAACTGGGCATCTTGACCTTTTTAGATATATTTGTTTTCCCATTCATTAACGCAGTCCTGAGAGTGTAAGCTCTTCAGGGCAACAACCAACTTTCCTATAAACTGGAAACTAATAATGAATAAATACCTTATACTGTAAGCTGTAAAGATCACCTGTTGTGCAAGATAAAATACTTACATCTATACATTTGCACAAAACCGTTCATATAAACGTACATGCAATGGAAACCGCTTAGAAGAACTGCTCTTTTACAGCTACTTCAGGAAATATCAAACCGGATTCTTTCTTCCTTTTTTTAAGTCGCTTCAGATTTATTCCCAAAAGCATCCATTGACATTCACTTTTAATTGCATTTATTTGCCAGATTTCATTACTTACTTACTTCCTAATATGACCTCGAAGTTTTGGATCGGGCTGAAACTCACTCTGGATTCCGTCGTGAGCAAATGGATCGACGGCCGGGAGGTTTCCTATGTGAATTTTCATCCGCTTCTACAGGGAAGGCTGAAAAAGTTCTCTCTTGACGTGAGTGTCCAGCTAAGCTCCAGTACCGCTATACTCGTATTCCACCAGCCGTCCGTATAATTGTCTTTTTTGAACCGGCAGCCGTTCGAAGAGGAGCGGAACAAACAGTGTCTCTTCATCCTGAATGATCCAAATTCCACCTTTGCCGGGACGTGGGATTTTACATCGTGTGCCGAAACACAGTATGTGTCTCTGTGTCAGCGATATAAAGGTGTGTGTTTGGTTTATTGTCTGTTGTGTTCTTTTTTTGTTTAACCTTTTAATATCATACAAGGCTGTACTTCAATTACATTTTTAGTTTCTTTTGATGAATTATGAGACAGTTTTGTTTTTCCGTCGCCTCATTTCTGTTTGTGGTCATGGCAGATACTAACGGATCCCAAACACCAGCTACTGTGGCTGAAGAAGTGGAATTTCATGGCTATCGGTACAAGATCATTCAGAGTAACCTGACGTGGTACCAGGCCTTGTTACAATGTCACCAGCATAACATGAGCCTGGTCAGTATAACGGATCAGTACCAGCTCTCCTTTCTTGCAGTCCAGGCGGCTCTCCTGAGTCGGCCCATGTGGATTGGGCTTTCTAGCATATACGTAAGTTGTTACTCTTTTTTATTTTTTCTCCTTTTGGGTGGAGGGAATAAATGGGATCTTTAATATCCTCTATTTCTTATTGATTCACCTTTTTGTGTCCTAACGCTAGGACGGAGTCCATTATAGATGGCAAAATGGGAAACAGGTTACTATTAACCGATGGTCAGAGGAGGATGAAGGAGGTGAAGAATGTGTTTACATGAGCGAGGATGGCTTTTGGAAGACGGAGGATTGTGATACTATATTACCTGGGGCCTTCTGTTACTCTGCACCTGGTATGCTTTCATTTATGGTAGATAAAATGGTGTATATATCATTCATTAGCCAACTATCTCATAGAGTAGGGGAACCTTCTAGAGATACTGCATTTTAAGAGGTAACCGTAGTTTAGTTTTACCTCCCGTCTAGATTTACCCGCTATTTTCCCCCATGAAGAGAGTTTGAATATTGCGATGGTCATATTTCCTGTGTTTTTTTCTTTTTTGTCTTTTTCCAGAAGACGTTGAACAGACGCCAGCGGAGAACACCAAGCTGTGTCCTCACAGAATCAAAGACACCCCGTGGATTCCTTTTCGGAACAGTTGCTACACTTTTCTGGTGTCTCACAAAAGATGGCTCTCCATCGACACGCAAGAATCCCGTCACGTCTGCAGGGCTCTGCGTATGTTCATTACTTCACTAAAGGCTTTGAATGAACTTTAAACAGTAAACGTATTTAAAGCAGATTTTCCCCAAATCCTGCATTTTACAGTTCACTACACTAAATAAAGTAGTTTTTTTTTTAAAATACAAAACTGTTGTAGGCAAGGCACCTCTTATAATAAATATATTGTTATTGTGAGGCCCTGCGTCTCCTGAATAGATAAAGTATCTAAACGTCAGAAAGCCTTAGCATTGCTGGATGGATTTTATTTTAAGAAGTGATAATCTTACCCATGAACCTCCTCCTTCAGATCCCGATGCCTATGTCTTGAATATCCGAGATGAAGCGGAGAACGACTTTGTTTTTAATCAGCTTAAACCTTTCCGCGATCTGGCAAAGTGGGTATGGCTGGGAGTCATTTACGATGGAAGAGGTAAGACGTTTTATTTAATGTGTATGTTAAATGATTTCGTTTACATTACTGCCCCTTAACTGAGTGATAATGGTGCCAAGAAGACTGGGCATCACATAGAAATCTAGCGCTTACAGGAACCCGGGGGTGAATGAAATAATAACACGGCCGCGTCACATTTTATCGTCTTCTGATCATTAAGCGTCAACGTCATAGAATGTCGATGCTTAAAAGGCTGTCTATTAAGACTTCGTATTTCTAAAATAATCTCCACTGTTTTAGAATTCCAGGTGTACTCATGACTTTTCTTTATTACGCAGAAAAAAGACTTCGCTGGCACGATCAGACCTTCATAAAATATTCCAACTGGAGATCTGGAAGACCAGAAGTCTCCAATAATAGCTTTTATTCCGCTATGAACATAGATGGTTTCTGGGATATGTACACAAATCTCCAGGGCTTACAAGTCTTATATCTTCAGCATCACTCCATAGTGGCTTGTAAGATCGATTTAGGTAAGTGTTGAAGATCTAGTTTTCTGTTTATTCCAGACCATTCGTTACCCGGGACCCTCGCTCGCTATATGAGGGTCCCTACATTTTTTTGAGGCTGTAAAGTAAAAATGATGCTCATTTCCAGGTTTTTTTTGTGTGTTATAGAATCCCCTGAACACTACAACAAGTCTTTGCCAGACATCATCCATCATGAGAACATGAGCTATCACGTTATCCCGAAGAAGCTCAGCTGGATGGAAGCCGTCCGCGAATGCAGGCTGAACGGCAGCCATGTGGCCAGCGTGCACAGCGAGATCCAGCAGGGCTTTCTGGAGTATATAGTGAAGCAAGAAGGATTTCCGCTCTGGATCGGCCTATCGAATCATGACGTAAGTATCTTCTTTTCTCTTTTTTTTTTTTCTTCTTCTTCTTTCTTCGCCTTTGTGTCCTAACCGGTGTCCCCATTAAAGCGTTGTCTTATCTTCTCTGAGTATTCATGTATTAAGTCGAAATGGTTAAAAGGAAAACATTATCACTTGGTAAAATATTATAATAAATGTTAGTCGACCTCTTGTTGTCACCGGAAACAACAATCTTGTTTATTCTATTATTCTAACCGGCTATATTGAGTAAAAAAAAAAAAACAGGTTTTTTTTTTTTTTAATTCTTGTAATTCCTAAATAAATCTTAATTAAAAAAAAAGATTTAATTCTGTTTTTATCCTTCTGAATACATAAAATTACCAAACAATTACAGGAAATTGCAAGAAATTACAGGATGCCAGAGAGGGAGGTCCAAATAGTATTAAATATATCAATAGTGAGTCTTCTTAAAACGTTAATCCACTTATTCCAGATATTAAAGTATTGCGGGAAATGCCTCCCTCCTTTGTGCGTTGAAATATTTAACTGGATTTATCGAAGTGGATCACTCCGTACTTCATTGTGCTGTCCTAAAGAGGGAAGCCGAGCATCTCTAAACAATGAAAGGCTGGGAATGTGATTTATTATAATACCTAGAATTTATTACATTTTCAAGAATTTCATATTTTGCTGTAAAATGTAAGCCTTATTAGCAATCTGTGGCAGAGAGGATGGAGACAATAAGATATCGTGTGTGTGTGTATAGGTATGCATGTATGTATATGTGTGTATATATATATATATATATATGTGTGTATGTATGTCACGCCAGTTTGTGGTGGATCGCTGCCTTATTGTGTGTAGAGCCTTTTTCTTAAGGATCTTAATTTTGCGTTCCCTTCTTCTAGGGAGGGCTTTCTGATTTCGAGTGGTCTGACGGCAGTCCCTATGACTACGTGGAGCCGGAGTTCTCGCAGCCAAATCCTGCTGGAAACTGCGTATATTTGGATACAAAGGGGTTCTGGCGTTCTAAGAATTGTACGGATACTGCGGACGGAGCTATTTGCTACAGATCTGCGAGTAAGATTCTTATCTGATCAGATCCTTTGTTCTATAGTTATGTTCCAACTAAGATCCTCAGGGCTTTTAGAGTATTTCCGACGAGGCTACAGGAATAATTGAAAAGCGCCTATTTTAGGGGTGCATACTGAAAAATAATCATTAAATCGTATGCGATTGGCTAAAGATTGAGACGTAGAACATATCCTTGCGAGTTAAATCTGGAAATACTGAGGCATTTAGATCTTATATATAAACAAAAGTAAAATTGTAATGTTTTTGTTTACCATTTAGAAAAATCCCATAAGAATGCTCATTGTATATACTGCTGAGACCGCTGAGTGCAAGCTCTGCCTTCTCGCTTTATCTGACACCCGACTTTATTTTACAGGCCAGAAGACCCAGGACCTTAAATATCCCGTTTGCTCTGATACTCCGGGGCCTGGACAGTGGCTTCTCCGAAACAATTTCTGTTATGGATTCGATCTAAAAATATATAACTTCTCCGTTTTCAGCAGCGAGGAGGCTGGTACTTTATGCCACAATCTGGGTGAGCTGCAAGCAATAAAATAACACAGAAATGTTCGCTAAATGTATATTTCTTTTAAAATGTTGCGTATTGAAGCAGTTTCACTGTAATAAGAACTGAATCTGTGGGAAAAGCCCGATGGGCTGGATTTAACACCAGTGATAAAGCAATCGAAAGTATATGTGATATATGGTTTATCTCATTGTTCATTCCATGTATGTATGTATATATATATATATATATATATATAAATTACGATTGCCCAATCATTATAATTCATCCATAAAGCCTCACTCGGTTTCATTGTGTGTTCTTTTCCTCCTAGATCCTACGTCGGCTTTGCTGACCATAGACAGTGCCGAAGAAAATGACTTTGTTGCCAAATATTTGAAGGCTGATCCCTTCATTACCAATAGAGTTTGGCTTGGCTCCTCGGGTAAGATGGTCACCCTATATAATAAAGGGATATCTGAACTTTAAAGCTTTGTCTGGGAGCCTTTAAAATATTTTTCCCGCTGTATTTCATTGTTCTAACAAGGAAAACATAAAATGAATCATTCATAATCTGGTAACATCCCACATGATAGGAACAAATCCCATTATTAATTGAGGTTTACTTATACTCGTATCTCTTGTGACGTTCTGTCTGGCGCATGGGAAGCCATTGTTGTGACTTTCGGCTGAGTAAGTCCAAGTCCACCCCATGTTCGTAACTTTGTTTCCTTGACCAGTTTGCCCTATACTGGGCACCAGAGAAGAAAAATAGTTTCTCGATGTAAAAATCTGTACTGGGAATAGTGAAGTCGGATGTCCCTTTCCCAGAGTTGGCATTGTCAATTTTTTTTTTAAGCTGGGGGTCGACGTTCCTTTGGAAGACGTAGGTCAGGACAGGCTGGACACCGGTAAATGATGTAATGCGATAGAACCTTCTAACCCTGTCCGTGATTTCTCTTCCAGCTACGGACCTGAAATGGCAGGACGGCTCCCCGACGGGATATACAAACTGGAGCGATGTACAGAAGGAAGCCGGCGGGCCGTGCGGGGTCCTGCTGCCTGCCGATGGAGTCTGGCACAGGGTCTCCTGCACGTCTGGCCACGCTCGAGTTGTCTGCAAAGCACCTTTGCGTAAGTTCACGTGAAATCCCCTGTCTGTCGGGAAAGCCTGGTTAGTTAGACCCTTCTTTTATTGTTCATATGTGTTTTATTTTTATTTTTTTTAATAATCATTGGTGGACCAACACCCCCCTCCATTCCCCTGAATCCTTGTAACTTACTCATGGGGAAAAATAATTAAATGTAGCAATTGTAACTTTTTTACAACTTTTCCCCCCTTTTTATTCCAGGTTCTAACAGAGCGGGTTTGGCTCTCGGCTTTGCAGTGGTCGCGATCATCCTTCTTGTTCTCGCTCTGGCTATATATTTTTACAAAAGGCGAAGTCCGTTGTTTTCATCCTCGGTTCGTTATCGCCGCGCAGAGGAAGAAGTCGACAAAATGATTGGCGGTTCCGACTTAGAACTTTCATAACGAAGCGGCCTACTTCTTGGATTTTTTTACGTTGCACAATTTAATATGTTTTTTAAAGTGAACGCCCCCGCCCCTGCCCACACTAAAAGTGTATTTTATTTTTTTTAGTACCCTTTTTGATGTATATATACATGAAAAGTTGTGAAGCAGTCTTTGCTAATTTTGATTGATTGGGGGTATGTTTACTACAGTTCAACACAATTCTGCCAAAGTAGTGTAACTGTTCTGAAATATTGTAGCTTAAAAAAAAGCATTTTTTTTTAAATTTAATTTTTTACAGAAAAAGCATTGTGACTTTCTCTTCTCAGAAATGTCACTCTTCTCTTACCCTTAAGAAACTAAATGATTATAATCATTCTACACACAGTAAGACACCGTATAACTTTATAATTGCTTTAATTGTATGTATGTGCACACATGCTGACACGCATGCACACACGCACGTGCTGGGTTAAGGCATGACATTTTAACATCACCTACGGTTTTTGTTTAGTAAATACATGTATATTTGCACGCAGATATAGTTAACAATAAATATTAAAGGTAAACACACATTTATCATCAGTACATACACACTCGTGTAGGATCGTGTTCAACTGCAGTAGCCATAGACGGTTATTTTCGGCAAAGTCGGCCCTGTTTTTATTATTTTGTGCCCTAAAGAAAGGGGTATGAAACGTGCTTGTTTTAAATTAATGTTTGCACAGGTTGATTGCTTTATTGGGTGTAAGTCGTGAATTTATCCATTTTATTGAAGCTTCGATTACTTTTCACAAAAAGGTTTCTCCTGGGAAATCTGCCCAGGAGATGTTGAGTGTAAAGTAGAGGAATATTAAGGTGCGCTGTCGGTATACTCTCTGCCCTCGGTATGCTCGGAAATGAATGTAAGAATGCTTATTTAAGGTGTGTCTCGTCTGTCCGATCTTTGACATTTTAGTTCTGTTTCCTAGAAGTTTTCATATTAACATCAACTGTCAAAATATAATTCGTTGTCAGTAGATGTTATAACAAAACTGGCTCAGCGCGCCGACCTTTTTCTTTTCTCTATAGTAGGTATTAGTCTGGTGCGCTTGGCTTTTTTCTTTCTGATTTTCACACTTGACACTTTAAATGACGTCTCATCTCTTAGTAATTTGTACCTTAAAGTAATTTCTTTATTTTGGGAGAGCAGAAAACAATATTCCTAACGTGAAAAGCTCTTCTGGCCAACTTTATACCAAAGTATGAATTTCTATCAACGCCAACTCGACAACATAGCTTATGATGTTTCCGAAGCAAACCTCGCACTCAGATGTAGTCCTTTTTGTGTAGTAGTTGACTTCTGGACCCTCGTTGATCCCCGTATACCCCTAGAGTCCCTTTATCCCGGGCTGTTTCTATATATATATATATATATATATATATATATATATATATATATATATATACAATGTGTGTAATGATGGGGTTGTGAATGTGTTTCTGTGTGCTTGGGCTACTTTGGCAATTTATGTGTTGAAAATTGTGCCTTTTATTTACTCAGGAATTTAAAGACCGCATATTATACTTGAGATACTCATCCAGTTCTTGTTTGGCCCTCTACTTGCAGGCACTGGATTTGCGTGGTTTTGTACACTGGTTTTGCACTGGTTTCTCGCGGATAATCTTTCCTTGCGTTTGCTTTTGATCTAGAAAATAATTGTGCGAAACTTTTTTTTTTTTACTTGTGTAAAGTGACTGCTTTGTTAGATTTCATGTTGTTTTTCACTGTCTGCTGTCCCCGTTTGTTTTACTGCCGCGTCGTTTCCAACCTTTGTAAATGCGTACTGATGGACTTGTGCAAGCTGTTGGTCACCACTACTTTCTAAAGATAAAGTCCTAAAGAATATTATGAAATACAGTATGATGAAAAGAAATGAAAATGAAATTTTTAAATTACAATAAGGTGTTTAGCAGATCATCACAGCTTCCGCATGCTGTCAACGGAGTGCAGACAGGTCATTTGAAACTCTTCCCTTAAGTCTTTGGATAGTCTTGGAGTCATTAAGACCCAGATCTGCTACTGTTTACCCTTGGGCACAAGATCTGGCATTGCTTTGCATGGCTCCAGACCATTTTATATTCCCTTAGGCTCTATCACAGCTTTCATTTTAAAAGATGTGGGATCTGGGAAGACCCAAGCCTAAAATTACACCTAAAAAGCACAATGGCCGAGTACGACACGTAGGTTTGTGATTGCTAAACAGTAGATCATACGTTTGAACCTCCTTTAAGTATAACGTTTGTGTTGTCCCTAAATCCCCAGACGCTAACGCGACCGACAAAATATCAGCCACTATTATCGGCCATAAGCTATGATTTTAACTTCCCAGAACTACATGTCGTGGGTGAAATTATATAGATAATTGGTGGAATGGACTCTCATTCACTAAAGGGGTCTGTGTTTTGATTCTCTTGGACTTGGGAGGGGGATTTAGCAGTTTCCTTGACCCAGCGGAGTTTAATGTTTATGGGGAGATCAGCTGAACTCTGTAGGAACTTGCTTCTGCCGGATTCAGATGGCGATCCAATTCCTTTGGGTAGACAATAGAGATTGGTAGCGTAGGTCGGGTAATTAAAGCCCTTGTCTCTACTAAAACCCGTCTCTTAGTAAATAGAGCACCAAATGCGGCACCATGAGAGATGTCAAAAGCAGCTCGGCCGGCACAAACTTATCAAGTTATCTCAACTCCCATTTGTAGTTACATTTTAATGCTGATTAGCATGAAAAAAACAAGAAAAAAAAACCCCGCTTTCCTACCAAGTATGCCAGTGGTGGCTGAATGCACTCCTCTGTATCTTTTACTTGCTGTGTTTCCCACGTTACCCTTTATAACATCCCAAAGAGGAGGCTGTTTGCTAACAGATTCCTTATTTTTATCTTGCTGACAAAATATTAATGTGCGAATATAAAAAAACTATTCGAATGTGCCTTTTTTCACATATTTCTCCTGGAAAGTTCAATTTTGTAGCAGCTTATTTATTGACTAAACCATGACTTTATAGGTAAATTGAAACTTTGTATCTCATTAATCTGCAAGACGGTTAAAGTACCGGTCATGTAAAAAAACATATATGTACTCCAAAGACTCATCCTGTTTAAATTCAATTTAAAAAAAAAAATTTGTCTGTTTTTTCTACCGAGTTTCCTTTCAAGTTCAAATACTAAATACTGAACAATGAAGCCATTAGAATGCGCTAGAAAGGGTTAATGGCTGTGTCTTTGTTTGCACTTAAAATGTTTAAACAGAAAAAAATATCATTTTGAATGAAAAGGAAAAAAAAATGGAAATTGTTTAATCTTATTAAAATACAGCAAAAAATTTTAAAAATACAGAGCATTGGAAAAAATGACACTAATGGCTGGTGCAAGATTCAGATATTCGCATCTTTTGATGTAAAATAATTAGATTGTGAGAACAAGTTACAAAATATATGATTATAGTAATATGTTACTATAGCTCAGAAGATGTCAATATTTGCATTCTTTACTAGCCATTTCATGGAAATTCTGTGTTGTTTTTTTTTCTAATTCTCTTTATGTTGACTCTTAATAAGAAGAAATAATAAGTTATGTTTTACCCCTAGGCATTACCACTTTTTGTTTAATATTAATTTGAAGTTTTATATTTTGTAAAGTTTGATTTGCATACAAAAGAAGCATATGTTCAATCTGTCTTTTGATCGTTTTTTATTGCTTTTCGCAAAATGGCAGCAGTTGCTTAAATTTTGGATTTCTTGGTTTTATCATAAGTATTACCATCCAACGTGAACTTCTCATGTTTTGTTGCTATCCTGGAATATTTCTTAATTTCTGTGAAAATAGAAAAAAAATTAAATTGTCCTTTTTTACAAACAAAAAGTAGTATGGTGCCTTTTTTATTAAAAAAACAACCCCAAACAGATTAATTGTTTTGTATAAAGCTGCCATATATTTTGCTGAACCATTAAAATGTCTTTGAAAGAGTGAGCTTTAAGTATTACTACCATCAATGGGGACCAATGGGCTCCATCTAAGAGTCTGTATGGGAAAGCTGAGGTTGAGACTTGAGTGTGAGTGAGTGTCTCCCCACGATCAAAGCTGGTTACCAGATTTCATTAGGAGTCTCCGGGGTGGGGGGGCTGATTCTCTGGGGGGTCAGGGGAGCCATGTTTGGTTTCCCGTCACCAGGTATCCACCAACTATTGGCTTCTTCCCAGGCCTTCCATCTCTACCCAGAGCTGGACATGACTACTCTCCTTCGTCACAGCTGCTCCTCTTACCGTAAATGTGGGTGACAGTGGCATAAATTAAATTGGAGCCAAGTAATGAACGATGCCATCAGAGGCGTGACGCTTTTTGTCCTTTTTTATAGGGAGGACGTTAAGCTTTTTACTCTGGGCCTCACAAGCCCGTGTTCTGTTCTAATGATTATATAGCCAGTGTGGCTCAATGTGATGAGAATTATTTGTTTCCAGTTCAAATCTAGGAGCCAAAGTCCGCTTTAACCCTTCTCAGATATAAAAGCGCATCTGCCTGGGATTTGTGTTTCAAAAGAGAAAGAGCGTGGGTTTTGTCCGCCCTCCCTCCTACACGTCCTTTTTTTTTTTCTTTTTTTTTTGAGTCCTGAGAGTTTAGCTGTGTTGTTTTTGTCCTGATTGTGCAAGATTAGTTTGGACAAACGCTGCAAATAAACTAGGAATAAAGTGACCACGTACGGCAACGATTCCATGACCGCTTCTCAAAACAACTCCAAGATCCTGAAGAGTCCTCAAAACTCTTGGTGTTTATTGGGAGTCAACAGTGGGAAAGCTGAAGAAGGGGGTCCCATGAAGGCCGTCCTCCTCCTCCTCTGTGTCTGGAGTGCTGCTTTTTGTGCTGCCGGACATTCGGAGCCGGGACTCCACAGCGATGGTAAGGATTGGGAACAGAAGGGAAGGATAATCAACATACAGCATGTAGAATATTTCCACCCGGCAGGGTTAGCGTGTGCGAGTGGCTGCAAAAACACAATGCATGTCGGCAACCAACGTAGGAAGTGGTGCCAGAATCTTAGGTTATGTTTTATATTGGTGTTTCTCATGTGCCGCTTACTTTTGCCTTTAACCTAAAGCGTACAGAATTCTATGTACATGAGTTTCTAGCTATTCCTGTAACATTGTGCTGGCTTAGCGGGGCCATAGGCTTCTTTTTACTGTCCTGGAGTAAAACCGTCCAACCCATTCCCCAGGGTACGAGTTTGTCTATGAAATGTACCTGTGGTTAAAATGAAGGCATTAAAGTAGCCATTCAACAGAACGAATGGACAAAGGGTTAATGTCAGGCCTGCGTTAGACAAGGAGAAGGATACTCGCCGACGCCAGGAGCAATCCGGATCAGAAGAGAAATCCAACCCCCCCCCAAAAAAAGCGGATGGTGCTCAGCAAACCACATTGTCAGACCCCCCTGCCGTAAAGGCACACACTCCAAAGAGGCAAGGGGCACTCAAAATCCACGGACTACAAAACCAGTTGTCGTCAGCGAAGAAGTATTAATCTTTTTTTATTATTAGTAGAAAATGCGGAGATGCTTAACGCGTTTCGCACATAAGTGCTTAATCAGGCAGGGATAGTTACAACTTTGCAGCCAACCTCGCGCATGTATAGGATAACTGTTCAAACCTTAGAAGGTGAATGGCTTTGTGTCATCAAGGAAGAACTGTAAAATGGGTACAATGCTTTCCCTTCAAATATGTGGACTCGATCAGCCCTCCTCTTCTCATCAGAAGACAAATAGAAACGGGGTATTAAGAGCAAATGTCATGGCAGAGCAGCTTTAGAGTCCATTCCTACTTCAGGTTTTTATAAACGGGGGGAAAGCTGTTGCTTTACCATCTCTGGTCTAAAAGGCTCTTTAGTAAAGAATTTGAGAAAAATAATAAAAAAAAAAAATTGTGGGTTGCACAATGCCGTAAGTGAATCTAAATCTGTTACACTTGGAAACGTTCGTTCCTCAGGCATTGCATCATATTTATAACACTTCCAAAAAAAGCACTAAATGTACAAAAATGTTTACCGAGTGTCTTATGAACTTGAGGATGGTTCTTTTTCTTGGCTAAAGAGATTGAGGAACTATGGTGTATAATTACAAAAGTTTGGGGTCACTTAGAATTCTTCTTTGTTTTGAAAGAAAAGCAAATTTTGTCCATTAAACTAACATGAAATGGATGAGAAATCCAGCGCAGACATTGTTTATCTTGTAAATGACTATTGTAGCTGGAAATGGCTGATTTTAATGGCAATTATGCTACAGCTAGATATAAACTTGTTTTTCATTACCATTTCTCTCTGTCCTCTCTCACTTTTCATAGTAACAAGACATTTATATGATATGTTTACAAAAATCTATAGCATACTCTTTAGTGTGATTATAATTAAATGTACTGCGAGATGTATATGCTTTTTTTTTTAGTGCTCTTGAAGCCTATGGTCTGCTTTGCGTTTCTAACAAGTCCTTTACTTTTTTGTGAAGCTGGGTATTTGCATTGTGAAGATGCCTAATTGTTTGTAGGGGCTCAATGCTCATAAAATATGCTGTATAATGTTGGGTGTTAATCCCCCCATTACCACCAACCAGGGACCCAACTGGGTTTTTTGTAGAGAGGTTTGCCTTTTGCCCATTACCTTCTTTTGGAGGTTTCACGGGTTCCCCTCTTATGAGGGCTATCCCTCTAGCTTTGGCTATGGTTTGAAGGAAGGGGCCATGTATGCCCATGGGTAGGAATGTGGTCCCAAGAGAGGAACCGTGGCCTGGCTTTGCCACATGGAGCCCTGGCACTCATCTTGCCACAATGAATGGAAGCATGATGCCTTGAGCTTCAAGAAAACGTAAAAAAAGGAACAAGATGTTTAGGGGGCTCTGTGTGCGGAGGAAATTTGCTCAGCATTTTGTCTATAGAGTCACTTTGTGGGTGCCAGTTGTCTCGTATGTCAATCTATTTCTTTCTATGTGATGGCAACAACAAACAGAAGGTTAAAAATGTGGTCCTCATCTGAGCTGGGATTCACTGTAGGGCTGGTAATTTAGGCACTGCCTGCTTGTGGATGAGCTGCTCTCATATTATTTTTGCATTTAACATGAAGTAACATTTAAAATCATGTTTTTTTGGTTTGTTTTTTTAATCAGTTAAGTTTGAATTGCATGTTGTCTATTTCACAGAATGTCCATCTTCTATCTGGGTCCAATTCCAGAACAACTGTTACACGTTCATTTACGCCACACCCCAGGACGTACTGAGCATAGAACCTGCTCGAGAACTTTGTAAAGGTAACATTGAAAAAAACAGAAAATATTTGTTGCTAAAATAGAAAGATCTGCATTAAATCTATAAATGATGATGTGGCACCAACCCAAAACCAGCCTGCTTACAGTGCTTTGTAACATCGTTTACACCCTTTTAAAGGAGGAACCTTGTCTTTTGTTATTGAAGGGATTAGAATGTCAACTCATTCAACGATCTCAATACAATACTAGATGCTGTTCTCTTAATATATATTCATTACTAGAGCCAAGTAGCTGCCAGAATGCATCTTCTGGCCACCACTGCCTGGTGTCTACTTGGCTCTTGGGTCAAATGAATGCTGGTAAGAAGAAAAGTTTGGTCCTCTGGCCTCAAAGCTTAATTTGCATTATGAAGCCAGTGGGACCTGATGCCGCTTGGTTTTGTCTGCCTGTCGGCATGCCGGCGGCTGTGTGAGGACAACTCACTTTCATGAGCTAGTAAGTGCTCCATTTTAGCATCCAGGACCCTTTGTTTTTCCCCCTCTCACTTAAACTGCCCTTGCCTATGGCTGGTGGTGGAGGGGTCCTTTTTTTAACTGGGGACAGTAATCCACATGTTTCATGGACACTTTGTGTTTCCCTTGAAGACTGCAGTGGCTCCTCTCTATGGGGGGCATCCTAGAAGATCCAGGCAGAATACAGAGAGAGACTACAGAGGGATTATTTCTCAATGGAGAGCAATCATACCATAAATAAGATGTAAATAAACCATAGGATTTGGCAAAGAACTATTTGGCTCGCCTAGTCTGCTTGCTTTACCTAATGTAAAACCCTCTAGTTTTAGATTACGGCCTCCTTTGAAATGTATTCCTGGGATTTGTTAACTCTTTTTAGGTATTTAAATGTTTTTATCATGTCATGACCGTTCCCATAATAATAATTAGTTTCTTATTGTAACAAAAATATGTATTTTTTTCAGCTGCTGGATCTGACATCATAAGTATTAATACAGAAGAGGAAAACAAGTTCTTATTGCAAATGTTTAAGACGGAATGGAACGGCCCTAAGGAAATATTATTGGGTTTGTTCTATGACAGTGACGGTAAGTTGGTACAATGTTAGACAATATTTTATATTTGGAGATGGCTTCTCTTGTGTGTCTCCAACACGAGCCGTGTATCTAGTGGGGTTTAAGCTGTTGGCTGCCCTAGGCCTGACCCAGGATAGCAACCCAACCAGTACCTCTCCCCAATAATTCACCTCTGAGCCACCATCTTTTCTGCCAAGTACAGGGTTATGACATCATATGCTGGTACTTCGCCTCTTGGTGACACGTGGAACCAGGTACAGTGTAATTGGACAGGTTACAAGGGACAGAATACACCAGTATGTGTAACCCACCACCGCAGGTTCTCAGTAGGAGACACTCCACTCCAGGTTGGGCCTTCATGGAGTCTTCTAACTGGTTCTTATTCCCCCCCCCATTGTAATAACTTTACAGAATCCACTCACACTCCAAAGATACAATGTAATAATTCCACATAAATAATTCAATGACCAAAAAGTCCATTATCTGTTCTACCCTTATATTAATATATATTTTTAGGGAGAGCCTCTGGCTCATTCTGCTTTGAGACACTCTAAAGAAGAGACACAGAGCAAGATAATATGCAAAGTACAAAGACGCACAGGGGACCCTTAGGAGTAAAAGGTGTAGGTAAGACATGCTATGGATGAGACATACCCCACGTTTCGTTGTTTGCTTGGCAGATGACTCTCTTAAATGGTACGACAAATCTGAAGTGACTTTTAAAAACTGGAGAGAAGCCG
Source organism: Spea multiplicata (assembly GCA_009364415.1). Taxonomy (NCBI): domain Eukaryota; kingdom Metazoa; phylum Chordata; class Amphibia; order Anura; family Pelobatidae; genus Spea; species Spea multiplicata. The sequence goes on along the minus strand of VKOC01000009.1, from coordinate 15,822,660 downwards.
ATGAAATGGACAAGAATTTAATCTCCTGCGTCAAAATGAACACCTTCTCTGGGCTGTGGGATCTGATTAGCTGCGACAATTTCGTTGAAATTGGGACGCTGTGTAAAACCAAAGCAAGTATGTGCACATTATCACAATTAATGGGTTTAAGAGTAGATGAGCATGACTTTGTAGATCCTCCTAATCTATGTTCAAGAGAGCAGTTATCGATTGCAGACTCAGAGGGTCCTAGATATTAATCTTTTTATTTTGTGGTTAGACACAGGAGGTAATACAGAACACTTGCGTTCTGGCACATCCGAGTTGGATCATGGTTTTCTTAATGGGGAATGAGTTTAGAAGCATATTAAGTGTTAGCATGAAACGCTTTTGTAAGCAGATTTAACCACAGACAGGCGCCTTAAAGGGAACAAAATAATGAATAAAATGAAATTATGAGATCTGCGCCTAAGAATCTCTAAAATAAAAATATGGGCTTGGTAAAAAAAAAAAAAAAAAAAGAATAGAAATTCGGATGACACCACAAACGGTACTAATGATACGCATTAGACACCGACTAATCTACCCAAGTAATACTGCAATAATTGGTAAATTGCAAGGTGATATGACTGCCTTTTGAAATCTGTGCAAAATTTTATTGCAGATAAACAGAAAGAGAAGCAGCAGAAAGGTAAGTTTCTACTTCTACAAAGCTATTTCTGTTAATTCAAGTAACCGTAGTATTTTGGTCTTTGGACAGTCTGTCTCGGGCCATGACATTCACCCCGGGTCTTTACAAGCAGTGCGGTTTTCACAACAGCAAGCAGCTCTTTTGCGACAGATTTCCTTTGAAAGTCCGTTAACCATTTTTTGTAATTATCTGATTTTTCTTCCCCCAGATCAACGCGCTTTATTGATCGCATTGATTACTTCCATTATTCTCCTCGTCCCAACTATTTCAATCATTGCCATCATATTGTACAAGAGGAGGGTCCTCTCTACTATTAGAAACCTGCCCTTGGCATCTCAAGTTAACCCTTACAGGGATGAGATTGGGTTAGTGGACACCATGGAAGAAGATTGTGCTTGAAATTCACCAAATATACTTTGTCATTAGGAGTAATAAGTCTGTTTGAATCAAGTTAAGAAAAAAAGCCGTCCATAATACATCTGCAATTATACATTTTCAAACGAGCCAATCTGATGCAAAATGGGACCCGCATGTTACATCTCGGCAACTGAAACGGGGGAAGAACCAGAATGTTACTGGAGGTTTTGTGTTACCGGAGGTTTTGTGTTTAGTTACGGGTCCTCTTCTCCGTCTGTATCTGTCTTAATGTGCATTTTGTATAAAGTCAGTTCAAGTTATTGTTAATTTCCAATCTCCCTCTGTAGTAATAGTGCTACAGAATCGCCCTGTGCTGTATAAATAAAATGCTTTTTTTATTCCTATCACTTAGATTAAATATCCATTAAAATACTGGTTTTGGGGACAAGGATACACAGAATTCCTGCCCGTTTATCAGGGACCTGCCTTAGACATACCGTGGGAAACAGAACTGTTTTCTGATCCTTCAACTAAAAAGACGAGTATGACTACATGACACAATTTACATCAATCAACACATCTTTATTATTATTTCCATTGTACAACTAAAACAGATATGTCAGTGTTCAACATTACTATACGGGGCTTTAGATTTCGGCAGTTACAGGAGATTAAAACTTCAAATTGCATCTCTTCAAATATACAAGTATTACACAGATTGTAAAATGTGCTACTCAATAAGTTTCGTAAAATACAAAAATTAGAGAAAAAAGTCTCAGATAAAGGAAGAAAATGCGTAAAATTTGTATTGCCATATGACATTAGTATATGTTGGATTGATATCTTGCAGCTAAATATAATGGTACAAAAAACCCTCATACTGAACAGTAGAACACTCGGGGCAAAAAGAAATTAAGGCAGATTTTTTTTTTTTAAACAATAAAGGAAAGCAATATTTGTTCACTGCATTTAAACTGAAATCAGACAAAAAAGCAGTCTGTTCTTCCTAAGAGAAGGAATCAGGATAAATATTTAAGATGGACAACATTTATAGAAACAAACAGGAAATAAGCACATTAAGTTAATTATTTTTTTTTTAAACAAAAAAAGGCATATCATGGACATTACATTATATCCCCTCCTCCCAAAAAAGGCCCAACCATTTTGACAACTGGTGGGGGGTATATTTTTGTTTACAGAGCCAATGCACTGTACAGAGTGCTTGATATTCTCAAATGCAACCAGCGAAGAGAGAGGCGTGCTCAGAGTTACTGACACATTAACCAAATAAAGAAAGAAATTCAAAGAAATCTCAAAAGGTTCCCAAAAACTTTAATCCTGTGATGGAGTCATTGAGTTCCAGGTAACGCTCACTTGGCCAGGTCAGCGTTTCTCACACTCTCTCGTCTTCGGAATCATCTTCTGAAGCTGCAAAAAAGATATGTCACTGTACAATGACCCGTAGGGAGCGATAAAATAGGTTCATCAGTAGTATATAGGAAAATGGGTCCGGCGTTTTTCATCACTTTACGCGAGAGAGCAATTTATGTGCAAGTTTTTCAACATTCTCAGTGCGATTTTAAGCATTCATGTACATCTCCTGCTACAAAGACAACTACAAAACCATTCCAGCAGCAAAACTTACTGTCAAGGTCTTCCATGTGTGCCTGAAGTGTCCTGGCAAGATTTATAAACTATAAAAAAAAAAATTAAAGGGTAAGTTTATGTTTCCTCATAGTTGATAATTTAGGCATAAAAACACATACATCTGTAAAGCATTCACTCACTCTAACCCTAGTGCTAGCTTCATTTGCAGCTCCCAGCATGTCCGAGAAACGCTGCTCGCACAAGTGAAGTAAGACAACCAAGTAAAGGCCGGAGCTGATAAACTCATATTCAGCCTGGAGAAAGATACAAAAAAATTGAAGCAGATTAAGAATAAAAATGCATCTGAAAATATACTTTGTATAGTAGTTTTGAAGTGGTACTGAATGCAATTTTTGAACACTTCTGAATAGCAAATATTATGGATCAAAGGTGCACTAGTCACAAGGATTCCGAAACTCCCCAACTTTAACTGCGTTTCTCAAGGCCATTACAATGAGATTGTTTAGCGGACAAGAGTTGAAGAGTCCACTCAACACCTGACAGCAAGAGCATGTAAGAGTAATAGAGAGCATAAACTACATTTTAACAAACTTGATAATGTTTGGGTATCTCAGTGACACATGCATTGGAGTAGGCAACCTTTTTCGGTATATATAGAGATGGCATTTTGTCTTTGATATAATATATTCTGCTACACAGGTACTCACTCTCTCGTTTGCATGCGACCTGTACAGTTCTTGAAGGTCAAAATCTTCCAAATTAAGCTCCAATTTCTCTTTACACAATTCGCATGTCGTAATGGATTCCAGATTAGATCCTTTAATTAAAGAAGTGACAAAACAAAAGTTACTGTACCGAGACAAAAGCAGACAAGTGCTTTATCAGGAAACATCTTCCACTAAAAAAAATAGATTTTATGAATAAATCCATATAGAATTAGCAGCTTGAAGCAAAAAGGCACACAGTAATGAGACATGGAGGTGCTCTTGAGTTTGTAATGCTAGTATGAGGTCTTTAATTGTTCTAAAACATGAAACATTTAGAAATGTGGAAACATCCAGGAAAATACCGTATTATAACGTTAACGAAGTGTGAGCCGGACTTACCAGAATTTATTTTAGCATGCAGCCATTTCTTCATACAGTCCTGGTGGACATACTGCAAACTCCCAGAACATTTGCAAGGCTCGATAAAAGGATTGCTTGGTGTCGACGCGCCAGTCTGACAAATTCTACACAAGTCACCTTCTTCCTCTTCGGAATCTTCCAGGAGAAGACTAGGATATAGAAGGGAGAAGAATCACATTAATGCAATAATTTGCTGGCATTAAGATAGCAAACCATACCGATCAGATTGCCAGTTCTTAATGCACCATCATTTCTTTGGATGCCAGACACACTAACATTTTAATGATCGCAGTAAACCGCTAAACCCTTACAGAATAAGACATTTAAAACCTACCTTTCTTGTATTTTCTTTAGTTTCTCTGGATCTCTTGAAGCGTTTTGAGGTTTTTCATGTTCTTGTCCCTCATTTGCTCTGCCCGAGGGAACGATATCTACTGTTATCATGACATTGTCTGGTAAGGCATTACCAAGCGCGGCAGGCATTGAGAAATGTAAAAACGAGCTAGGAAGCATGCCTGAAATTCCAGAATTTCTCCTACTAAAGATGGAATCGGCTAAGGTGGCGCTAGATGAGGGACTACTTGCAGGACTGTGCGAGGAGTCCGCAGAAGTTCCACGAGAATTTGTTTGTGCTTCTGGAGCTTGCTCTTCTCGAGATCTTTCACTTCTGAAAGGATTGTGGGATCTGTTTGTGTCCGAGGTAGATGATGCTCTGGCAGTTTCGTCCCTTCCTTCCCGTCTCCTCCTCGAAAAGAGTGGTGTACACCTATTCCTAATGGATGATGGCAGCCATGATCCAGAAGTCCTGGTTTCAGAATCTTCAGAACGATAGCTCTCGGCGTCAGAATCCGAACTGTGATTTGGAGAGATAGAGGACAAACCCCACCTCCGCCTTCTGAGAAACGCAAATCCCTGAGATTGGTCAGAAGCTCTGTTTTCTGGCAGATCAGCAGTGGGAGAGACAGCATCATTAAGTGGAGATGCATTATAGACACTTGGGTGAGCGTCTTCGCTGTCTTGTGTTCTTCCACTCAAAGATTCTTGGCTTGATCTTCTGGGGAAGAATGTGGACGACATACTAGAAGCAAGGCGAGACAGCAAGTGCCTAGTTGTACGCCTGCCATCTGTATCCGTAGGCTGCTCATTTGTAGATCTATGAGGGGGTGAAGAGCGTCCTGATGTGTACACCGCAGGGCTGTCATTTCTACTAGAGAAGCGTCGGAAATCAGACTGTACGTCCCTTGGAGGTTCTCTAGAGGGAACCGTTCTAGAGCCTCTGCCCACGCCTCTGCTGAGCAAGGAGGAACTATGCTGAGAAGGCAACTGGCGGCTGACGGAGGATGTGTTAAGTTGTGCTGTGCTTAAGGAATTCTCTTTTGGTCTTGCACCCTGTGCATACGATGAAACTCTATCCTGAAGATCTATAGCGTGGGAGACCATAAATATAACTTTAAACTACACAAACTTTGCTCAATGTTCTAGATGCTAAATGTGCTGAAACACTAATGCAATTAAGGTTCTATTTGTTAAGAATATGGTTTTTCATGCGATTAATCCAAAAACAAAATACTGTGTTTCTAAACTATCATGGATGCTTTTGTACCAGTAACCACACAATTAAGCTATATTTTGCATTAACTGCTGTTGGTGGAAAAAAGTGCAATGCCAATAATTACAAACTTGTTATAAAAGTTAGAGTATTGGCACCATTTTTGCAGAATTCCCCCCAAAAAATGCAGAGCCATGTAGACACCATTTGCGAGTGGAACTCCATGAAAACCTAAAGAGACTACGTAGAGAGCATATAATATACTAAAGGGTCCCTTTAAAAGTTTATATAATCAACGCCATTTCACACATGGGAACATTTTAGATCACAAAAATCAGAAACGATTTCAGATACTCACATGAGGGTGTCCCGTCCCCATTTCTATGCCTGTAATCCACAAGACTGGGAACTGATGGCTCTGTTCTCCTTTCCCTGTCTCTGGTGACATCTGGTGCGGCAGATCCACGCATCATGGATGAGGTTCTAGGAAAGCGCCCATACCTGCTTGTTGAATCTGAGAACAGCACCGGGCAGGGGAAACAAACAAGAACCATCTGTTAAGCCTATGCTTCATACATCACCATGCTAAAGGCATTGTGAGGTCACTACTCAAGGAAGTCTGTCATTACGTCAGTCTAGGTTTTATAATTTTAAGCTGTTAATGCTTACTTTACATTGATGGTTGTCATCTCAGTTGCAGCATTTTATCAAAGTAAAAGCAACTCAACTTTAATATGTAGTATGCAGGAGTTCTTGCAGATAACTGCTAGAGCCAAACTTAAAGGAAGAAGAATAACTGTATACCCTGTGTAGAACTGAGGCTACTATTAGTACTTCTGATTCCAGAAAGAGAAGAATAGCCAGAGTAAGAAAGTTTTGGTCTCTTAGAATCCCAATCCTGCTGCTGGCTGTGCAATCCAGTATTCGAGCTCTGCCCTCTCTCCAATGGATCATACCAAGACAGCTGAGAAGGTGAAGATACTGCGGACTAGAAGGGAGAAAAAGCGTCAGTCACCAGATACTGGACCAATGGAGTTTATGTCTAAAAAGGGATCCAGGTGTCTCATCAACCTAGCAAGCAACGGCAAAGTCTGGCTGATCCGTCCATATGTTAGAACAACTTTTCAAAAAAAAAACTTCTCACCAATCACTGTTTAGGTCACGCGGCAAGATATGTATATAGTAATACACAGCTTGACATTTCATGGTTACCCTTAGAAAAACACTTTGCGACATGCGACACTTTGCAGCAAGCATGGAGTGACAGCCCAATTCTGACAATGGTAGCATTTTGAAAATGTTACAGCTTTCATTGTGCACCGATAACCTTGTACTTTGTTACAAAACTGATGTATGGCTTAATAACTTGCTGCAGAGAACTCGCCAATAGTAAAGTAAAAAGGGGAAAGGTCAGTTCCAACTTACAATACGGCTTCTGCTTCCTATACTCCCAGGCAAGGAGCGATCATATGTTCCTGAGCAACGTTGATAAGAGGGAGAAGTACTCTTCCAGGAAGGCTCAAGGTTGTCCCTCTGTCTAGTCCAGTCTCTGCTGGATGTATGCAGCCCACTAGAATCCTAAATAATAAAACATTGGAGTAAGTGCCTGGATATCCATTGTTTTACAGCATTCAGTTGTTTTTTGTTTAAACGGTGAGCGATTATGATTGCCTACAAAAGGAAAAAAACTAAAACTTATTATTTCCACCAGGAAGCCATATTTATTGCCTACAAGGTCATTTTCACGTTCCCTTCCACTGGCCATGAGAGAACAACGACAAGAGACTGATCATTCCCAAGCTCCATAAACAAAGAATAGACCTCAAAACAATAGTGTGGGGGGGTTTGTGTCAGAAAACACACACACACAACACAGCATCTGACTTACAATTAGGCCAGTTATCAAAGCTAATTTCAGGAAGCACTTTTGCTGGGGATTGGTTGGAACAAAAGTTAAGATTTCAGCTGAAGTCTTACCTTGGCTGCCAGAAGACACGAAGAGATTGAAAGCTTGATCCTGACAGTGCCTTAATGGCATGAATTGGTATCTTTCAGTACAGCTGAAGTTTTAAATGATCCACACTGAGGCAGAAACCAATTCATCCTTTTGGAGCCTGTGGAGGGCCACAAACTTAGTGCTATATTACTAAACGACATTAAAGTGCTGCCAATAGTTCCTCTGTCTGCTGTTCCCAAAAAAGTAATGCAAATATATTATCACTGCTTCAATTGCGAGAGTATAACTCTAGCACAACGCCACTTTACGAGGCCCTGCTCCCCACGTTATAGGAGAGCGAGCCAAGGGCATAGATCATTCATTTGATTTTACAATAAGGTACACAGCTGCAGACTCAAAAGATGGGACGCTATGACTGCATCGGTGCTCACTTGTCAGAAACAGCCCTCATCATGAGCAAACCTCTCGTACTGTTACTGTAGCGAAAAAAACTTCGTTTCACACCAGATCAGAAGACAGAGCCTGCTGGGAACCCTATACCAAGCTTGGATAAAAGCATTCTTGCACAACAGAAATGGTGCAATACTCTGAAAAAGTCTCTGCACATCTTTATGTTAGTTACACTTGTGGGATAAATAGAAGCTCATACATACGTGAATTAAAACCATTATGAAGGATTACCTGAAAATCCAGGTCGTGTCTCAGTGAGCTCTCTCTCGTGCGATACGTTTCACTTTGGCCACCCAGCCGGTTGCTTCTCACCGTAGTTGCACTTAAGGAAGATGTGGTGGAAGGCTGAACTGTTATTCTTCGTGGTAACCTCGATGGCTTTGGCTCCATTTTCAAACCTAAATACAGGGATGAAAATTAAGTAAATCCCTGGCACCCTTCAAAGAACATCTGTCTTACGATCCTCGAGCAAGAATATAGACTTCTCTGTAAAAGTGGCAGCACCTCATGCTACTTGGGGTTTGGGATCATCTTAACATGTCCTGGACGGTTAAAATTTCATTAGTTTCAAATCACCAGCAGCAGAATCCCACCAAGCTCTACTTCCACCCACAAAAAGCAGACAGAGGCAGGGCAGCAAGAAAACTTGGGGGTGTCCCGCGGGGAAGTTTGGAGGCATGTCATAGTGTGACTGCTGTACAACGAAAACACTGATCGAACCCCTAGCCAAAGCACATTGTGGATCACTCCCAATATTCTAGCAACCTATTCTTAACCGCCTGTCAGAGGAACGTCATGGCATTCTTCCCCCGGGTCAAACCTTCTCCCAGCGTAGCGGCTCCTCTGCCCTCGTGTTCAGGAGGAAGGAGAGGAAAGAGCTGAAGACGGGAAGGACCGTCAGATGCCGAGCTGCACTCTGATAAATGCAGTTACATTTAAGAGACTAACAGGCTACATGTAGCTTCTGAAAGGAGATCTCTCACATCTACAATGTAGAAAGATTCCATAAAAAGCGGTCATGGTGATAACAGTGCACGCTGAAGTGTGGCATGGCAACTAGACGGATACGACCACCAACAGAAATAGGATTTAATAAAGGCTGAGATCAAATGTCCTTCCTACACCTCAGCTGCAGCGATGAGACCCCTGAACAGCATCTCATAAATGTAAATGCATTATACAGGGCCGGCTCAGTGCTTCGGGCTGCCCTTTATGATGCATTGGCAAAGCTCTACCTGCAGCATTAGCAGCGTCCCAGGTAATCCGACGCAAGCCTATATCAGGCTTTAAAGCCCTTTTACATATCAAGACGCTAAACTTAGAAGTCCCAGAACGTAAGCCACATGACCCAAAGCAGATTCTAAAATGCTTCATGTCCGTTTCATCTTACCCCATGCAGAACATGCTGCAGCTCTCAGAGATCCGTTACCGGCCCACAAGTGGCTATATTGGGCCAGAGTCCTCTAAACAGCTACTCTTACTCTGATTATGAGCATCAACAAGCACAATGACATCCACAGCCATATCTGTTAGGAGAAACCCCAATCCTAAACCTCAAGTTTTGATATCCATATGCACAGTCACCAGATCCCCAGACACATACCGCGCAGGGGGCACCTCCACCAAAACATCTCTATACGCATGACCTGGCAAATGCAGCCGGCGGGGTCGGTTCAGACCCCCATGAACATGTATGGCAAGTGCTACCATTCAAGTAGCCAATCAGTGGCAAGAATTATTGGACCGCAGCGAGGAGGGCAGGTGCAGCTTCTAGAAGCATTTTATACCCCCCTCCTTTTGAATAATTCTTTATCTGGGACCGTAATCTGTCACTTTACAAACAGGCTGCCATGACACAAGTTAAAACTATGTTTAGCAATAGAATATTCAATATGCCAATGCAAGCGTCCTCCAAATCATGGGGTTTGGCTTCAATATTAAAATTTCAATGAAGAAATAAATATTTAGGTCTCCGACCGCATTAAGTTCCACCAAATAATTTAGCCAAGAGGACGTTACATGCCATGTTGGAAATACTGATGCCACATAGGTATTGAACTCAGGATCTGGCTGTAAATACATTTATATGGCTATAAAAAAAAAAGGAAGGAAGATCTGTCAATTTTCCCCAAAAAAGCTATTTATGTATTCAACCAATTCAGTGTTTGTCATCTATATATTACATATGTGACTAAGCGGATCCCAGTATTTAGCGTTATATTATGTGACTGGACACACTGCTTGATTAAAGTTGCCCATGGAAAAGTATTTTCTTAAATACTTTATCTCCAGACCAGATGCTGCAGGCCACCATTGTTATCAGTCACATGATTTTTGGGTGCTCTTTCCTGACCAAACCTCACACCGAGCTGATTGCTTAAGCCAATGAAGTCCATCCCTCCATAGATCTATTAATCAGTGTGTCAGGGTGGGTGATTAAGACAGAGCCAGCCTAATTTTACTACAAGGCGCTATATGATAAGTCAGTGTTTAATAGATCTGGTGGGGAAAAAAAAACTAAAGAAAAAGGCAAACAGCACTTAAGTGATTATTACACATAATTAGTCGGCAAGTCTTAAGACATAATTTTCTGCCTAATCAAGTAAAAAAAAATATGTAGAAAAGATATATATATCCACCTGCCAAATGTACAGAAGGTCAGCTGTAATTATTAATCTGACGTTTACAAGGCCAATTAAAACTCATCGTAGATCAGCCGCCAACACCAATAATGGACGCGCTCCACAGTTTCATTTCTCACAGAAACCGATCCCAGTTACATAGAAACCGAATGTTCATAGTTTGAAGTCCAAGTGACGTCCAACAAGAAGTTATGACAGCTCTGCCGTTAGTGGCCTGCGGTAGAGGAACGTCATGGCATTCTTCCCCCGGGTCAAACCTATTAACTTTCTTCCGTCTAACCTGATTTGGGTCTCGCTCGCTTTGCTCATCCCGCCGGCCATACAATGCCAGGTATTTGGAGTTTTGGTAAACAATAAGCCTGGTTGTTGGCCAAACAGAGCCCGTTTAATGCTGGAAGATTACCCAGTATGGCAGAGATGTCTCCTCCGGCTCTGTAAGCAAAATAAGGGTGACAGGATCTCCAGGAATGGGGCGGTGAGTTAAATATAAACAGCTTCTCGGAGCGAGCAGGCGCACAAACAGGATTTTTTTTTCCTTTGGACATTTGATCTCTTCCTCTCCAGAAAACAAACCTAAAACCCAACCTCATGGCGGCTTTACCCCCATCCAGACACAGCTGGATTAGCACCCATCACCCACAGGCAGAAGAACTACAACCCCCATGATTCCATTTATAAAACCAACATACCCCCTGACAGCATAAAAAAAACCATCACATTCCAGAAGGGTTAGATTAGGACTACAACTCCCATCACACAGCAGCTACTAGGGCTGGACACTGAGGGTCATTTGAGTGCAGTAAATCGCACCAGCTGGTAACTGACACTTGGGCAGCCATAGACCCCCTTTTTGTCATTTGATACCCGAAGCTGTACCAAATACTACATTATTATTACTTGACCCGTGACAGCCAAACTTATCCCACACAAGCGTCACAGGCTACTACAAACACCCCAGGAAAGCAGGCCGAGTACTGGGGTGTAGGCCCCCCATAAACAACACTAACTTATGCGGCACATCAGCCGCAAAGCATGCCGGGTCCTCACCCAAGGACACAGATCGTTATATAGACGCTGTCGCCAGGCAGTCTTATCAGTATGCGGGCCACGTTCAGCTCCTCACCTTCTCAGCACCGTCCCTCTCGGCCTTCCAAACCCCGTAATAAAAAAAACCAAATATGGCGTCTAGTTTTATTGTATACGGGCCCCTACACGCCGGTCAGCTGACTCAGCCGGGCGCAGCCCCGTCGCATTCCTCTCCGTCTCGAGCTCAAGACGCAGAAGATCGGGAGTTGTGCCCGATGCGCCATTTTTGGTGTGGGCAACAGTGTGGGTGTGGTGCTGAGCTGTGTTAAAACATTAAAACGGATATGGGGATAGGGAGTGAGAGAAATGCGCTTATTGACAAGATAAACGAAATCCTGTTGGGCTATGGAGGGACTGTCAATATTTTCATTGTAAAGTTATGAGGGGAAAAAATATTATATTGAGTGAATCATTTCATGCAATAAAGCCCAGTTATTTAAATAATAGTATTGTTAGAGCATTTCAAAAAACATATACATTCTACATGCTTATATTTTATGATGACTTTGTTTTCAGGGGACAGTCCCTTGCAGTAAATTTATCACTATTAAATAGGATAATTGTTCTAAATTGTCTAAAAATAATTAAAGATGTCACTAAAAACTGCCGTCTGATTTTATGAATCCAATCAGTTGACTATATTTACCATCTGTCCCAAATATAATATTGTTTTCTATAACGCCATCATATTCCGTAGCGTTGTAAAATGGGTCGACAGGACATAACAAGTAGTATATAATATAACAATTTGATTTACAGAAACAACAGGTGAGGCGACAGCTTAGAGCCTTCCACAGCTTTAAGGTATCAGACACGACACTCCATATAGAAAATATAGCAATCCTTTAATAAATATATAAAAGGAATATATAAATAAATAGTTTAAAGTAGTTTATTTTCCACAGATATACATTATTTGTTTTTTTGTGCTCACCCACTTTAATATTGTTTTATTCTATTAGATTTTGGGTGTATTGAAGAGGAACACATTAAGTGTGGTTTGTTGCATTTGTTGCATAAGCGCTGACACTTATTTATATTTTCTGTATATTAAACAAAACAGATAGTTTTAATACAGGACATTAAAATTATTCTGTGATGGTGTTTTAGTTTATCAACCATACTATTGCAACAGTGCCTTAGATAGGCAGAGTAGTAAAATCTCTTAACCCTGCATTATAATTTCATAGGATTTGGGCTGCCACCTAGCAGATATTTCAATAGCTGGTCACTAAAGGAAGAATGACCATCGATGATGGCATTGTGGTGACCCGACGTAGATAACAAGGCAGGGTAGCAGACTATATTATATCTCCTGTCTTTGTAACATCACATAAGGTCCCCTTCATGATTTTCCTTGCCCCTATATTGCTTGCACTGACCCCTAGTAAGGGTAGCGTTGCGGCTTCTCCTAAAATACTGCACACAATGATGTAACAATATTAATCAGTAATAATGATGTTTAGCTACCATATTGATATTTAGAATACCATATGTTTTCCTGGACAAAGTTTTGAAATACTGGGCAGCAAATTCCATGTTTGAGCCACATATATTCCTGGACTGTGTCCAAATATTGGGCTATAGATAGGTGAAACCCAACACCTGGCTATTTCTTACCAAGCAAAAGGAGAGGAGACAGTGCCGAGCAGGCTAAAACACTGCGCATGTCCATGGGGATATTACATAATCTGGCAGAAGAGTCTGGCCCAGTAAGCATCCCCAGGGGTCTGACTCAGACCTGGCTTTGCTTGTGCTTCGTCAGATTGGATCATCCACTTCTACACAATCCATTTCAAATCTTGGCACCTGGCGGCATCATAAAATGACTTATTAGATGTAAGTAGCCCTGAGAGGCGATAAGAGAGACATACACAGTGTATATCTATCAACATAAAAAATAACTAATGTGGCATATCCGCATTGATTACGCTGGTACAGTTTAAAATAAATTATTTTGTAACGAATGCCCATGTCTAATCAGGTCATTTTACAACAAAAATAAAACAAGCAGCCAACAAGCATCTATTGCTTGCCAAGAAACTCAACTGTTGAATAAATGTGATGGAGTTACTGTGGAGCAGGTGCAGAAATTATCTAGAAGTCACAGAAATTCAATTATTTCATCTATTATTTCATCTGAGTTTTTCCATTAATTTCAATTATTTAAAACAAACTAGAGGGGTACTTTAAAGATTGTATAGAATACACCCAAGTGTATCTCCATAGAAGAGACAGTCCCTATGTGCTCTTTGCAAAGGGAATGTTACTCTTAGAGGGTCTATGCGTCCCATTGTACAGAGCTACGGAATACGATGGCGCTATATAAAACAAATAATAATTTCAGTGGGAGAGCAAATTGCCATTGATTGGCTGCTTTAAACTACCAATCAGTGGGGGGAAATAATAATAATAATAATAATAACGGAGGAGGCAGGTAGCTGGAGCTCCAGAGGTGCACCTTCTAGCGCAGGTGTTTGTTTAACTCGCAGAGTAAAACGTGGATTCTTTTGTCGGGTTGCAGGGGACATTGAACTATGCACAGGAGGCATATTGTGAGCGTTCTCCTCCCCGCTAGCTGGAGTCAATTTTTTGGCCACCAAGCTGACTGATTGAATATGACTGCCCTCAAAGTGAGCACTTTCACATTCAGGGGATTTAAATGCCTGATTCTGTTTTCAGGCATTCCCTTTCCCCTCTGTGTACAATTTCTAAGATGTATAACTGTAAAACAGTGTGTTGTTCCCCAAACATTTTCACTTGTTTATATTTTTTTCCCATACTTACTGATGAATTAGACAGATGAATAAATGTTAAAAGGAAAGCCCTGCATGTCCTGAAAACAATATACAGAATATAATTAGTGTGGGTGCACTAAATAAAGTGGGTACGTATGGCCGAAATGTTGAAAATGCTGTCGTTCACAAGTATAAAAATTCTTTCGTCCCGAAGGATTTAAATTAACTAGGATTTTTTCCATTTAATACAAGCTTATCGTGGAGGCTGTTCCTTGTTCCCAAACGATTCTTGAAAAACTTGTTTTGTGTTATGTGATCTAAGCTGTTTCTTCCAGTTAGTCATTTCGGCAGAACCTGTATAGACAAGCTAGAACACACCTAAATAAAAGCATACTTCCTCCATTGTACGAACATCACAGGATCATAATCATAATGAGTTTTGTTTGTTTTGGCTCATACTCTAAAGTCAGTTATGTGATGGCTTAATACTATTTAAAGCATTCAGCTTTGTATCCAAAGCTCTTATTGGAATATTGGAAATCAGTGTAGTAGGCACAAAATGCCAATCGTTGATAATATCCCTCTCCACATAAGTGGAGTGGTGATGTGGTGTGTAATGCTTTTTGACACCCTACCTGGAAACTTCTGAGGACACACTACCCAGAGCCTTCCCATTTGGGTGGTGTTGCTTCGCATCGGGCAAGTCTAGCTGTACAAATGCATAGTGTTGACCTTGTGAGATTCCATACACAACAAAGGAATGGATTCTTTACATTAAGGGAAAAAGATAAGGGGGTCTGACGTGAGGCTAGAGGCACGGGCCCGGTCGCAGCTGCGACCACTGGGACCCCTGTAGTTGAGCCAGTGTATACAAAACATTGGTTTTCCTTTTGAAGATAATCTTCAACATATAATACATCTTTTGTAATAGTTATTCACACATACTGTAAATAAATTGAAACATTGACTCACATTTTGAACAATGTATTATATGCAACGAGATACATGAAAATGTGCATATTCTGCACCTAATTGTAACATCAGTTATCTATAAGTGCATAAACAGGGTAATCACTGCTTCTACACACTTGGGGGATGCCTTGTAGAAGAGCCAAGACTTTCGTTGACTGTGAGGTGGTCTTCTGTTGTGATGATAGGTTGAAGGAAGGTGTTCCAGAGCCAAGCTGTACAGCCGCCTTGTTTTTCCAAGAGCAGTTGAGGAGGAATGGAGTTCTCTGGTGGAAGTGTAGCAATTTTAATTATTGAAGACTGGGATCTCAACATTGTTGCTATTATTTATCATTGTCATCGGCATCACTGTTGCCATTGTCATCATCACTGTCATCATCGTCCTCATCTTTTTGTTGGCCATAGCCTTCCATGATCTGTTGAATTTTGTCTCTGTGTTTGTAAAAACAGTGACGAAGATGGCAGCAGCAGCCGCATATGAGCACGAGCAGCAGGCCCGCACCTATAGCACAGTTCATTGGCAGGCTTTTAAGGGTATCCTTTATAGAGCAGGTTTCAATCACGTTTGCTTGTGCTCCCTCTTCTTCTGGGGTGTTCATATGCCCTTTACGGTGTGTAATGGGAAGTGGTATTGCAAATCCATTTGATGCCAGCAAAACTAAAAAGAACAATCGCAGATGCACAGGAGACATTGTGTTACGTTACAGAACTATTAAGGATGTGACGGAACTGTCACTAGGGCTCCTGGGGTGACCTCTTCCTCACAGACTACGGACCCTGGAAGGGGTTACAGCCCCCCAAAAGACTGTAATCACTGCTCTTTGTTTCTCATGAACCCTGCCCGAAAGAGCTTGTCACTGGCCCTGTAGACTATCCTCGTTCCCTGTAACTCCGGCTCCACTTGCTGGTGGTGTCGAAAATCGCGAGATGAATCACAACAACTGAATAGAGGACAGCAGGGTTCCCCTGCAACTCTTGAGCAGGCCGCAAATTCCACTGCACTACACTAAAACGTCTAGCGGTTGTCGCGCCCCCATATAGCTTCTAATCCGTATGCTATTTCGGGACGAGGAAGGCAATTGTGTGAGGTGTCCACGGATATACACGGTTTGAGGTTGCCCCATTTTCTGTACAACGGGACATTTCACAGCAGGGCGCCAGGGGGAAGGGCAACAGGCAGACGGGTGAAATATATACCCCAGATCATATTGTATCTGGGGTATAAATATAAATGTCCATGCCCTGTTCAATAAACCTCAGTCTATTTCTCATCCTACTTTGTGTCCCGGAAAGTTACTGGGTCAATGAGAGCTATAATTACTTGGCTACCTAATGAGTTCTCGGGAAGGAAGACCTACAAGGCGGAGATACATATCCTGAGTACGGGCCTCCATCACAAAGGATTTTAGTTCTGAAGGAAAATATCACCTTCACCTTCTGGAATCTATTCTGCGTCTGTGGAACGGCATCGGTTAGTGAAGATCTGACCCGTGGCTCTCGCTCTACAGGAGGTCGCTGTAAAAGTAAAGGTGGATGCAGCTGTGCTCAAGAGGGTGGAGAAGTTGGAGAAAATAGTTTGCCTTTTTTCTTACCCTGGAACAAATTTAATGATCACAATGTGAGGCTCTGTTTCCCAAAACTCCAGGGATCACAGTGTTTACCTGGAGTGAATTATTTAAGTCACATGTAATAATTTACGACTGCAAATAACAGGGCTCTAGTGATGTCAAGCAGGAGGGCTGAAAATAATCTCTCTAAGCAGAATGTTGTAATTGTATTTACATTTATAGGATCCTTGTTCAATAACGTCAAGATTTGTCTTTGGTAATATATGCCAGAGGTGTTTGTAAATCCCCTGCATTTATTTGCTGCGAGTTCAGACCCATTTAGGCTTTTCATCTGAGAGTTTTATGCTAGTGAGACAATACAGCTACTTCAAAATGAAAATGTTTAACTACATGAGGATGGTGGTGGGTGACCATGGATTATGTCACATAATCACACAACCCAAATGTGGGCAATTTTGCATTTGGGGGTTTACTCCACAAATGCCGTCTCATAAGGGTACAGTCACTGAAACGCGATACTTATGAATAAGTGCCAAGGGAGGTGCGAAACGCGTTAAGTTTTTTTACTGTTTTTATTTGCTATGACATATCCATATAAAACAAATAAATATATAAAAAATGGAACTCTGGAGTATTTTCTTGAATACAGTCACTGAAACAAGTTTAATCACTTTGTGTTGACTAAAATGTTTAAAGCTTTTTCAGATTTTATCCAAATTGGGTTAGGCATTGCTTAATTATTGGAGCTATAAAACCAAAATTTGTCTCGACCTTCGAGTGAATTAGTACTAAAAGTATATTCCCTGTGAAAAAAAATCAGTTTGTGGATTAACGTTCAGATTATTCACCTCACATCAATCTGCGGGTTCCATGCTTTCAATCCGAGACTATATCTCAGCTTTGAAAAGTAACAATACCGGTAGCTTGCAATTTTTACTTTTAAGATCAAAGAAAATATCCTTAAAAGTGATCAGCCTTCACATCGATGATGCAACTTAAGCAGGCTTTGGGTGTACTAGACGTATGCGTTGCCTGCTTAGCAGAGGTTTGTGAAACATAGTCCTGTTTGAAATTAGTAATGCTTTTAATGATTGAAAGGAAACCTCCTTAATGCAGAAATCCCATAAAATCCTATGGATTACTTTTTTAAACAATAATACACAAAACACGTATAGCGTAGAAGTGATCCCAGCATTTCCCTAACATTAAATGTTATTGTTGACCATTCATTAAACACAAACATATTGTAGCTATGATTGAATTTCTAAAAATGTTTCATAAAATAATTTGACAAGTTAATCGTTTTAGCCATTTTTACCGAAGTTAGATGAACCGGAGTCTGAAATATTACAGATTCATGGATTCCAGATACCCGTAGACGTGAACATTTTCTGCCCAAATATAATAGTATGGCCCCCTGGGGTAAAATAATCCTATATTTATTACTTCATGCATTATCATTTTATATAATAGCCGTAATTTACTGTTGAGCCTGAAACAAGATTTTTTGGGGGGAGGAGTATACGTAATAAACCATTTACACATAATTTTGGTCTGGCAGTAATCTCATCATCTCCTGTCATAAAGCAAAACGCGAGGCAATTTCCAAACTACACTTGCAGGGACATATTTCATATAAAACAAACCAGATGTATCCCTCGAGCTCGTGGAGTACTCTGGCCTTGGCACAGTGTGGCAGGTCCAGGCTTCTTTCCTAGCCGGCACAGCCTCCATCGCGCGGTGTACCCAGCACCTTGTGTCCTCAGCAACATGCTAGGATACACCATATCAGCAGTGAAGATGACGGCCATGGAGGTGAGTCCCAGGGATGGTTGGGTTGTTGCTCCTGAGACTCATTGTTGGGAGAGCTGGGGGGGGCACGAGTGGGAGTTAATGCTAGCCACACTCACTCCAATTTGATGAAGATTCATCAAACTCACCTACCTTTTTGCACTAGGTCCCACTCATTTTATTATTTTACCCTTCCCTCAAAGCCTTCTTTTTAACCATATAGAATGCCAGTAATATTTTAGAGATGTCTAGAGTATTAATCTATATATTTATATGCATTTTCCATCATACTATCATACAATATCCACATACAATATCTATCATACAATTTAAAGGACACTGCCGAGTAGCTGACGTCTCTTCCAAAGGGCAGAAGTGTCTGGTGCCCAGCCATGTTTACACACACCGCTGCGCCAAATATTAATATCGTGGTCTTACCTAACTTTTAAGGGACATTAGTAATATTTCGATTTGAAGTCTGCTCATAAATTATATGAGGACACTCATTAACACAAAAACCATGGATACTGGATATTTTCACGCATCCTTTGCATTAGGCAATTAGCAAGAGCATCAATAGATCATTAACATATTCTAAAATTAATTGCTGCTATAAAAAAACAAAAAACTTCATTTCATTTCCAAAGTCTCCATCATATGTAATTTCAAGATATATTTAACACTATTATTAAATATTAATATATTTAATATATATAATATATTTTGATTAATGCCTCTCTATGGAATATGTTGGAGCATTTGATTACCCATTGGGGGTTATTAAAGATGGTAAATACACCTCACTCCTACTTATTTGGTCAGTTTTTTTTAGGGTTTTTTAGGGATCTACGCTGCACCAGAGTCTGATTTTAAATGTGTGGAGCATTATACCAGGACCTGGTGCTACACAAATTAATATTAGACTTTTATACACCATGCGCCTCAGTATTTATCTTAAGTGATCGTATATTTGATCAAATGCAAAACATTTGTCAATGATTTGTGTTCCTGGAATTCTATTACATAATGCATTTAATTTGTTCCAGACCAGGGCAATGAGCAGACAGTCAGATACTCCTTACTGACTCGCCGATCCCCTGCTCTTTTACCACTCGGTTGTATATTCTACCTTTCCAACAAAATATTTTCTGTTTTCTTTCTTTTCTTTACAGGCGCCTGCCCACTGGGAGATGCAGCTCCACAATTCTCAGTGGGAAGGAATGATTTCGTGCAAGATAGAAGCTTTCACAGATGCCTTGAAGCCATGACCTTTGCAATGGGCACCACGTTGACACAAAGCACCTTGAAATAAAAACTCAGCACCGGGTCTGGAATATGAAATGGCTGTGACATAATGGGACACAAAATAATATTAGCGATTAAACGTAATAATCATCAAAATAGTATAACATAATACAGCAAAACATAGAATCACCCAAAAGAGGGGAGAGGGCTGACCCCGAATAAATAAGAACTTAAACCAAGAGCAGCCCGCGGCTATAAAACACCATGATGTGACCTTAGGATGTCCATGTACCCACACCGGGTTAAGACCCCCTGAATATAAAATGAACAATCCACCAAATTAACTAAATGTCGCCCCCCACGGCCAATGTCTCATAACTCATCGTCTGTGACCGCTGAAGGCTGTTCCTCTCCTGACCGTGCCTGGTCATGGCGCTCTTACTCTTATGTGGCTTCAGAGCTCGTATTTAAAGCAAACTCATCTGATCTTATTGAAAGCATGTAACCCCTGGAAGGTAGTTCTAGTCCATACACAGCTGATTAGCTGAAGGACCTGCTTTTGTAGTTAGCCCCTCACTTGCGTTTCATTGCTCTCAAATAATGGCTGCAATGGAAGTATCTTTAATGCAACAAGGTAACTGAGACGTGACCAAAAGTAAATTGATGCTTTGGCTTCGCATTCTCATCATGCAACAAAAAGCCCACTAGGTGGCAACAAATAATACAAGGATCTTAGGATCGTCATGTTTCTGTAAAGCATTGCTGCGGACTTTCCTTACAGTTGCAATAGGCAGATGGCGTGTAAGAAACTCTGATGCACATATGCCAGATACAATTCTATAAGCTTTAACCTTCACAGTATAATTGCCTTTTCAGACTGACCATGTGATACAGTTTTGAATACAAAAGCCTCTTTAAAGGGACACCCCCACCATTTGTTTTATCGCTAGGATTAGATTCAAAATCAGTTTCTAGTTTTTCAGAATATAATGCGTTTAGACAAATATGTTCTAGCTCCTAAACAGAATTTAAAAAAAAAATCTGGAATGGCTCAGTCTCAGTCATCCAGCTGGACACACTGACTAATGGAGGTCTATGGAGGAAAGGACTTTGTTAGCATTGCAATAAAGAATCAGATCAGTGTGGCGTTTGGGTGGGGTAAATCACCCAAAATATCACAGGGCCGTTAGATAGATTTAGATAAAACTAGATATTTATTTTAGATATTTTATATTTTATTTATTTATTTTATGCAAGTAAAACAATATTTTTCCATTGGTCTTCCACAACCACAACTACTGAGACCAAGGAGGTGATAAAAATTGTAGTTTGTCGACCAAAGTTTGCCAAAGGCTCATTGCAAGCTGCTCTTGTAGCGAAGCTGACATAATGAGGATTATCCTTATAATGTAATTCTACTGCAAAAGCCGTAGTAGTTGAGTAATCAACATAAAAAACACTCCTATGTACCTACATAACCCTCTGTGTGCCGCATTCATTTACTTCCAGAGGAAAGCCACCCAGATAACAAAGGTTTTTTTTAAAAAAAAAAATATTTATTTATTTAATAAAAAAAGATTAAAATACAGCTTGTTTGCTACCTCTCGAGTGGCATTTTATTTATGAACGTTAAAAAAAAGACAACTCAATTTTATAAATTACTACTGCTGCCACCAAATTCAACAAACAAACAATAATGTTACGCAGTAATCGCAGTAATTTACAACCGAAAATGAAATGTTTAAAAATAATGGCCAACATTTTTTTGGGAAATACAAATGTCTTAATTTTACCTCGCCCTTGTGAATATTGTTCTCATTTGAGTGTGTTTTCATCGGCCGACGCTCATATTTAATTTTCTTTTTGGTTTTTTTTTTCTTAGCGTTTAAACGGCTTGGTGTGAAAGGCTTGTTCTATGCATGGTCTTGGCTACCTAGAACAGATACCCCCACGGCCCTTGCATGCCCTCGTCCTCAAAGCAGGATTTTAATTGAAAGCAGTAACGCAATCACATGTCAAACGTCTGGGAATGATATTGTGCAAAACAAACGGGCGAGTAAATTGTTTCACAGTATTCCTGGTGTTGTGGTCTGTATAGGATTAGTCGAGAAGTGAGAGGGACACAAAGGGGGAAGCTTCTTCTTGCCCAAGGTCTTTGTGGGGAAAAAAAATGAAAACATTTTTCATAGACGGAACCCTTTTCTTTTACAGAAAATATAAAATCTAACGTAACGAAAAAAAACGAGAGATTAGGATAACTCAGAAGCAGATACAATTAAAACTATATGTATGTATAGGATTGATGTAATTATATATTATTGACTGTTTTGTGAGCTTTAAAACATTCCCGATAAGAACGATTAAAACTTTTGTTAAAAGGAATTAAGTTTTAAAAGAATTTGTTTTAGGTTTTTATACCGGGCCTAAAGTGAATTTCTTAAAGCGTATCAATAGGGCTCTCAGGAAGCCCTGGGGCAAATTTCCATACAAAGAGAAGGCAAATATATGTTTTTTTTTGTCCTACCCACTGATTGCTCGTGTTTTAATGTGAAAAACTTTGCTGCAACATGTTTGCAAAAACGTTCTTGAACTTCTACAGCGCTGATCAGTTTGTTAGAGATTCGTAAATGAATGGAAACAATAAAATCATGATAAAAATATGTGAATGTGTAGGAAGTGTTTTTATCGTGCCGTTACCCCCTTTGTCTATATTTCAAAGCCTGTCTACATGAGCGAGATCTGTGTTTTAAATGTGTTTTCGTGGACTATGCATTAGCAAAAAAAAAAGCCTAGTTAAAGTTCTGCTGTACGCAGAATCTGGGGAAGAAGTGGTCATGACCTAACACTGCTCTCCTGCCCAGACATGGGCATCTGCACCCCGTGGACAGGGCTAATATTTTGTCCCATTATCGCAAGTGCCCCCTGATCCACTTTGACAGTTCAGTTCTTTTTAGGGACAGACCAACAATAGTTTTAATTGAAGAATATTGACGACCTTCACTCCAATTTAGCTGGAGATTAGTCTTTGTATATATTAGACATTGGCCACCCAAGGCTTGGCCCTGAAGCTCTCCTTTTCCTGCTCCTCATAGGTGGTATAAGGGCTATGTGGCCTTGCACTGGTATGGTGCTGGCACTTTAGAGAGCTGAAAAGGGAGCGGTTGGGGCAAATTCTGCTCCGATGCCTGTTGAATAAATGTAGTGACACTGAGGCCCATTTATCACTTCTATATTATGGAACAAAATCCAGGTTTGCAGGTACGCACATTATTGAGCAAGCCGACTCGATACCGTATGATTAAAAAAATAGGTAGCCTTGTTTTATAAAATAAGCCATGATCTTGACGGCAACAGCTTGATTCTGGACCCCGTGCTTTCAGTAGCAACACTGCAAGACCGTTTCGGTCAACTAGACCTTACTCAGTGCAAAGACATATCTATAAGATAATGGATGGGGATGTGACATATGGGGGATGTTCAACATCTGTAATCATTTAAATTGGAAGAATGTTTCAAAATTGTGTACTTTTCACACTGGATGTACTTAACTATTCTAACATGGGGTCGACAAATAAATCTGTAAGTTTCTACTACCATCGTTCCTGTTTAAGATTACTCAAGCAAAGCTCTGATTTTGGGTTGTATTACCTACACTTGGTATGGCAGCTGAGGTGAGTAGTTTGGGTAGAGTACATATGGGCATTCATGAAGGGGAAATCAAAGTGCTGTTGTGGAACTGCAACTCTCAATGGCTCAGCCAGCTACATGCCGGATAATTGATGGTTAAGCATCACGTGAGTTTTTGTTCTACAAGTCCCTGCTAACTCCCTGTTAATTATCTTGTACTGTATATTGGGGAAAATCCAATGTATAAAGAGAAAAGGGGACTTTATTATTAGAAAAGGATCACCATCTACTGTATTTCAGAACCTCCTCTTCTGTTCTGCCTGTCCTCTGATGTTTCTTTACTACTAATATAAGGGGTTTATGCATGAAATTCTTAGGAGTGAATACAATGAGGATATTCTGGTATTTCACTCACTTGAAGTGCAAGATCAACATTTTTTAGGGATTATTGCTTTTAAAAGGAATTATTTGCAAGTACCACACCATTATAAATATTTTGCTTCATTTTTTAGGCAAAAACTATATTATAGAATACAGTTTCACCTTTATTAATTTAGAAATTAAATTCATAGATAAAATATATATATATATATAGTATTATATACATACAGAAATATAGTATAGGGAACATTGCTTATTTAAAACTCCAGATTTGGGGTGACACCTTCAACTGTCTCTTTATTTATTTTTGTTACAAGCTTAACCAGAAACCACAGGGCTCCCTGACGTAACCAAGCAACATGTCCCACAGTGCCATCTTTGCCCTCAAACAGCTTGTGAGTGCCACATTTGCCCACAAACAGCTTATTAGTACCATCTTAGCTCCAAAAAGCTTGTCAGTACCCCTAAACCGTCTGTCTGTGCCATCTTTGCCACAAAACAGCTTGTTAAAGACCCTAAACAACCTGCATGTGCCATTTTTGCCCCAAACAGCCTGCCTGTGCCCCTACCCACACCACTGCAGGAGTGGCGTGTCTCTCTTTCTCCGTGCTATGTACAGACTGATAAAGCATGGCGGAAATGGATGTAATGTTATTTCATGCACACTGGATCAGTCAAACACAGTGTGCAGGAGGAGAGATCATCTCTCTACTCTCTCCGGGCCGATAGCTGCGGGGTATTATCCACATTTAGCGCCCTTAAGGAGCGGGGGATGCAGTTGTGAAACCTGCGAACCTAAGTATTACGGCCCTAGTTTCGAGATGTAGCATAATTGCTCTCAAGATCTTTTAAAAAATCTTAGAATTGTGTGTTATATAATAATGTACAATGTAATAACTTTTCTTAACATTGAATACATTGTTTACATTTGTCTAAATGCAAAGTAAACAGCTTTAGTTTCCAGCTGTTTTGTACTGTTTTCCCTTTCATCAAAGAACAACGGATGATGAGGATTGTAGTGGATTGGTCTAAATGTTATCGTTATGACCTCATTATATAACAACTTTACATAATGTAGCGTTGGCCGACTTTATGAAAGCAAGGGACAGCTAATAGTCCCCAGACAGAAGACTTAGCAAGCACAATGATACAAAATCAATAAGAAAATAATATTTGTCCCTCATATTTCAGGTTTGTCATCTAGCACCTTTCAGGATGAATAGTTTTCTGACAAATTAGCACAAAAAAAAAGATTGTCTCCATGGTTACCAATTTTAATAGAAAGGCCTGAGAATAAATTGACATTAAAACTGAAGCTTCCTGTAGCAAATATGGATGACTGCCCCAGAACAGACATCCTTTTATAAACATCAAAAGTTGCACTGGAAGCTACTGATCTTAACCCCTTCGTAACCCTTCCCGAAAAAAATGTAACCTGGATGTTTTCCTGGGGATTATTTTCAGTTATTTGATGGCTCTGATAGTGAAGGAACTGCTATATCTAGAGACATCATATATATATATATATATA
>VKOC01000009.1:15754967-15783979 GCA_009364415.1 Spea multiplicata | reverse complement strand
AAATCATCCAATACTTCGGACTTGTTATTTTGTGATAAACAACAACATTAACCCTTTAAGCAGCAATAAACTAAGCCACAATTGCCATTACACAGACTCACCAGAGGCACCTTACTAATCAGACTCAGAGCAATACAACACCAATACAACACCAATACAACACCAATACAACACTCTCTGTTTTATACTGGGATTGGGGAGGAATGAGGAACATCATCTTTTCCCCATACCGCCTCCTCGTTTCCTCTTCCTTCCCAATGCTTGGTATACCCACCCCACGGCGTCCTCAGGACCCCCATCCAGTGACTCCCCAGCATGCTTGGTCACGATGCCCCTGATACCATACATTTGGATAGGCAAAATAGTGAAACGTTTTTGGCAGAACTCTCATAAATTCAAACGGTTATAGATATCCCGTTATTAGATTTAAAAGATACTCTGAGTATTTGTAAGACTGGTGGGCATCTGAAAAATAATTGCTAAGGATTTCCAAGCTCAAATTTCCTTTAATTTTTTTTTTACATTAATTGGAATGCAGTTTAAGAATTGCAGCTGTCCTGTCTACTATGTTTTAAGAAAAGCCACTTGTTATTTCAAATAATCCCACGTCTAATGTCTACGAGTTCACACGGCCCACCTCTGCCAAGTACACGAGAGTCGACTCTCATTATGAGTCAGAACATTATGAGTGTTACAAAGTGTTCTGTTCTTCAATATCGAAGAGTGTTTTTTTTAATAAAACAGGTAGGTTTGGAATGTCCCTAGTTAAAATAATCTGTAGATTTTATAATTTATTATCAGTTTATAACTATGGCGCTAATAGATGTAGAACAAATTGCAGCATCAAGAATAACTATACTAAAGGGGAAACCAAAACATTCTGGATTATTCCTAATCCCTTTATATTCAATAAAACATATTAACCCTTATTTTTGTTCTACATTTAACTATTCCTTCTGTTATATTATTATATTCTGTTGAGCTTTATGGAGGAGCTATACAGTTTTGAAAGTGTCCTTATAGCTTTTAATGCAAAGTTTTTACTGAACCCATCATGGGGAAATAAGGGACCTTTGTGTGACATGGACTGGCTATACATTTGCATGTGAAGATAGGAAAATATAACTCAGAATAACTTAAAAATTGTGTACAAATAATCACAAAAATTATTATTATTTTTTTTACTCAAATAGATGTGATTATTCCGGCTCTCAGGAAAATAAACACCCAGATATTACTATTAGTACAAATAATATCACTAATTCCTTTATAAAAGTGTATTAAAATAATAATGTACATTTGATTTAAAATGCATTCCATTAACATGTCATTAATTATGTTGGCAACGTATTCCAATTTTGGAATTGGTTAGCAATTAGACTATACGTATTCTTTTGTGGTCAATGGGGAGCAGTGGATATTTTCTTTCCTCCTTCTAAAAATATATTATTTTTATATACTGGTGTTTTCAGGAATTTTTCCTAGCGTAGTTTGGCCGATAAATAATTTTCTGTGGCTCTGCCTCTCTATCAGGGTGTGTATATCATGAAGCAAAGGAATGTGTTCTTTGGAGTTAAACTTGGATGGGTGCAGCTGGACGAAAACCTAATGCTCAATCCTCGATGGGCAGGCCCCTGCTAGATAAGAAAATAATCTCAACAGCCATTTGACAAGACTAAAAAAAACTTAATTTGTTGAACAAGTTGGCATAACTCTCGTCTCTGAATCCACCCCCACATCCCAACCTAACCCACTGCTACGAATTCCTATCCGCATTGTCAGCCTCCCAAAATCCGCTCGATACATTCACTGTGTGTAATTGAAGTGTCTATGTCAGATGTTGACATCATGCTTTTTGAACATTTCGAATCAAGAAGAACTGAAAGTTGGCTTTCGCCAAATTGTGTAGGAGGCAGACAGCAGATGCAAGGAGAACATCAAAGAGCATGATCAGGGCTGGATTCCATTCCTGGTGCCACTAGGCACAATAACCACAAGTAATGCCCCCCCAAGTAAAAAATGAGGCTTTGTAGAAGGGTCATAGACATAAACTTGCCAAAACATGATGGGAACTGGATGCAAAGTGATGCAGCTCATCCAGAGCATAGATGCATGACATCAGCCTAAAGGCTGGAGACGTAAAGAGGCACTTCTATGTTTTGGTCCATTTTTGCCTTCATGGTGCAATTTTTTTTTTTGCTATATCATTACACTTTTTAATATTGAAATATTTTTATTGATGCGCATATCTATTTAAGCACTGAAAATGGCAACAGTCACAATTTGGCTTTTTTGGTGAGGGAGGCATGTTAACCCCTTGTGGATGACCCCAGTGGTCGTTCTCTGTTGGGAAAGACCAAGAAGATCTAAGGAGGTAAGGACAGGACTGCGTAATTAAGTCCTGAGTGTTAATTACTACAAAAAAAGATGAGAGTAAGTGGTTAGGACAAAGGAAATGGATACAATATGGAGATTAACCAGAGAAGATTAACTGGAAAATATGACACTTTTCATTATGAAAAAAAGTGATACATGCTAGATACAGGTTTCTAAGTTTTTTTTCCACATTGTCCAGCAGTGTGGAATACTATGGTATTTTAACAGTATTTTTACCATTGCTCAATCAGCTAAAAAATAATTATTTACAAAACAAAACAATCAAAAACATCTTGTTACAATAAGACTTATATGTGCAAACCTCTGTATCTTTTTCCCACATTAGAAATTGCTTAGCTTGATACATAGTAATTAAACTACTTAAAAACCCAGTGAAGTTCATGTCACCTTTTCCCCTTTTCCCAACTTTTTCCCTTTTAGTGCCACTGGAGCAAAAGTGTACCAAGCAACTCCTCGCTCTACCAATTTTTCATAGTGTTGTCTATCTCAGTGACGATCTCGGTAAATGTCAACAGAAAGATAATATCACTTTTCTGCTTACAGTGTCGCTACACATTAAAGTGCAATTTGTGGTGTAGGTGTTGATGAAGATGTCTCACAGCAGGTGTGAGTATTTGTGCACAGATGACTTAATGCTGACTGCGCTACAGCAGCTGCTTTAACTTCAGCCTCTAAATCCTTACCCTCTAAACCCTCCTCTTCCCAGATTTTAATCTTTTGAGTGCCAACGAGTCATGGATAGATTTAAAACCCATTTCCCCCCCCAAACACACAGCGCAGCTCTTAAAGTTTTAATACCTCGCTCACCATTTTAAAAACCAATTCATTCTGTTTTCTTGTTTTTCTTTAGATGGCTATTGATACACAGTGACGGAATCTCATCACGATATAATCAAAGGGGACCTACTGGATCAAGGTGATCAAAGTGGTTTAAATGATGATCTCTTACCCCCATGTAAAAGCCAAGGTCTGTTTAGTAAACACAGAGTTTTGCAGATTTCCTTACTGATTGGGATTTTAAGTGAGTCCTGGAATTGAAACATGTATTCCATTGACCCCCCTATTGAGTTTATTGTTGTAATAAACTTGTATCCATCCCAAAATTATACTTTATTAAGGTAATCCATTTGTACCTGATTTGCATTATTCCTTTACCTATTAGTTTGTTACTTTTACTAGCATTTTGTTGAAGTTGACGGTGTCTAGTTTTTCTAGAGACCCCCACCAAGCTCTTCCCATCTTAGAGGAGTCGAGTTAAGAGAGATTTCTTAAGTAATGATTCTCACAACATTGACTATAAAGATCTAGTGCAAAAAAACTACTTTAAATATAGAAATGAATATTAAGAGGTCTGGTCGAGGACGGTTTACATTCACCATTTTGTAAAATTAATAATGAAGAAAATAATAATATATTTGACTGTAACTATGCCTTTTTTGAGGACACTCATAGCCCGGTGGTTTTTAATACAAAACCTAAAGCTAAAGTGCCTACCCCCAATATAGCAATTCATCACACATAAGTCATCAAAAGCACCTAACAAAGAATAGTGCATTGCTTTCCAAGATCATTGCGTTATATGTGATTTAACAGATATCCCAAATGA
Source organism: Spea multiplicata (assembly GCA_009364415.1). Classification (NCBI taxonomy): domain Eukaryota; kingdom Metazoa; phylum Chordata; class Amphibia; order Anura; family Pelobatidae; genus Spea; species Spea multiplicata. The sequence goes on along the minus strand of VKOC01000009.1, from coordinate 15,779,976 downwards.
CTTTTCTTATAAAACGTATCCACATCAAAAAGAGATCCACTGAGTTTACAGATTTCCCACATGAAGTGGCATGAGTCAGGGTTAATACTCATCAAGCTTAATAAAACTGCTTGCACTGCATTAAACAGAGAACATGATTTAGGGACCTAATGATATAATAACCCTTTGTGAACCGGACAGGTGGGCTCACTCTTCTGTGACATAAATAATTGTAAAAACATAAACAGCATGCACTACAGGTCTATATTTTATTTAAATGCCATGATCCATTGTTCTCCTTTAACCAAGTATCAGTTAATGCTGCTAGGACAATGGTTTAGAACCTTGAGTGCTCCTGGTGAGCAATACAGGGGCTCCTCACCTCCGTCAACCTGAAAGGGTTAACAGGAGTTGCATAGCAAGACTATGAGTCAAGGTGCAGAGATTGGAGCTTTCAGTGATTAAGCACTGTGTCCTATCATAAAAAGGGTCCCGCCAAACACACAGGAAGGGATCGGAAGTTGGTTGCAACCACTTGTTTGATGATAACCGAACACCTGCTGGTGGGTGTGGAGATGATTACGAGGAGAGAACGTCCTGGCTGCGGTGAATGATTTACTAACAGTAGTTTAAACAAGTTCATGTTTTGTTTTACAGAGATGCGTCCTGCTTGAAGATAGGTTTGGTGTAGTGTTTAGCACAGGTCTATATTTGATGCCTGAGCACCGCTTTTAAGGATGGCAGTTGCCCCTGGACTCCTTTGATTTGAGTATTTTGCATCACCGTTACATAAGGTTGAAAAAAAGACCTAAATCCATCAAGTTCAACCCTTCTACCTAACCTTCCTATTCCAAAAAAGTCAAAACCCCCCTAATTAAGCTACTTCGAATTCTGCCATCAGGGGGGAAAAATAAATCCCTTCTTGACTCCAAAAGGTAATTGGATTTCTCCTTGGATCATAGCCTCAAAATATTCACGTATAACCACTAGAATAACTAGCATACTCAGATGTTTAGGCTACATTTAGACCCTGATTCTTATCAACCTGTTCTTCTGGACATAGGACGATGTGAAGGACCAAATAAGAGTTGAGGTTCTTGCAGCCGAAAAGATCAGCCCAGTGGTTCTCATCGTCTTTTCTCTCCGTGTTCATAGTTTTTCTATACGGTATAGTGATCAGAGAGCTTGTTTAACTAAATACAGTTGAAGGAGAACATCTTATGATTTCATTTTCATGAAAAGGTAATGGATATTTGGGGAATCCAAAGAAGCTGCCTGTTTTTGGCATCTTGGTCTGTCTTGCCTTCGTCTCTGAAGGTTGTCCTCGCTCCCCTGTTTGACCACGTGGATTCCCAAGGTGTAACGTTTGCTTATAAAAGTAAACTTGCTGGGTTTTGGGATTTTCTCCCAAGGTGACAAATCCCTGCCAGGCCTCTCGATGACTAGTGCAGCAACACTAACTCCCAATATACACTTTAGTCAGAAAAAAGACTAGTAAACAGGCACTTAATACTGACCATTAAACATAGGCTTGTATTTGATATTTTCAATTTCTCTGGAATATTTTCTGGAGAGTCACTTCTTCTCAAGCGACAAAGCACTTTGTACTAACAAAAAATGTTAAGTATTCAACTGACTGTACTGAAGAAAAAAATAATTGTATATCCAATGTTCCTAGTTAGGGTGACACATTTTCCAGATATGTGCCGCCATATGCAATTGGATATGGCGGCACATGAAGGAGATTGTATTTGCTCTGAAACCAGGACATTATGGAAAATTTCTCCTCGCTGGTTTCATTAAAATCAATATTACATTTGTATCACTACTTCACAAATCCCCATCACGCTGTGATCACCTACAGCCTCATCATACCCAAGGAACAGACCAAACCATCTACCCAATCTTCTCTGACTTTATCCGTTTGTATGCAGTCCTGTTGGCTACAACGTATCCAGCGTCCAGTGTTCTATATTCTTATTGTAAAAACTCCTCTAAGTGACCCTCAACTTTCTCAGCTATGAGCTAATTTCTGTTCACATGTACTATGTTATTGTATCCCTTAGAATGAAGACTAGATTGACATTGAGAATCTAGTGATTGCTGGTAAAAATAATGGAAAGATATTTTTTTTTGGATGACACTTTACTGGTGCCCTCGTTGAAAAAATGTATAATGCAGATCGATATTAAAATCATCGATCACACCTGGGTTTGGGTCTCAGAATTTCTACATGAGTCTCAGGGAGAATCGGCAGATACATTGGATCAGATATTCTGGAGCTGGTTCTCTAACGTTATTTAATACCTGTCTATCACAGGTCTAATAATATAATGGTCTATCACAGGTGACGTTCCAAAATATCTTTAGCTCTTGGCAAGTTGTAGTTTTCATAACAGCCTCTACAAGAACCACCGGTTGCAAATCTCCATAACAGAATCTTTGTAATGGACTATGAAAGGGCTAATACTTGGAAAGTCTAAGGGTCAGCTCATTCATAAAGTTCCTTTGTATGCACTTGATACTTTTGTTTACGTGACCCTAATTAAAGAAACCATATACTACATGAATGAAGCTTTCAAGGAGACTCCACTGAGTGCATCACCCGACCACTTTCCTGAAAGGCTTACGTTCCCTCGATATATAAAGTATTCTTTTTCATGTATATTTGAATGTTTTTATATATATTCATAACGTATTTTAAAAAAGGTTACAAAGTACACGTAAAAAACAGGGTTAATCTAGAAGCCATATATTAGAATAGTAGAAAGAAAAACATTTTGTGCTTGATTTGCATAAAATAATATTAGTGCTAATATTTTATGTTTTTTTTTAAAAAAAAAATATGTATTGTAGTTAATCTTTAATCGGTTAAAAAGCTGTCCCAGGGCTCATTTATAAATTGATTTAAATTGATTCTTACCTGGAAAAGAAGACTTTTGACATCAGAAAAGGCTCCAATGGCATAAAGTATCCATCCTTGCTATGGCTTTTTGACAATTAAATATCCCTGATTTCTAACATTTGGCTACTAAGAGATGGGATAAAAACAGATAAATTCTAGTTCATTTGTAAATGATTGCTTGGGGATCAACCTCTTCATTTACCAGCCTCCAGGGCTAAGCTACAAGTGAATCACAGTAAGAGTGCATGGAAAGCCAAATGCAAAGTTAAAATTAGATTGACGAGAAAGTATGCTTCCAAACCACAAGCTGACAAATGGTAGAGTTATGCCAGAGCATTACTTATTCAGGACCCCCTTATTTACCCCCCACACCTCCTGAGAATATCGTAGCCTCAGTTAAAGGCACAGTAAAGCTTCATAAGAAATAAGCTCGATGTATGATGCATATGTGACTCCAAATACTCTGGGTATTTATATTTATTTATAACAAAGCGCACCTTTGTTATAAATATAAAGTTTTTTTATTTAATACATACAATTTCATACAATATATATATATATATATATATATATATATATATATAGAGAGAGAGAGAGAGAGAGAGACACCACTTTTTGTATATGACAAAAAATCCATAATTTTTGCATAATTCCAGAGTGTCTGTTCATTTGTGCAATACTCGTTCACCATTTTTCCATCTATTTATCTATCTATCTATCTATCTATCTATCTATCTACTGTACTTACTATTCTTCAAACATTTGGCGTCACTGAACTGTTTTCATGAAAAACAAAGACATTTCTCGCTGTATCAATTAGTCTCTTAAACTTGAACTTGGCTTAATGAACACAGCGTGCCATTGGAACACAGGAGTGATGGGAGTGATAAGGCCAGTGAGTGGGAGTGATAAAGGGCCATTGGAACACAGGAGTGATGGGAGTGATAAAGGGCCATTGGAACACAGGAGTGATGGGGTGATAAAGGGCCATTGGAACACAGGATGATGGGAGTGATAAAGGGCCATTGGAACACAGGAGTGATTGAGTGATGAGAGTGATAAAGTGGGCCATTGGAACACGGGAGTGATGAGAGTGATAAAGGGGCCTCTGTACGCCTATGAAGATATAAGGCACTTTAAGGCTGCCGAATGATGGACGCGTCGCCACAGGCTGAACACGCTAGCCACTCTTTCCATATTTATGCATTTCCCGCGCTTAGCCAGCCATCAGCTGCACGCTGCTGGGGTGGCAGATCAGGGTATGGAGCCCAGTGGACCAGATGGCCATACCTGGGACCTTTATTAACCCTTTCATAGCTTATCATTTAGATTCTACGTAGTTACTCCCCATGTGTGTTAACCAATAGGATACCGGTCCTCATAGAAATCTTGACTTGTCGTTAATTAAAGACACACGGTCACCAAGCAGGGATATCAACCATAACACACCATAAGGCACCAACTTGGAGTCTTATATATGATCACAGCAACATAGACTAGAAAGGGGTCATCTCCAGACTGTGTGATGCTGAGTGACATCACACTTGCCCTAGTTATATAGAAATGGAAGTATTGCTTATAGGGACTTTGTAATATATAATATATATTGTATGCTTTTCTTTGTATATCAGTATACATGCTGTACATTTCTGATTTTGTTTAGATCATAAAAAAATCTTATCAAAGGGTGACCTTAATTAAAGTGCGTATGACATCACTTTATTAATTAAATAAAATATATATATAAAGTTTATGAAGTCACTTCTTGTTTTGCAATGAGTGATTATGTTGTTATACTTAACCCCCAGAGCTCTTTTGAATATGATTTCTATTAAATCCCCAAATTATTATGTTGTATAAAATTTGCAACTCAGATCAGCCAGGAATAAAGTCAATGACCCCCCCCAAAAAGTAAATATATGTTCCTGTAATACAACGCAAAGCCGCAGGGTTTATAATAGAGTTGCGTAGGAGAGAGAAGTTATTTCCACCAAGTATACAATGAGGATAATAAGAGGGTCACCGCTGCTCCCAACGCACGGCACCTGCTGCTTTAAATACTTGGGATTTATTTCTATACATAACTGAACATTCACCATATTGCCATATTTGCCCCACTGATTGGGACGTTGAAAGCCACCGCTTGATCCCTTCATATTTATCTGATAAGCCGGGATGCGTGCCATTGTTTTTTTAATGTTTGACCTACGTTTGTCCAGCGCGTTCACACTAAGAGATCTATAGCGTCACGATAGGTATGTCCGTCCTCAGCTGTTCTCATGTTTTTCGATTTGCAGTCTCTTGATGGTTGGAATTCCTCCCACATTTTTATAATGTATAGGCAATGGACGTTTCACGCCTCAGTTATATCCGCCATGCATTCCTTCATCACACATTCTCTTCCGAGGTTATATATATATTCTTTATGTTAGATTACTGATCACTGCCGTTACTATTTTGGTTTACTTTGTCATGCTGCATCGGCTGTTTTTATAGTATCAGGGATGGAAACCCCAAGTCGTGCTTTCTGTTTTTCTTTTATACTTTGTATCTTGTTTGGAACTTTAGATGGTGTCTTGTTGTTGGGACACTGCCTTCAATTCTCAACAGTGACGGCCAAGACTAAAAATCAGTCTTATATTGTATTGAGTTAGTGTAGGACACACGGCACACATTTGTTGGGGTACTTCAGTGCATGTGGTGTTACTATGGTTACTAGAGTCTCTGGAAAGGCCTGGCTCTTCTCCATCCTTTTTTTCCCTCCATCCCCACTCCCCTACCTGATACCTCTACCTGTTCATTAGAAGAAACACGTGTGGTAAGAAGCAGGTTAGCATAGTTTGGAGAAGATTTTGTGAGATTTTGGTTAATTTTTATTAAGATTTATATTTATGTTCACTTATGGAATTAAGTTGTCTCGGAACATAACATATTTGCCCCATCTGATATTATTTTTATTGACTTTGGTCAGGTCATTTTGTGGGTTGTAGTAATATTACCGACGGAGTTTGAGATAATGAATGACAATTAAGGCTAATTCTTTATTTCTTCAATATGGTTCATAATCAAATATGTAATCTTCAGGGGTAAAAATATTAGTAAACACAACAATGGCGATTATTAGGGTCAGGAACACCTCGGTAACCAATCAAATGGCAGATAAAATCCATTTGATCCGTACAGTCGGACTTTTTAAAGACCTTAGACTTTCCGCAATCCTTAGTTTTGTGTTATTTGGGTCCAAGGAGAGTGGAGTTGAGATTAGGACAGGTGTTGAGGCAACAGAATGCCGAGGATAGGTTCTATGGGGATAAATCTAGCTCCCCATCAGGATCTTAAAATAAACCCAGAAAATAACGAGAAGGATGATTAACGCTTGGTTTTCAGAAGCAGCTAAGCCAAAATCTGGAATTCGTATGGATTTCTGTTCTAAAGCAACAAAAGCAAACGGTTTTATTAAAGATACAAAACCTCAGATCAGGGCATTTCGTTTCCGCATTTATTTTCAGTAAGGGAAATGTCAGGAGAGCAAATGGAAGCTGAAAGCAAGCGATTCTGTCTATCAGATAATGGAAAGCCTCTCAGTAAATCAATGTAATAAGTTAAATACAAATGCCCTCTAGTGTAGGCATTTAATGTCACCAATCTCTTTTCCATAGACATTTTATTCTAGAACTACGGAGAGATCAATGATCCGCTGGCAGCGAAGCGCCTTAATAGATATGAAAATTTCAGATTTAACAAATCAGGGCAAAACTATTTTAAAGAAGATAGATATAAAATACCTGATATTTTTCTGTTTGTTCCTTTGGTAATTTGGCTACTATATTACGGTAAATAGCAATTTTACACCTCGTAGGTTCTGGAAAATAACAAATTAAATTCACCTTCTCTCCATATTAACTATTAGGGATGGTGGTAATTTTCTCATCTTTGTGAGCAGTCCTGCCTAATAAAACGCACATGCGCAACAGCTTGCAATTGATTAATTTATTCTTCAGGCCGTCGCACTAGTTGGCGTAAGATACCAAGAGCAAGTTTTCGTTTTTTTTTTTTTTTTTTTTGTGCAATCAAATTTACGGAGGGGTCTTGAGTGCTAAATAAAATCCAAGTCTTTTTCTTTGTGATCTTTTTTATTCAAAAGTTTTCAAAAGAAACAAAAAACAGAAAAAAAGCTAACAATTGAATCAAATTTACAGTTCAAAAATTTATTTTGGCGTTTTAACAATTCCTAGGAAAACAAAAAACTACAGAGTTTTCTTGAACCGGACATATATAGTTACCACTGGCAAGTTTGTGGCACTAAGTAAAACAAAAATAAAAAATTAACTCTCTTGATCATATAGATATCTCTATGAAAATCTTTTTTTTTTTTCAATCTGTACAAAAAAGGTCTTTCATCATAAATTAATTTTATTTTATAATTTAATGGCTGTCTACTATGTGATGTTTAAGTAACTGATTATGTTTTATGTACAGAGGCTATGTTTTTATTTCCAAATCTAACCCAGACACAACGTATGGCACCGGTTCAGACATTCGCAGCAGTGATTTCCGTCCCCCGACTGAACCACTCGGTACTTAAATTAACCGGGTTCCGCTTTAAAAACGTTCTAGATCAAGATTAATAATAAATTCAAGGGGTTTGCTGCAAAATCTGGACTTTAAATCTGCTTAAGGGGCCTGTTTAGAATCCAGAATGATTAAAACATATCCCTCAAGCAGCAATGGTTATTAAATTAAAGCAATTAAATCTTAGGGAGCATTGAACCAATTATACCACAACTTTTGTTTTTTTTCCATTTCCTCTGTAAAAAATAAAATTGAAAAACTAAACAAAAAAACACTTCTCATGAATATGCATTTTCCTAGAATCTAAATTCAGAGCAGCAATTACTTTTGAAACTATGAAATGCCACTGGTGGCTATAGGTTAATACACATGCGGTTTAAATAGGAAAAAAATATTTAAAAAAAAAAAATAAAAATAGGGAAAAAAAAATACAAAGAGAAAGAAAATAATAAAACTGCTTAGCCCTAGCTCCAGCTAGGTGGATTTGGTCAGTAGGGACAGGCAGTGCCAGCAACCTGTCCCGTTATAAAAGGAAATAAATCTTTGAGGTAGATAACTGATCATACACTGCTGACCAGGCAAGTACATAGTTTTGGAAGACAACATAATCTCTCTCTATTACATTTGCAATTAGAATAAAAAAATAGCCACACACTAAGATTGATCTCATGTGTCGCACAAAAATAAAATAAAATAAATAATAAAAAAAAATAAAAAAAAATATATTGTGTATTTTGCCAAACCAAGAATTTCATAGTTTCAAAAACATGTTTATATAATTTTTTTTTTGTACAATTAATACTTGTAGTGATGTGAAGTGTGGCACTGCTTGGATCCAAGTCTTCCTTCATGCTTTTATTGTGTCCATACATTTATTAAAACTATTAAAAAAAAAAAAAAAAAAAAATGCAAATGTACAAAAAAAGGCACATTCTCCTAACCGCAAACTGGTCCGGCAAAATTAAAGAGTACAGAAAAATTTCATGCTGAGAAAATTCAGGGAAATTGGTTACTGGCTCTTTGTTCTTTGGTAATATTACCTTTAAAAGTGCCAACTCATATATATATTTTCAATTTTGTTTTTAAAGATATTGATGCCTAATAGAGAGCTAGTTCCCAATATTCTGACAATTCCACTTTATATCTCAGCTTATACATATTTTTAAGACCTTTAACTTTTTGCCATGTTGCTGTAACAGCAGGTTTCTGTTTGCAAGGTTTGAGCACAATCAACTATCTAAAGCACATCATTAAATCGTATAAAGAAACGAAAAAAAGAAAAAAACATTCGCTGATAAATCCCCTACCCCGATTCCTATATTCTACATACACTAAAACATCAAGTTAGTCTAGGAAAAGAAGGCAAAAAGTTTTTACATTGCTTTTTACAGCAGATGTCCTAAAATCGCTTAGACTATCAGAGAAAATTGTTGGCGTAAGGCCTTACAAAGAACCAATTCTATTAAAACATACCCTTATCAGAAAATGTATTTCACACAAAAACATTTTCCCTCCAGCCCTCCCCCCACCCACTGCAATCCACTACCATACACATTACGAGAAAAAATAAAATCATTTAAAACACCTACTACACATTAAAAAAGCCAGGCTTTCAGCAATTTTACTTACTACCTTTTTTTTTTTTTTTAAAAGCCCTATGCTGCTGTTTTACAAGGCATAACTGACCGGTTTACTCGGCCAAAGCATTCTACATGGGTGTACTAATTACTTAAGAGGAAAAAAAAAAGCTACAGCATCGAAAGTTTTAAGGCAAATTGGAATTCATTGGAAAAAGATAAGACACTTCACGCTATGAGAAAGAAATGACAGAGTCAAAACGGACAGCAACTGCAACACTGCACTACAGCAACACACTCACACTGCAAGCAGAGACACCAAAAACTGTCTTAATTCACTTAAGAACCAGTTCGACGACAGAGGGTACCAGTGACGCTTCGCTTTTTAAATCTCGCCTAGCGACCCATCACTAGCATCTCCGCTGGTGAAATGGTTTACCTTCAGATAAAACAATTCTTTAAAAAATAGAAACAGAAGAAACTCATACATTTAAAAAATAAAAACAAAAAATTAAAAAAAATCTTGTGTTACGCACATGTGTTCACCCAAATGGGCGTCTGTGCATACCAGAAATTAAAACGTCTTTTTTTTTATTAATTTTTTTTTTTAATTTTTGGTTAGAACTTGATAAAAAATCTCGTAAATAAAATAAACTTCAGGGAACAGACTGAAGGATTTTTTTTTATCGCATAAAGAATAGCAAAAATAGTTTGAGTTGATTTCATTATAAATAATGTTTTTTTTTTTGTTTTTTTCGAAGAACCTGTGCAAAACTGTCAATTCATAAAGCACGATTGTTCAGAAAATTCCATGATTGTTTCAGCCTCTGAACTTTTTCCCCCTAGTCGGTCATCACACAACCTGCAGAGAGAAAACAAAGAAATAGACTTTAGAATAGAAAGAGAGAGGAAAAAAATAATAACTAGAATTCAGATTATAAACCTGTTATATTCTGTGTCGTCCACTAGAGGGCAGTGCAGAGGGCATTATCTGCTTGGAGAAGCGATCATCTAGAAGACCTTTTAAACTTCTTAAATTTGAAACTTTGTTTATATTATAGTAAATATTACTATTTATAACAAGACACGGTGAGATTTAACAGCGGCTGAAGTATTTGAAGAAGAGCGGTATCAGCAGTATATGCCTCCTTACCTAAAATTACTTGTTTTGTTGGTAAGTGTACGGGGAATGGTCACTAGATGTCTCCACTGCCACTTGTTGGCCACTAGGTTCCTGTTGTGGGGGGGAAAAATGTATGAGGACGATTAGGAAATAGTAATAGCAAGAGAACAAGATGAGATAAAGGACACAATTTCAGAGACTGGCCGTGAATTTGTGTAACGTTCAAAGATCGCCTCTCATACATACATATTTTTAATGTCCATGACCCAGAGCAGTGATCTTCGGCCACCCGGCTGCTGGCGACTATAGTTCCCAATACGCCCTACAGCGAGTAAAGCTTGCAGAGGATAGTGAGAACCGTAGTCTGATGGCTAAACTTTAGAGCTGGAGCTGAAGCACTGCGTCTGAGTTATGCTAAAATTAACCCCCGAAAGTTTAACAGTTTTGGTTCTGTACTGTAAAGGGAGATTATGCAAATCATAATATCTGGAAGCATTGAGATGACTTCGATTTACGTTTTACATTTGTCTATCACACTTTTTTGGTACCATAATTGGAAGAGACAAGCCATTTATTTTATTATTATTCGCGTTATTTTTATACGACAGTCAAAGAGCTCATTCGAATCGTTACGCCAAGTCTTATGAAAAGAAGTGTCAGGCTGCAGCATTAAAGATCATATCAGTATTGCTTGGATGCTTTTACTGTCAATACTCTCTTTTGTAGCCTTGGAGGCATAACAAATAAACTCCAGTTTTATTGTGGAAGGGTTAATGTATTAAAAGGAATAAAGTTAATAAAAAGCCAAGTACACATGGCAGGTGGCAAAATAAAGAAGAGTATTGCAGGAGTTTTGGGGAAGAAAATATTGAAGGTTCTACATATACCAAGAGTACAGAACATAGAACAATCCGGAACAAATAAGTAACAACGATTCCGAGCGAGGTTAAAACATTATAGTAGCTGCAATGCTTTCGTGTAAGGGAGCAGGACATACCCAGAAAGCAATTAATAAGTGGCCAATGGCTTGTGATAGTTCAAAGGAAATTAACGAACAAGAATCGGAGAGGATGCCCGGCTGGGAGCAGAATTAATTAACAAGAAAAAAACCAATACTTAATATAACACACAGGAATACCAGCGTCTACACATCCTACTACTTATCCCAATACAAATTCACGTTTTAAATACTCAAAATATTAAAGAATTTGTTGAATTTGGATTTAATTATTTTAAGAGATTTTCTCATGCAGTTAATGCAAATTTGGCATTTTGACTATTTCGCAGTTCACTTTCCTCCCCGTTTGCATGCTTTCTTCCTATATGCGACATGAGAAGTCTCTACTAACCTCCACGGAAACAGCAGCTGTCTGAACATGCGTGTACTGGGGTATGTAGGCTCCTTGCATAGCTGTCGTAGCGGGCATATACTGCAAAAAGAATAAATAAAAAATATAACCAAATTTCAAGTTTCTACAAGGGATAACGGGAGACCATCGTGAATAACAAAGTCATTTTTATTGTATCGTCTTCTTGTGCAGGGGGCTATTGTTCCACTTTTCTAACACCAACGTACGTTAACGATATAGGATTTCGCTATAGGCATGGTTGCATATTTCACCGTCGACGTGGAGGCTACGGTGTAATACTCTCGCTGGAGTTTCACCATAGTTATAAATGCAGTGTTCTAATAACGAGGTTCCGCATGTTGACGATACTAATTGTATAATGGATGGACTTTGTTCTACGTTTCGGAGATTCCAGGAAGTAAAAATGGATAGTTCTGTATTGATTAAGCAGAACATCTCAGAAGCGCTGCCAGAAACAATACTATAAAGTTATGAATAGTTTGGTACAAGGCCAGCTATCTAATGAGGTTGTCTGGCTGCAGGCAGAACAGGTTTGGTATAACTAAATGATATTAGTCATAAGTAACACTACCAATGGGGAGTCCATACTGCGTTGCGGTGCGGTAACCGATCACCACTCCTTAACGGCTGGAACGCTACTCTTAAGCCGCCAGCTACTGTCACAAATTTAAAGGCAAGATCTATTAAAGTGCCCGCTTCTTAATTACACAAAAGTTTAATGCTCCCCGATGGGATTTAGAGATACACAACTGGATAAGATAAGCAAGGAAAGCAGACCCCTGACAATGCTATATATACACACATATACACACACGTACACATACATACTCTGTCAGCTTTAGTTTCCGTTAGTTTTCAGGTCTCTATGTAGGCAAACCCTTTATAGATATAGTATATTTAATGCAATGTTCCCAGAACACACTGTATAAAGTGATGCTTGGGAAAAAAAAGTGGTAATTCTGCAACAGAGTTATACCGTACAGATAGAGGGTCCAAATTGGGGACAGACCATGGATTGTATGAGAATTTCATTATCGGCATTATGCTGGGGACGTCCATTAAAAAGTCATACATTAAAGCCACAATTTAATGCGTGATCCCAGCACCTTGGAGCCAGGGGATTTGGAAACATAAGCACTGGATTCTTCAAGGAAAACTCCAAGGAAACCCAGTAATTGTATCGCTGCAGAAGAGCGGACGTGGGGTTCATAAAATGGCATTATTTTATTTCACGTATTAATTCTGGATAATGGAGTAATGCAGCCTATTGCATAATTCTGCAGAGCGCACATTCATGCACTTATTACCAACACAAATAAAGCAAAAATGACATTGCCTGTGCATGCCGCCAGCAACAAGGCACCACTTACTGTTCCGCTGCTACTTAATGACAGGTGACTCATCTGCTGTGTCAAAGGGCTCATCATGGACGCTGGCTGAAGAGACATAGTGTGATCCATGGATGGAGTTAAAACAGCACCCTGAACAAAGACACAAGAGACACTAGAATTGGTATACAAAAGTTATGTTTCCACCTAAGCACAGTAACAGAAAGCCAATAATCGGGAACCGCTGACCCACTTCTTCTACACTGGCAAGCCTCCGCAACAACAAGATCCGAGACGGGCGTACGATACACAACAGCATCTCTCCGAGAACAAAATCTGCCGTTCCGGAACGGCCCCCATTCTATAGGCTGAGAATTTCTGCCGTGAAATTCTTGTCCTTATTAACACATTAAAGTGAGTTAGTGGTTTCTAACCCGTCTATAAAGTTCAGATCTAGGTGACTACTAGAAGCAATCAGGTCGTTAGCTGAAAAATAGATGGTAGGTAATTAGCGTTGAGTTTCATACTGATGCCCTTGAATTTAAACGGGATCAGTTGGGGCGTACTGTTGATTAACTGAATCACAATGTGCTCCGAGAGGTCTGTTCAGACTGTTCCGTGTACATTAGCATTCTAATGAGCTAAATTACCAAAGGGGAACCAGTGTTTAAGACACGGCCTCTTCTAGGTGGGATGTTTTATCGAACATTTACAGTCCTATTCAGAAACATGAGACATGTGACAATCGGAGAAAGGCGCCCGAGGCACTCCATGTACTCGGCTTTTTCCTGTTAAGAGGAAACGGATGTAGCGTGATCTGCGGCTGGCAGTTATTCTCAGCAGCAAAATGAGAAGAAAAAAAAAAGAGAAGATTATCGGAATGGCTGATACACAATAACTTTATTCTGGGAGGGAGGGGTGCTCGGGGAGTGAAGAGAATTCATTCATTCACAAAAAAAACCCATTGCAGCCAAAAAAAGAGAACACAAAAAACCCCAAACCACAGCAGTCTGTTTCTATGTATCGTTCAGCTCTAGCACTCGAAGGGTTAACAGCCTGCCAGTATAGATGCAAACCACTCCAGACCCTCTAGCTCGGTTAAACTGGTATAACAGATGGGGAGGCGAGAGGGCCTGAGGCTAAGCGAAAGAATAAAGAGGACAATGTTTATTTAGAGAGGAGTGTTACGCTACGCATAAAAAAAACCCCAGAAAAAAAACAAAACAAAAAAAAAACCCACATAAATAAAACTTTAGGGCCAGTTGTATAAACAGTTGCCTAACTTACAATACAGCCTATATATAAACGCAAAGTGGGTTACCCCATGGTGATTACGTAGCTTCGGGGTTATAAGATGTACACAGAAAATGAGCTTTTTTACTTTTTCTAGCCTTTTCTTTTAAAGGGAGAGTTAAACCCTCCTCGCATTGTATTAAACAATCTGTTGGGGAACCAAGGAAATCATGGTCCATCATGCCCCCCTTAGTGTTACACCCACAGAACAGAAACATGCGGCTGGCAGCTTATATTTTGGGCTAAAAGTATAAATATATACATTTTGGAGCAAAATGACCAATAAATATATTATGTCGTTGGGATTGGGTAGCATTGTAAATTGGGAGCAGAGCATTTAGGATGCCCAGCTATGCAGGTAACCAACTAGTAATCTAATAGAAGGGAAAATGCGCCACCGCATTTCATTAAGTGCCATTTTGAATACTTTTAAAATAATTTTTTTTGCACATTTAAAAGTCTCAACTTTTGGGCCATAACAATCAAGGCGCAGCTGCAGAAGAGTCTGAATCTTTTATCATAAAAATCGTGCAATTATCATTTTAATTATTAAATCCTCGGGAGAGATGTAATAAGAAGAGAATTAGAAAATAATGTTATTTTAAGGTTAAGATTTCTGCTCTAAAACTAGATTATTGCATGCTTTTTAACCTAAAAAGATGCGGCTAATTAACCAAGTGGAAATAAGTCCACAAAATGTTATTTGGGTGATACATAATTCCAACGTGGAGGGGAAAGAAGAAGGAAAAAAAAAACAGTTCCGTGAATGAACACGGCTGGCAATGCTCTGTATAATCAGCACGGAGACGAAGCCAAGAGACTAAATGAAGAGATAATTAGAAAAAAAGTGGCAAGAACAAAAATAAGAAGCCTTAGGAGAAACAGTGGAAAAATACAACCAGGAAGAGTCATCGGCAATCAAATCAAGATGATGCTAGTAACGAGATGAGAGAGACACAGAGCAACGGGGGACGGATCACGGAAAGAGGAAGACCACAGGTTGGTAAACTTTTACTATTCAAAGGTCATGGAAATAAAGTCACATTAATCCCATTCCAATTAAAACCTGTCCGCAAAGCTCCTAAAGCCCGTCCCCCGCTTTGCTCGCCCCAATGGCAGGGAGCCTCCAGGTTCGATACTGGCCAAAGCCTTAAGGGCAGAGGGTTAAGAGCAGCAGGTTTTAGTTTAGTATGTATATGTGTATGTATATGTGTATGTGTATGTGTATGTGTATGTGTATGTGTGTATGATGTATGTTGTATGTGTATGTGTATGTGTATGTGTATGTGTATGTGTATGTATATGTTTATGTGTATGTGTATGTATTATGTGTATGTGTATTTATGTGTATATGTGTATGTGTATGTGTATGTATATGTGTATGTATATGTGTATGTATAATGTGTATGTGTGTATGTGTATGTGTGTATGTATATGTGTATGTATATGTGTTTATATGTGTATGTATATGTGTATGTGTATGTGTATGTGTATGTATATGTGTATGTGTATGTGTATGTACTAACGTATATTCGGATTCCAACGACTAAACCCATACTTACAGCATGCTGCATGATGTAGGGCTGAGGCTGCATCCATGAGGGACTTTGCACCTAAAACAAAATTGGTAATCAATATTTGTCCAGTTTGCAATTAAATCTGTCTTTTTTTGTCTTGTTTATTTGTATAAAATGCTTTTTTTTTTTTTACTTTGAGGAACCGGGAGAGAGCTTTAAATAATGACATTTCCGGGCAAAACATCACGGAAGACGTAGTGCAAAAACCGGGCAGCCTGTTCAATAACATAACGACCCGTTATCTATCAGCTTTTTTATTAGGATCCCTTTTTATGCTCTATTTATAAATAAACATATTTATTAAAATACAGATAATTATAATGGTGCACAATAGCTAAGTTTCTCACCAAGATTTCAGTCCCCCCCCCCCATCTTTTGATCGTGTGCCCTTTGCCTTATATAGCCAAGTATGACTGACCAATCACGTGTGGGATTCCATTCTATACATTAAGTTCTGTAGCCCCCCCCCACCCTTATCATATAAACAATACATGGCACCAGAGATGCAGTCACTATGGTAACCACCACTAATACTTCTCACTGATGCTGTAGGCTCCAGACCGAGATGCACAAAAATCTTGTAGCGGTCAGTGGATTGAGTTTTCTCTACAGTGAAGATATTCACGTGTTTCCAAAACCAACTAAATTATTAAGTAGCTCTCGAGCTGGCAAAGTGAAGTCATTCGTAGCGATAAAGGAACATCAGCATTCGGAAGGCCAGTGAGATCTCAGTATTTCCATGTTAAATAGCCCAGCCGGCTACTACAAGCCGCGTACATTTAATGCAAAAAGCAATGCCCCAAAGAAAATGCTGGCTGGATATTTTGCTTGGAACATTCAAAAAAGGTGCCATATGTGAAATTCCACCCAAAAAATATATAACTGGCACTGGGTGCAACCGAATTCTAGCCCCGATACACAAGTAAATGCTAACCACATGTATTTTAAGCCCATAAGTAATGTGGTTAAGATATCAAGATGCACAAATATTGTTATACGCGCCTGCGCCAAGAGCCGTAGAGAGGATAGTGGGATTTGCCTTCAAGAAGGTGTTCCTTCAGATTCTTAAACTATACTCTACTTTCCCAGCGGATAACAATTCCAGCTTAGTGCACGCAAAGTAGATATAAAACAGATTTTGGCAGCCATTACATATTCTTTATGTGCCGATCCAATTGCTTCTCGGTTTGGCTCTTAGCTGGGAATCTTAAGGCAGATCACATTCTTCTAACAACATGTTTGGTATTCATTCTTCAGCATGAAAAAGAATCCCACCGCGTTGCACATATATACGTGGGCTGCTTCAGAAGAAGTATTTCAAACTGCGTTATGTTTCTTAAAGTTGTTTTTAAGTTTAAGTGTACTCTAGAGAGCGAACGCCCATTGGGCGCAGTAAAGCAATCATCAAGGGGAAGGGAGACTCACCGGGTACGTTGAGACAGGAGATGCAATATAGGGTGTGATGGACGTTTGGGTGATCATCCTGTTGGTAGCGATGCTGTATGGTGACGGGTAAAATCTGGAGCGAGAACAAAGCGTACGTTTTTAGATCCCCCGTGGAAGGCTGGGACCGGCAAAAAAAACCCCAAGACACTTGAAATAAAAGATTAGAGTTTGGAAAATCACCTTCTGACATACCCATTTTGAATAGCAGCGGTGGGGTCGTAAGTGAGCGTCATTCCGGCCTGCAAAAAAAAAAAGGAAGGACAGGAAGTAAGTAGGATGTCTGATTCGTTTGCGGCAGTAAATCTGTCATCTGAGATCCTGTTTGTTAAACAAAACTTGGAATATCTTTTCTATTCATTTTCTATGCTTTTGGGCTGACACTTTATAGCTGGAAACATGACTATATGGGGATTTAAAGGCTATGAATATATTGCTCAACCACCTGGCACACGAAGTGTTAAAAGGCAACTTCGGAATGGTACAGTTTGTTTGATTAGTTAGGATCTCCCATCTTACGTCCATTAAGCCAGTCGTGCCCTAGAGGTAAGCAACTCCTGAGCAACTCCCCGGCCAACCCAGCACAGAGGTCCTTGCATCCCTCCTTATAGACATTTATTGGGACCCAGTCACCGAGTAGAAACTTTAGCTGGTTCTGGCCCGGCTCCAGCTTGCGTTCCGTACCACTCTTTCCTGGCCGAGCCTGGCTTGTCTCCTGGAATCCCTTGATATCATTTCAGTTGACTGCCAAAAGCTTTTCCCCTCCAACGTGAATTCCTTGATTAATACTAACGACTGCAGAGGGGAACATCCCGAGAAACAGCCCATTCCATTCGCCTTCAGACTTTAAGGTTAAGTATAATCTTTAGACTTGGTTGTAAAGCCCTAAAAACGGCCAGCTATTCCGTAAATGGTAACCGAAGCAAACGTTGAGGCTGTTATTCCAAAAACTGGTGTTTTAATAATCGGGTAAACAAGTTGAAAATTAGAAAACGTAAGAGCTTTTAGTGAGCGTGAAGATGTACAAACTACTAGAATGGAATGGTATGAATCTATCACACACCCAGGCAGCTGAACGTGCCAAGCCAACAACCCTTTGCGTGAGTCATGTTTCCAGCTATTTATTATTCACACACCCACTCCGAAGTTTTATGGAAAGACTTACAAGTCTCACCTCGCCCTCTCTAGGCCAGGCTCTTCCATTCTGGACGTATTTGTTCTGATTCTGCCTCTTCTTTTGTCCTCCGTCCGCAAACTTGCACAGCAGGGGCTCTGTGGGAGCTGCAGAGAAACCAACATTCTATTCAATCGTCCTTAAAATTTACACACAAAGTAAGAAAGTCCCCCAAAAAGTTCTCCAGCTGGTCAAGAAACATCTTTCTAAGACATCGGGCTTCCGATAGGAGAAGGATCACAAAATAAAACAAACACGATACACACATATTAGGTAACTTTGTATCCATGCATATACATTTAACATTTCTGGATGAACACAAGTCTTATTTATTTGGCGTCGCATTGTCGATCTGTACTCAAGCAGAAGGACTCGATGGAGAGATTTACTGAAGAGTGAAATCTCCTGGGCTGTTTGACACAGACACGCTTTTGCGTGGATGAATCGGCGCTGGAGATTTTGCTGGTGTTTTACATTTTTGTCACATTATCCCTAAAGTGTCAATTCTTTTACACAAATTCTCACCTTATTTATTTAATGATAAAATTGGAGTGCAAGGAATACAGTAGACAAGGAACTTAATCTAAACACTTTGCATTGGCAGACCCACAGTGATTGCATTTCAAAGTAATATCCACGAAAACTAATTTTTCCCCAGTTACCTATGTATTATGTCTAAAGAAAGGACCGCTGAGACTCTGAAAGCTGTGAGTTTACATTTGCTTATATGTTGGCCCAAAAAGAGTATTTGCTTCAACTAAAGGATCCATTTCTGGAGTTAATAAAAGATATATCCGTTTTCCTTTCCAATGATCTATTGACATTATATATTATATATAGAGGTTTCTAGATAGTAATCTATATATAGACACAAACTATGTACATAAACTATTTCTAAGAGTCCATACACCTGAAAATAGATTGTGTTTGCCAAACCTTACGCATGTAGCTTACACAATGTTATTATTATACACCATGTTATATATATAGAAAACCCCTTGTTCAATATTGTTGGCTTAACCAACAGGTGACGGGGTTTCAAGGTAATACATAACATGTATGTCTAGCGTTTTGTATATCAAGATATACGTCAGTGATATCTAACCAATCGTCAAAAAAAAACTTCAAGGAGTGTTTTTTTCTTCTTCGTCACTAGCCCTGTAGTACCAGAGTGGTGTACATTGCAAAGATTCTTGTAAGTGGAATGTGTTGCTTGTCAGGCTGGTATTCAAAGGGTTAACCTCTGGACAATAGGCTTTGCACGGGGGGGGGGGGGGGGCGCGACAACTGAAGGCAATTCAGTTAGAGTATCAGAGCCACCTAATCATTAAAAAATAGCTCTGGATGGAAGAATTGTGTATTTGGAGAGGCAAAGAGAACTCAAGAGGTTATTAGCCAACATTATGCCTGCTTTCCGAGGCCAACTGATGGTTTTGCCATTAATCTTTTGAAGGGTACAGGTGGAACGCATAGAAACTCCCAAGGGGTGTGCACAATGCCATGAAAGAGCGGCAAAGCCAACGGCGGCTCGATTAAAGAGCATCTTGAAAGTTAAGGTGTGTAACGCATACTATTTCACAATAGCACTAGCTAAGCCTCTGATGTCCTTATCAAGAAGCCTGTAGTTCTCTCTGGGGCCCAATTTAAACCTCTATAGGCTCGTGCCTAGTATGCAGACCTTCGATGGAACGCTCAGAGAACACTCTTCAAGTCCTCGTGATCTACCTGCTGGGCACAGAGAAAGCATCCGGTATCACAACAAACTAATTATTCCATTCCATCCGTCCTCCGCTCAATCTCTCTGCAGCCGACGTGGCTGCAAGCAAGCTGGTTTCATAAGAAAACGGCAGACAGACAAAGCGGATAGAGCCTAAGACGCCGCTATCCAATTAGTCCGCTGCTCGATACGATTAAAAAAAAGCCATGGAGCCTGCTTAACAAAGCGCTGTTAAATGGTTACAATCCGCTTCTCACTGCGCAACAAGGGGTGCTTAACCTTTGCACTGCCAATAGGACAGACACTGGCCATTCTAACTAAAGAATATTTCTGCTACAAATATAATGATATAAAAGTATAAAAAACAGTATTATATCCGACTGCATTACAATAGATTCTATACATCTATATAACACATGCATTGCGCTATATTATACATATTCTAATGAGATCTATGCAGAGGTAGCAGAACTGCACTCAGTAGGTGGTTAACTATTTGCTGCCCCGAGTCAAAGCGCTGTAGCTATGGAAACAGAGGTTTATAAGCTGAATGAGTGCACCTCCTATCATGCCCAGGCGGACACCACCTCTATAGGGTACTATACTTCTTTTTACTTACTCTTTTTCCCTTTGCCCCCTCAATATGTGTAATTCTTAAAAGGTGGCTGAAGGATTCAAGTATAACCGTATATTCCCAATGACATCATAGAAATATTTATACATCAGCCTTTTAAGATAGAATTAATAAAATCTTACGCACCGCTCCATGTTATACTAGACTCATACCGATTGGGATAAAATGCAAAAACTGAATATGTTCTTAACAATATACATGGCTCAGAACAGAGGCCAAATCCAGAGAAGGGATTTACGTCGGGGTGGCTGGATTTTCCAGGAAAGCACATATGATTAAAAGGGTTTTGTGTTAATAATTCACTCGTCGGGGAAAATGAAAACCTAGAATGCCGTTCGTTGATTATGCCAAAGAATTTGTGACTTCCCACCTTTGCCTTTGGTATTGCCTTTACAATGGAACGTACATTTTTTTGGTTGTTTTTTTTTCTCTCTAGTTAAATTCTTTGAGCTATGACATTTATTTTATTAGAAAGGGTCGCGAGTACAACCAACTATTACATTTCAAGACGGCTCCCCGGAGTAAACGCATTCCCTGAAAACACGTAAAAAAAAGGCATGAGGCGCATATTTACGACGGTCTTTTATTAATGTCTACTAACCACAGGGTGTAGAATTTGGTGCGACAAACAAATTTCCTTGGACGAACAGGCTATAATTTGAATTTCACAACTTCATCAAACACTCCTTTATCTCGTCACACACCCCTTGCGAGGTGTGCCCGGCTTTGCTAAACACAACGCACCGAATACTCCGTCTTTATCTGCATGACAAGGTAACGCCAGCGGTGAGCGTATCCGGTGGAAATCTGTATTATGGAAACGCTTCATCTCCTTATGCAGCTCATAAAGCGCCTCCCAGCGCATGCCGTAATTACAGCTTTTCAGTTTAAGAGGTGCGCCTATTGATGTCTCTGTATTTATGTATCTGTAATTACGTTCATTTCTAAATCACTACCCCTGGTGATTCATACAGCCCCGGAATAAACGGCGCGGCCTGTGGAATTAAATGGATACATTACAAGTCACACGGCCGCAACGCAGCGCTTTTATTCTGTAATAGAGGGGGTTTCAAGCAATCCAAACGTAAATGACAACCTATGGGCCTTTTAAACCTCCCCCCCCGATATTTCCGCGTTGAACAAATTGTCACGCCGTAACATTAACATCTGAGCTTTGATTAGTTCAGAACACCGAGCCTTTACGGTTTCTTATTGTGAAGGGCACAGAGATCACGGAGAATTTCTTAATGTTCTAACCGAGTGCTTAAAGCTTAAACTCAAATCATCACTACATGTTTTTCGCCTTCTCCGGCATAAAGGAAATATTGAGAATTACCAAACTCAAAAGCAATACGCACGTGGGTTTTTAAAAGGAAAAATATATATATATTCTACTAATTTGGTTTATATATCATAGGTGATTGTCTGCAGAAGGCGTAGGGGGGGGGATATAGAATTCCAGAGTGCATTGCATTACAAAACTGTCGTCTTTGGCGAACGATAGAACTATAGACCTGAATGTTATGTATGAAAAGAAACGAATACTAGGCTGACACTTATGTGCAGACTAAACGCCTGTGGTTTAAGAGGATTCTTCTGGTTTTCATCGTGAATAAGTAAGCTTTTAGCAAACATTTTAAGGCTGCGTGTTCTCCATTTGGTGGCTGCTAGGACAGGTGATGTACTTGGAAATCCAACTTTCAACTACAATGGTTTCACTGAATATGGAGGTTTTGGCTTTCCAATCTTTTAACAGATATTTGGTGTGAACGGATTCAAAAGAGGTGATTTCCTGCCAAGATACACCGATCTATCGCGGAACCTGAGCTGAGGACAACTTAAGCTTTCCTGGAAGAGACAATTCTCAAGAACAACGTGGTAGGGGACTCCAAAACCACCTTTGGCTGACTGGAGAAACTTCTGAGTTCCCCTAAGGGATTTCTTTACGTTGTGTACTTTGGGCGGCATTTTCCAAGTAATTATAACCGGCTATACTCGATTTATGGTCCACAGAACCATCCCTGAAATGTTACTGGGTGGTTTATTGGCTGTAGTCACTAAATGGGAATTCCAACGATATCTACATTAACATCTCATTCAGATAATCGCTTTCATCTGGCGGAGTTGCTTAGGCCTCTCCCTTTAGCGTTGAGAACATTGTTAAAAAAACAAAGGTTGAAAGCTTAATGGAGTGAATTAAAAAAAAGTCAATAAGAATCTATTTGTAATAGTTGTGAAATTGCATTTTGTTTGCACTGTAGTAATCTGGTACACAGAGACGTAGACCTTGACAGCAGATAAGAACCATCTACCCTGCCCATTTTAAACATGGTACATTTCACCAGTTTAATAGGATACCGATCACTTTGCTGCCATACGGGACCTTTCCAAATAAAGTACTGCAGATGTGGCCTTAATATCTTACCAATGTCTATAAATTAATTGCATATAAGTGAATTTTGCCTTTTAGGTAACTTCATCAGGGCCATGTCGGTTCCGCATGTTAAAGGATACCCCAGCCTTTAAAGGCATTGAGCGATTTGGCATTGCTCCCCCATGCGTATGTCTCTTTACTCACCCCCTAGCCCCTGGGCTTGAAGGACATGTCTCGCTTTTAGACTAATTAACCTTCTACTGTTATCAAGTTACTAGGATTTGGCAGATCTCTTTGCAGTAATGCCTTAAAACGAGACGGACACCAAACAAATAGCAAAGCAGCGTTTTCATAAAAAAGAGCTTGTTTGACTTTTGAAATGAAAATGTGTCAAACCATCATAAAACACAATTTAAGGTCAATTTCATCTTCTTTCCTTCGTGTTCTAGAGCACTTACATATTGATTTCTATAGGAAGCATTCATCACTTTTAAAGCAGCATTAGCCTCGCTAAAAGCCCCTCTGGTTACCGAACCTCTTACACAAACGACAATAGTCTAAAATGACTAAAAACTCAACGTACCAGACACTCCGGGTAGCGGCTTAATGAATTTTCCATTAAAATGAGTAATCACGGCTTCACATTTCTCTGTGGATTCCATCCTGAAGAAAGAGATAACGTAGTATAAAAGGCACAGTATACAGCTGTGGCTTGGAAAGAGTTGTGGCTAAATAAAAACAATCTTAAGTCTTTATATTAAAGGCTGGAAATATATTTTGTATATATAATAGCCATAGGGACTTATTGACTAAATGCTGCATTCTAACATACATGTCATATAAAGACTCAGAAGCCAATGTATGGAGATGTTGATTAATGCAGAATCTGTGATACCAAATGTGCCACCTACATGTCGTCTGGCACATACACAAGAAGGCACAATATACAAAAGGGATATATAAAGTACGAACTAAGAAAAGACACAAACTGAGGAACATTGAAGAAACTCATCATCCGCTAGGAGGACAAAGATTCTTACCTTGCAAACCCAACACCACGGCTGGTTCCACTAGAATCACGGAGAATCCTGGTAGAGATAACTTGTCCAAATGGTTTCAGCATAGCCTCCAGCTCCTGTTCGTCCATGGACAGCGGCAAGTTGGAGATATATAGGTTGGTTGGATCTTGTTCTTGTTGCTAAAAAAATAAAATAAAAAAACATTCATTTATGTATACACGCCTTCCAAATATAAAAAAAAAAAAAGCTTAGAAAACGAAAGCAGGTGGGGGAGACTATTTGCGGCGGTATTATAGAATTTGTCTATCTTCAGTTCCGTAGAACACGTAGTATGGCAAAGAGAGACAACTGGGTGTTAGCGTATTTCTTCCATAATATCTTAAAATATTAAACGTCTTTACGGGTTTCATGATTCCGGCAAATAGAGACCATCTCCAGGATTAAATAAAGAGAGATTAATTAGACATGGACAATATACAGTTAACCAAAGGGTGACATGTCCTCCTTGTGCTCACCATGTTTAAAGACATAATATGCGTAATAAATTGATTTAACCAATTAAAGCCCTTTAACCCAACTAAAAAATGTTGCTTTGTCTATCGAAATAATCAACGTTGGGTGTGAAAGTTTTTGCATTTGGGGTGAGGTCGCAACGAAGGCAACGCATTAAACACAACCGAACAAACTTGTTTCATCAATGAAAACATTACTCGTCTCCCAAAACGCGACAGCACTCTACTATTTAACCTTATAGAAAACGATCACCCGGAAGTCATTAAGCGCACCCCTCACGCCCTTCTCAACGGCCCCAGCGGTTTAATCATTTGCTAAGAGAGCTTTAAATGGGTGTGTGATTTACCAAGAATATCCTAGTCCTGTTCGGTTTTACGCACTCGAAGGGTGACCACCGCCTCACGTAAACTC
>VKOC01000009.1:15719532-15731874 GCA_009364415.1 Spea multiplicata | reverse complement strand
TTTTTTTGTACATATCCACAATATTCTAATATGTACCAAAATTACTAGAATAATACAGGAAATCCATATTAACGTTTGAATTTGAAGCACATGACTCCTTCCAGTAGCTCAGTTCTGATGTGCTCATGTATATTAAAAGTCATTCATCATTTCTGTGACAGTACTGTTATAGTTGGCAAAATGTATAATTTAATCATGGAAAGAATAAAAATGAAAAAAGTTAAATAAATAAAAGTGAATAGTTTGCCTAAAGGATACCTTGAAAAGAACACATACTTTCAAATGATCAGTTTAGCCTGAATAATAAATAACTACTGAAATGTTATATACGCACATCTCACTTTGTCGCATGCGGACACAAAGAGGTTAATTTGTACACGGAAGAATACATGTTTTGTTATCTGCTTGATTCCAGTTTGAAAATAAGGGATGTGTGGATTGATTGCTTCTCAGGCAGGGAAGACATTAATCTCTTCTATCTACATGCTGGATGGAATAGACAGAAGTGTGAATTATAATGTGCTTTCGGATTAATGGTAAATAGAGGGGTGCAGAGGTGACATGCAGATAGCTGGGGATCGGTAACAAGCAGTATTTTTAATAAGGTTTGAAGAAAAGCACAGCATGAAACACAGATGCGTATCTACGCAGTGAATGTGACTACCAAACACGGGGATGATTTCACAATATGGTGTTCAGCTCTTATTAAACTTGAGACCCTCAACAGGGTCGGTCTTAGCGCCAGGCAAGCCAGAGAGCCTTAAGCACCCAGCCTGTGGACGCCAAAGAAAATGTCCGCAGAAAATGTCCCCAGTGGGCAGAAGGAGACCTGAAGCCTGTCAGGAGAATGTCAGAAGCCTTCTCAAAGCATGAGGGACATGCGCAAAAGGTCTATGTCCATATGTGCGTTGTAAATGTGAGGGAGGAGAGAGCAGCTTCTTCTTTGGGGTCCTACTTGGTTGAGGACTGGCCCTGGAATATTTCTGCTTTTCTGGTCTTCTTGCCTAGCCGTCCGTTTTCCTGCACCTCCCTCGGTTACAATAAAACCTACAATATTTTTTTTTTAAATGTATCATGTAATTTTAATCTCTATAACCTTTGAAAGTCTAAAATTCTACAACTAAGCAATCAACCAGAAATTAGAGGCATTAGAACGTTTAACATATGGCAGCTCCTATCACCTTAACCGCCGCTTGCCGTTATCTGCCAGGCAGGATCACAATGTTACTTTTCTTCCTACCACCGGAATACCCATGGGATTATTCGTCTAATATAAATTGACTCACCCTTTCTTGTCTTTTCTTGATTCTTATCCATTAACTAGTTCTTAACCGATCCTATCTAATTCCAGATGAATGATGCAGGTGACCTTTTCTAGAATATGACCCAAAGTAAGTGTTAGGAGATACAAAAAGTATTTCTTGTTATGAGGACAACAACTATGATCATTTGTATCCAGAATATGGTAGTAAGCTACAGTATTGCTCCATGTAAATCTTCATTTACAGAACTCCTGTAAAAATGCTGATTTTAACCTAAAATTGTCCCAGTTTATTAATATCACTATTCCATTAACTCAGAAAAATCTTGTGGAAAGCTGATTACAATTTCCTGTAATTACAATCATATCATTCACTATCAAGGTAACATTATTTAGTTATTATAAACATTGTTGTCCTACAAATACAGAACCTAACACTAATCTGTGTTATTAACCCCTTATGTTCAATGGGCTGTCCCTAAACTCATTGAAAACAATGCATTTTGAGCCTGTACATGTACGGGCTTTGTCGTTAAGGGGTTAATGTTATTATTTATTGTTTTCAATAGCGGCATCATATTCCACAGCACTGTAGAATGGGTAAACAGGACACAACAAACAACAAATTATTGATTGAATTTAGATTTGTTTTCTCCCAGGTAAAGGATTTTATGTATTTTTTTTTTATGTTAATTTCTTTAAATAGGTGAACTTAAAACAATTGCACATTTTATGTAGACAAGGAGCCATTTCCACAAAAAGCAACCCGGCTCAGTCAGTCTGCAACAGTTTGAATTTCTTTTGATGTAATCCATCATCAGTAATTAGCATGCTTTTTTTAGTCGAGCATATGGCACTCACTTACAAACATACTCCTGAAAAAAAACTAAATTGTAAATTATCCAATTTTTACAGTTCTTAAGACATAAAATAGAAAATCGTATCCAGTTCCGAAGCGATGAACATGATACAACGGTTTACTTAGGATACTTTTATTTCATTATATAACAGTAACGATGCACTGAAATCATGTTGACCTTCAAAAAGATTTCACGTTTAGCCATCCTGGATCTGTACTGTATATAGAGAGAATTCAAGCTGAAAGAGGTCCCAGAATGTCACCCGTGAGATATTGACCGCTTAGGATCATGGAGAAAACACAATATTTGATATGGCAACCATTTAGGAAAAGCAGGCCAAGGTGCTTGTTGGGAGACCGTAATTTACTAGAAATATCCCGCACATCTTTTGAGAGAAGAATAATTTATTTGTCAAGCATCAATATGGAACGTCAAGGAGATTTATTAGCTGGTGCTATGGCAAAGTCCATAAAATATGATAACTACTAGAAACCATTTTTGCCCTACAATGACTAGGCATCATGAAAAATGACATGTTATGTCTTGCAATCACCATTGTGCTAAAATAGAATTGCCAAACTAAGCACACCAAGACATATTCAGCCAAAGGTCCTGCTAGACTGATCACATGGAGGATGGCAACTATTGTTTTAGAGTCTGGTAGTCTGAAATGCGTGTTTCTAACACTACCACAAGATTCTCAATATACAGTATAATGGATAGTCCATTGTTGCCCGTATGCTTTCCAAGAGGAACTGAGTGGTACACAAAATTATTAATGGCAGAAATACTGCCAATACTATGTCACAGAGACCCACAACGAAAGCAGCACAAATTATGTGACCTAAGATCCTTGATTTGGACAAGCTCAAGAATTACTTTCTTTGTTTAGACAAATGGTTGTGCCGAAGCTTTCTTTAATATTGATACATATCATGGGTTGATTGAAGGAGCCCAGTTTGTGGATTTTCTACTTGAAATTGCATATAGAATTAATTATTGGTATTTAAGCAGCTCCAAAAAGCAGAGTCTTTTAATTCAGTCTTATTTCCAACAACCAAAGAGCTCAAGTTAGTACTAATGACGGAAAAAACAACAACACTTATCATGATTAATAGGTAACTACATAAATATAACCATGTCTTACTAGGTGTCTGGAGATGTGATATTCAATTAGTGCTCTCGTACGTTGATGAACAGACGGTGGGGGGAGAGGAGAACTGAGCATTAGATATACTTTTGGACTAATATTTACATTATCTCCACCCGCACTCATTTATTGCAAAGAGCAATGAGGGTCGGTCCAGCTTTCTGATACCTTTATTAGGTCAATTGCTTTATATGAAAAATATTCATTGCTCAGAAAATGATCTAATGCAAGCAAATTATCATTGGGGGTTAACACGTGTTGCAGAATAAGGAGGCAGTTGGCCACTGATGGAGAATTATGCATAGACAGATGGTTGAGTCAAGGTACAAAAAAAAGTTACGAGAAAGAGAACATATCCAAGTTACACGTGAAAAAAAAAGTGTGTGAAGCAGTGAATGAGGACATTAAGGCAGACAGTAAAACACAATTGTTGGCGCTATCGGCCTCAGAATGTTCGCGGCCCTGGAGGGTCGAATTGCAGCTGCTGAATCTCTCATAGTCAGGAAACAAAGAGAACAAAAAAAATAAAAAATCTTTAATTTGCTAAACTAATTTCAGGTCTGCTCTCCCAAAATGTATTTTTGTCAGAGATTATATATCGCAGCATTGGTTACGAGGCCTATAGTCAAAGAGGGCATTCATATTGCAATTTATTGCAATTATTAAAAAATAAATGAAATCTAAATGTGAAAAGGCCTATGGAGAATTGGTTGTATAATTAAAAATCCTAGTCTGCATTGCGGTCCTGAAACATAACTGTTTGGGGCAGTTGTATTTCAGCAACCTAAAATAATTTATCATGTAAGCAAGTAACAAGTATGGTCAGAGTGGGAACTAAGCAAAAAGCCTCAGAATTTTCCCGTGAAATTGGTGGGTTCACGTTCACTCGGACTCTCTCAAACTTTTTCTACCTTCTCTGCCGACCACTTCCTCCTCTGATCACCATTTTCGCTTCCCCATCTTCTTCTTCCTCTTCTATCTTCTCCCTTCTCTTCTGTCTTCTCCTTTCAATCTTCAAAAAGCTATCTTTTCTCGTCGGCAGCTCCGCAAACATAACCCGTCGGGAGCTAATGCAAAAGTGGCAGCGCTTGCAGTGACGTCCTCCTCGATCATCCAATCCGGGAAGAGGACTTTACCGAAAGCTCCAACTGATGGCAATATGTCTCTCGATCCTTCAATCAGAGGAGAGGATGTCACCACAAGCCCTATCATATTGCCCTCGGTTCGCATGAGGGAAAAATTATGGCAGTGAGTGGACGTCACAGCTAGCTAGCCGTTTTGGTGGCAGTTCCTGGCGGGTTATGTCCACAGTGATGCAGACAAAGAAAGAACATAGCAGATTGAAGATAGAAGATGAACAAGATGCTTTAGAAGATGAAGAAGCGGAAGTGGTCGGCGGAGAAGGTAGGGAAAATTTAAGAGAGAGTGAATGTGGGCACTGGGCAACAAATTTTGTTCCCGAGTTAAAAATGCCCCAGAATTTTTTGGCTCAACCGAATGGACAGTGAATAAAATTCATTGCCTGAAAATGAATGGGCCAAAAGCAAACCCAAAAATTTGCCCAAATCATTTTTGGTCCATTTACACATATCTACTATGGAACAAGAATATAAAAAAGCATCTGTGGAGATGAGATAGAGAAATATCTCCGAAAGAAGAGTTCATATGCTCAAAACAGCCATTGTTTTTATATGACAGGCATATACTATATGTTCATGTGAATTGCATACATTTACATCCTATATGCACGGGGTAAGCACATATATACTCGTGTTTGACCTCTTGTTTAATGAGATGAGCTAAATGGCTAATCAAATTGTTAAAATTCCTAATAAAATAATGTGTATTTCATGTTTCAAAAATATATGTTTCTTTCTTGTTGCTTTTCCCCCTTTTTTTCTAAACAGAACATTTGCTGTAAAACATAAGGTAACAGGTGTGTTGGCACCGCACTCTCAAAGCTGTGAGCATTCTGTTATAACAGGTGCTCTACATTTCTGAACAGATTTTGAGGCTGTTCAGCCGGTTTAATTAATCATTTTCCTAAAAACACAGAGATTTAGGTATGTTCTTGGAACACAGTAAATGACATTTTTTCATGAAGTTTACAAAAACCCATATACTGATAGATATCTTCCCGAGTCCACATTGCTTTAATGGCTAGGGAGAGTTCAACAAAATTTTTGACATTTTATTTAGATAGGAAATCTGGAGCATATTGTTGACTCCCGGCATTTATGAGCTGATTTGTTAACATAAAATTAGGGTAATTGTGGGACAAAACATGCAACCGGTTTCTATGGAGAATTTGTCTTTTTTGTGTCATACAGAAAAGTTAAATTCCCATGGTGCCCGTTGATCACATAGTCTGTCTAACTTATCAGGAGAGACCCACTTAGTGTCGAAGTACAATGCAGGAGGGATCTGGGCAGAGGGTTTTTTGGGGTTTGGACATTCAAGAGTACTAGGAATGATGTTTATAATGTTGTGTTTCAGGAGAGGAGGCGGAATGGCACCTTTAAGGTTAATTTTATTCTCCCACATTAGCATTTCCAGCAGCTGGCATTTCTCAGTCCTTTAAAGCGCAGATGGCCATTTTAAACATTAGAGATGTGGCGGCCACCAGGTCCATCCAGTCCATTCTGGGTTTTTCCCAGCAAGTTGATAATATCAGCAATGTTATTTTAAACTACTAAGTGAACTTTTTCCTAAATCCACTAGATGGCATATTCGCCTTTTCAAAAAAAAAAAGTATATATATATATATATACTTAAAAAGCCATCCCATTCCTATCTATCTGCTGTAAATCTCTATAAAGCTTCCATTAACTGAATAAGTAAATATGTCAGAGAAATAAATTATGTAAATAAGGTAAAAGCACCGGCCACATTAGGAGGATTTCATTTAAACCTTCTTTTCATGAGTTGTGCGCATGTAATCTGGATGTTTTGTGGAAGTGTCAAACGATAAGTCCACAAGTGCAGGATTCTTGTGGATATAAGATCATGTCCATCAAGTCCTAAATTTCATGTTATGATGACATCACTGTTACATCACCTACCCCAGATCTAAAAAAGAGTTACCAGCTGTGTCCTTTTAAGACTGTATGTATCATTGTGTGTATCAGCTTTCCAGTGTATAGTATAATCAAGGCGGGAAGGTTTAGCTATTATACTCTGTAGAGGGGATGTGCCATAAAAAAAGAATATATTAGCGCCTAGAGTCAATTTCCACCACTGGATAAAATATTCTGAAATGTATTGATGGCTTGTCTAGAAATCGGTGAGGCTAGCGTATCCTTTTTGGCAGTGACAGAGTCACAGCTGTCAGCATTGTCACCAGGACATACAGAATAATGTCAGTGTTGGGTAATATCATGGTTATTGGGAATTTCTTGCATACTCCGTCTATACATTCTACTGTAGATTCATTTGTCAACGTTAATTAAATCTGTGCTATATATATCAGAAATGCAACACAATTTGCCTAAAGGTTGTGTAAACAATAGTATAATGGATAAGAATTTGTATGATATATTTATATATATATATATATATATATATATTGACTGTGATATCTTTACTATAGAAGGTATAAATTAAAAGGATAGTAATCCCTGTTCTTCAGCTAGCACCAGACAGGCTTTAGTGGACTGGGTGGAAGCAGGAGAAAGCAGAACAGGGGTCCAGGGGGTTATGATCAAATGTTTCTCCTCTGCCAAAAGGAAGAAGATACTAACCTGGAGACCCAGAGGATCAGGGCTTCACTTGTAGAATCCGATTCAAACCTGGAGAGTTCCCAGAAATAACCGTAACCAAAGAGGTGTACCTAACCACTCCATTACAGCAGCATCAACACACATCAATGCAAATATAAATATAACTTGTATTTAGTCAAATGAGGGTTTCAGCAGACATTCAACATGAAGCCATGGTGAGCCAACGTTCATACTGGTTATTATTAATCAATTTATTCCTCTGTGTCATTGGGGGTCTCAACGTTTAAATTTGAAGCCCCTTCTGGTAGCCAAGACCCTGTTTTTTAATCCCTAATGACTTGTTGAGTGCTTCTGAACTGAGTAACAAACAGAGACTTTGTTGATTCCGCAGGGTCCTGTCTGCAGAGCTCAGCCGTAGTGGAGCCAAGTTACTGGAAACTTTGCTTTACGGGGAAACCTATAAATGCGGGATTGATAAATAAAACCCAACATAATTCTGCAATAGAAATGAATATAACTTAATTGTAACAAATTACACAGTGGGATCTTCCTCCTGATTATTGTTAAAGACTAGATGCATTCAGAGAGTCATCATGTCTATGAACTTCCCATCACATCTGCACACACCAAGCTCATTTATAAAGTATATTTTTAGCCATGTGTTCAGCGGGGTCAGGGTAGTCAATGCCATTGTTTAAAATAAATGGGAAAACATGCGCTTTGTCTAAACACTTCCATCTTTAGAGCCATGCACTTATTCTTCTCCATGATTATTGTATACAGAGGGTTCTGCAAAGCTCTATGAAACATCTAATGACGATCATTCAGTCCCTCATTTATATGAATTCAGGAAAAAGCTGAACCATAGCCAAGTCTTTCCATCCAAACATCACTTAAAAATCTGTTTATTCAGCTTCATCTCAAATAGCTGCCAAATTGTATCAGGCACTGCCAGCTTTATTATGGTTGCAGACTGAATGGTGGTCATAAGTTAGCAGCATATTAGAAAAAGTATTAAAAATTACATATTTGAAACAACATTGTTTAAAAAAAATGACACCAACACATCTTTGGATGTTCTTTTCTCTGGCAATGCTCTAGAAGGCAGTCTTATGTTCTCATTGACAATAGGGAACAAACAAACCTAATTGTAGATTTCCCTAAGATTCCCAGATATTGCAGGTTTCTATTTGTAAATATTTTTTGAACGTGATAATTCACGTCAAAACAAATCTGTACATTTCAAAAATTTCATTTCGATTCTAATACTTGCGCGCCGTGTCAGCAACCTGTCCATGAGGCATAAACCTTATGTGTGTTGTGTAAATGCGGAAATGTTATAGACA
Organism: Spea multiplicata; assembly: GCA_009364415.1. Taxonomy (NCBI): domain Eukaryota; kingdom Metazoa; phylum Chordata; class Amphibia; order Anura; family Pelobatidae; genus Spea; species Spea multiplicata. Next base: position 15,723,538 of record VKOC01000009.1, on the reverse strand, counting down.
AACATAACCACCTACAGTTTGCCTCAAAACAAGCCCGGACGGGCCATCTGGCATATCGAGCAAATGCCGGTGGGCCTCTAACCATCAGCTCCCCATACACACATCTGCTGCGGTGTGTGGCCAGCGGCTGGATATGCATGTTGCCCCTTGGCCATACCTACCTCATCAGGTGGCTGCTGGCCTTAAAGTGCCAGAGTGGCCTCATGATCGTCTTTCCGGCCCTGGATTAAAATATTACACAGAGTCGTAACCAGAAGGACTGAACAGTTGTCAACTCTTCTTAAATTTGCTACATGGACAGGGCAGGTAAGCGGTGCCGATGAAGGCAATTACGGTGACGTACGAACCACCCCCATATATTCCACCACACTTTTTCCAAAGCACTTGAGTGTTTGAGTAACCTGGAAATCCAACGTTATATCTAAATACGAGTGTCCTGAATATTGTGATAACTTTTTTTGTTACATTCTACATCTAAAGGCCAGCTGTGCACAAATATTTTTGCAGCTGCTCATTCTTTTTGTCCATAATAAGGTGATTTCCACGCTGATCGTGCGGATTGCTTTTGTAGCTTGCTGTTTTGGCTGCACAGTAAAAATAAAGAGACTGAGGAACCCGACACACAAATAACAAAATAATTCAGAACAAAGCTAGCTGGACAACCCGACTGGCCTTCCAAGAGATTTTCAACAAAAGATACGGTTATCTGTGAATTTTATACAGAATACACTTGAATTTGAATATTTATATCACAAGCAAATGGCCCCAAGTACCACGTTTGTCTCTGTGATGTTAATTTATTAATTTGTGGGGAAAGATTAGTGAACTCATTCATTATAAAATACATTGTTTATAAAATGATATGCAGCCTAATTTTTAAAAAACCTTATTGCCATGAATGGACCTTTTTAATGTCCTTGCAGGTTTGCTGTTAATTCCATTGGCACCTATCCGCATCGGACAATGCTCACAATATATGATATATAATATACATTTATACTATATAAGACTTGTGCATTCCGATTTGTCCAAATTGCACATTGGGCAATTCAGAAGAAGCCACAAAAACGATGCCAGACCCCACACGAACCAAAAGAAAAGAAGCATAAAGCTCAGAATTGTCGCGGGCCCTTTCATTCACACACTCTCATTCTTGTTCACGCTCTCTCTCATGAGAGATTAGAGGCTTGGGTGAGAGGACATCATCAGAAGCACCGTCATTTAGGCGAATGTACGCACCAGGTTATGTACGTGATTATGCGGATGAAGATAGAAGAGGAAAGAGAGAACATAGACGATGAAGAACAAGAAGATGTGGAAGTGGTCGACAGAAGCGGAAGTGTTCGGCAGAGGAGGGAAACATTTAGAAAGCGTGAGTGAAGTGAAACAATGAGAATGTGACAGAGTGAGAGTGAATGACAGTGAATATAGGCACCAGGCTGGAATACCAGTTGGCCAAAAAGAACTAAAACATTTGGCCCATTTGCAAATGTCTATAATATATAATGTATTTGGTCATTTGGAAGTGCGAAGGATACCTTCATAAACATAATATCTGTTGTCCATATCATCAGTCATCTTGTTGCTCATAATACAGAAGAGGTTAATAACAGGAGTGGTCCATCAGACCACAGACCAATCTATATGGTCAACATCATGACTTCCTCATCCCTTTGGTGATCGATTTGGTGTTCACAGTCTTGAATAACATGCTTCTAGGTTAATTCACAGACGGCTCCATCTGTTTGGCTTCTTGTTGCATTTGGTTGGACTTGTGTTTTTTTAACATTTGGTTGCGTTTATTCCCACCTTAGCTGAAAGTTGCCACCCTGACTCATGTAGACACACTGGATATCATGCAATCTACTGACATGTGTCCTCGCTGCTCTAAATCCTGCAGAACGTGTAACCAGCATGATTACTCCTGGAAACTTCTTGATTAATGGAACCTGCATTTCTATAGTGCCTTGAAGTATAAATATTACCTTTGAACGCTAAAAAGATCTTAACACAGGTATGCAAATCTGACCTTCTCAGAACACTTCAGATGAACGGGCATACATGATTCATGAGGGTATTATCCTGTTTGAGAAAAAAGGCATGGTCCTCTAGTGTAAGCTTTAAGGTGGAGATATTTTAGGCTCTCTGTTTCAATATGATCTCTCCATTGTACAGCTTTAAAAAAAATTTACCGCTTTTTAAACATATAATTTAGAAAATAGACTTTCTAAGGCTTTCATGCCATTATGAAATTGTTTATTCGTTACGTTGAACTTCTTCCCGGTTTGATGCAAACTCACTATGTTGAACACTTGAAATGGTAGAATGGAAGCGAAAGGCTAGGACTATGCCCCATACGGTTGCTGTAGTGTGTGGCCACCAGCTGGATATCCGTGGCTTTTTTCATCACCACTAATTTTGAAAATGTTCTAGATCCATTCTAGATTCTCTTTGTTGCCTCTTTTTGGGCACTTCATGATGAATGCATATTTTTTTATACCTATTATAGAAATTATGCAGCACAGAATGAAACTTATCTAGCTGAACACTTAGAATTAAAAAATCCTTCCCCCTCCCCATTGAGCACAAGCAGACAATACGATCAAAGTCTGCGACAGGATCAAAACTTTAAACATCAAGCCTTTTTAATGGCCTTTATAGAACGGATTTAATAATTTATAAGAGCAGGAATTTGGGAGTAGAGATTATCATATCAAAACCAAGCTACATTATACATCAATCATTAACAGCTCAACATAGGGTTGCCCCTTCCTAAAGTTTTACTCATTTAGGATTTACTAGGATCCATATAGTCATTATTATTGCAATGCAGATCTGAGACTTCATTAAAGATTAACATATTTACTACAAAGAAATTGAATTCAATGAATAGATCCCATACTGTATGCAAGGTAGCATTCTCATGGACACTTTCCGCAGGGAAACCCCATCTATACATACTGGAGTAGAGCACGCTGTGTATTATTCGGCTAATGTGCTTGCAGAACAGTTCTAGAATTCCACTTGTGAAGTCCTTTCACACCGGGGACTCCGTTCACTAAACCTTTAGTTTTAGCCTCGGAGCAGCCAGCCTGGTGGAAAAAAACACAGAAACTTTTAGCCCATCAGGCATTCCTCGGTCTCATCTTAGATTCAAGAGACCTTTACGTCTATTTCATGCATGGTTATCATAATCCCAAACTGCAGCCCAATGTGTTTAAATGAGATGCACAGTAACATGCATTCTAGTAGTTAAACCACACTTGGATGTTAATAATGAACGTGAACCCATCAAGCTCAACTGAAAAGTCCCCAAGCACTGACCTTGATCACATTGGTGATGTTTTAACAGAAGAATATGTGGGGGAAATATAGTTAATGAGATTTATATTTTTCAGCATCACATTTGAATCCATTATCTGCGTTCTATGAATATATGTGAACCCTCAGAGAATATTGCTTTGGAATCTTGTTGTCAGCACAAGCATTTCCAAGTACTTTCTGGACTCTATATGCGCTGCTTCCATACCTCCCAAGTGTCCTGGTTTTCAGGCATTGTCCCACATAGCGGCCCTACTGTTGCATTCTTGCGAGCAGTGGGCATCAAGGATCAGTTTGAACTCGTCTTATCTCCCTTGACCAGCCAAGGTAGCAGTAACATCATAACGTGGCCATAACTGCAGCATTCTTCAGATGGTCCTTAAGGTATGGTGGATGGGTCTTCGGGGTCTAACCACACCGCCCGATACAGGTGTCCTGATTTGGACACCATAAATGTTTGAGGAATGTTATTCATCTTAAAACTTTTATATTTTCATATGAAGAACCAGTTTAAAAAATGCAAAAGCAAGATGGCATCCCTGACATCTGTTATATTATATGTTGGCGTAAGAATCAGGATTGGACCTGCAGAGATTATACATCGCATAATAAAATGTGATTTTCCTTTTAAAAAAAATATGGATTATAATGTAAAAAATTCCTCTGAAGGAACACAACCTGCTAT
>VKOC01000009.1:15660935-15673676 GCA_009364415.1 Spea multiplicata | reverse complement strand
TATATATGTATATACTGCATATGTTTTCTCATATCACTTGCATTTCAATACATTATTTGTTTGAAGGCTGAACAGCAGTGTAAGAAATGAGGTTTTATACCGTTGTTTAGAAAACCACTTAACTGACTCAATCTTCTATCTTTTATTTGCGGTGTCATAATATTTAATATTATTTTTTATGTATGTCAAGGTGATGTATGGTCTTCAGTTGCAAAAAAACGGATTCATAGCTATGTGATTCAGCGTGGGATTTTAGATTAAAGCAAAGTACATCTAGCTGTGTTTTTTTTTTTTTAGAAACACTAAAACCGCATAGAAATGTGATCCACTTGCTTACAAGGACCAATATGAGCTAACAGAAGCTTTCGCAGACATTATTGAAGATAATCATTGGAAATAGAGGGCATCCAAGATTCTAAGGAGATCTCTTGTATGTGTTATGGCGGTCCGTGAAGCTCAATTAGGAATATCCTTCAAGCATTATAGCAGAAATGGACCATGGGGACCAAAATCTCCCGGCAACTGCAATAGTGGGCAATTTAAAGGTTATTTGTCTCAAAACTTGGCATTTAATAAATATAATAGACCCCTTGGGCTATTATGAATATCAGTTTTAGCCTCCCTTTCTAGCATAAGCACCTGTACTCGGGAATAGTTAAACCTAGTCTTAGCTCCAGGTCCAAGTTTGTTTGCTTTTAATTTGAACCATCTATATGCATTAATATATTTATATTTATATGAGAGTTTCTTAACAATATTGATTCATAGTTTACGTTAGATAATATCGGAACACAGGTTGTCACCATGAGGTTCATTCTCTTAAATGCTATTTTTACATCTTGGCATTAGGTTCTAGGTAAAAACCATAGAATTCAAAGAGGGTGTGCATTCTTCTTCATATAGTGCTGGCTATAACATTGTGGGAATACTCGGATATTATCTACCCTTCATTGTCTGTACCTGTTTTGGCCTGTCTCTGCTTCCTGATGATCCCTGTTCTCATTTACATGCTGCTTTGTTGTAATGCTTCGTATTTGCTTACTCTGGAGAATTAGGATATGGAAGAGTGCATTCGCTAAAACAAATTCTGCTGACAATTGGATGCGTTAAGCGGATTCAAATTAGTTGCTAGGGAATTGTGTCACGTAAATAGTTAATTTTAAACTAGCCCAAATCACTAATTTTAAACTAGCCCAATTCACTAAAAAGAACAATTTATTTGGTAAACATGCTGTCGATTTTAACAAAACCGTGTAAAAAAAGAAAAGTAAGCTTGAAACAAAAATAGTTAAAATTTATATTTTGATTTTAATTGGCATCATATTTTTCCTTGGGAATTCCATTTTCTCTGTCTGGAAAATTAGAGAGCTGAATGCATCTGTCTGATTTTGCATTAAATTGGTCAGTGATCAGGGAATTATCCAATTCCATTAAACGAGAACAAAATGAAATGAAATTTTAATTTTTCTTCTTTTTCATTTAATTTAAGACTCAACATCTGCCAAATTCTTCTGCTAGTTTAGTTAATCTTGACGGCTTTTAGATTATAGAATGTGTGCAACCCCCACATATTCCAAAAAAAGCCTTATTTATATATTAAAAAAAAACCTCCCGGTGGAATATGTGCGTACAAATAAAAAATAGGGGCTCCCTTTTAATATTTGTCTCCAGGGGCCTATCAGTTCCTTCGTACATACTTACAAGGGTTGGATATATTTATAATGTTAGTGTCACTTAACCACAAAGAGAACATAATGTGTAATCTACTTTATTTTTAGAATCTCTTCAGTCATTCTGGATAGAGCTATTAGGGAATTGAACGACCCGGCTGATCCGCATTGTGTTTTGCCTACTGAATTCCATAAAGGACGTAATCATTAAAAAAAAATGTAAATTAAAATTAAAACAATAAATGGTACTCTAGTGTAACGTAATGAATATTAAGGAATTTTCCCTTTTTTTGGTTAATATGAATCTTTTGAAAATGCAGTTTGTGATTGGTTGATACCATTTAAAAGTACTTTGCTGAAGCTGCAGTGATAGCTGAAGCTACAATACCCGCTGGGATGCGCTAAGTTCCAAAATAAACCTAATTTCCCAGCAGATGGAAAGGGAATGGTTTTGCTAGTTAAGAATCTGTTGTTATTCCTTTTGGAATCCAAAAGCTTTTTTTCTCTCAAACACAAGGGCAGCGTAAGATCAATAATTTGCTTAGTGCTGAGCTGTATGTCTGACCCCTACACATTTCTCTGTTTTAAGAAAGATGTTCTGAAACTGATTTATTAATTAAAATAATGTGTTCACTCGCTGTTTGGAATATTAAAAATGGGACAATTTATGTTATGGTGAAATCTGAAAGAGCTTTCATCTCTCTTGTGAATTTAATATTATGTTGTAAGTATTTTGTAAGTTAACAGCTCCACCACTAGGGGAGCTCTTTACCATGGCATTTAAATCTAGTAGCTAGCTTAAAATAAAAGTTTAGTTGCTTTGTGCATGTTGTTTTGTTTATAATTTTGTGTGCATTTTCGGAAGATACATTATCTTTTCCTTACGCCCTTCATTTCAATGATGGAGCTGGAAAGGTGTAATAACTGAAAATACATCAGTTATAAAAATAAGAGAACAAAAAAAAAAACCCATTGCAACACACAATAACAATTGTTCTTGAAATACTAAACTTTTATTATGAGAAATGCCCTCTAATATTTTCCCAAAGGTTCACTGGAGTGAAAAACAATCAATGAGGAACTTAAAGTGTTGAGCAAGGATATCACAAGAAAGATGTGTTCCTGGCCTGCTGATCGATAATGAGGAACATCAAACGACTACCAAAATAAATACCTGCAAGTTACTGCAGGGAAAAAAAACCAAACAACAGAAATATCTGGGTGATGAATAAATAGAAATATAAATTGACAAGCGGGTGACATGGAGGTGAACACATTTTTAGAATTAAATTAAGCGATATTCTCTTTTTCGAGCTAGAGATGGGTATGTCAAAGGTCTTAAACAAATTATTAATGGCAACATATTTAAAACTTAAAAGTTTTCTTGCACAATTCTATAATTGATACTTTAATCGATTATTTATGGCCTTCTGAATAATAAATCGGCTTTTAGAGGCTATGAGTTTAATCAGAAACGTTATTGTCTATTATGTTTATCAAATGCTTTATTGCCTTTATCTTCCAAGCAATCAGTAGGTCCCTTTTGAAGTATGCATTCCTATAAGCGTTAAATGAATTGGTGGAACATTTATAATGTTTTTTTAATGAACTGCAGTTCAATTCTTAGTCTAGCCATCATATTGGACCACAAGAGGTATTTTATGCAAGTGTTAACGTTATGGCCAAACTCGGAGGTAAAATGGGCCATGGCACTTGTGGGCAGTTGCCCAAAGATCACAGGCAATCGGTACATCTTACATCCACCTAGATACAGAATTCTAACCTGTGGCTGGGGGTATCCAGCAAACGACCCTATCCTACATTATTACATTTATTACCTTACCATGTAGATATAAGAGGTTTTGGGGCACTGGCCCGCCGTGTGAAATTAATAAATTGTCCACAAGAACAGAGCCCAGTACTCTGCCTGTACCAGTATGTCTTAACGTGTTAATGTTATTGTCAATTTGTAAAATGTCATTTTTAATGTTGTTAGTTTTTATTTCACTTTTGTAAGAGCTCTACGGAAACTTTTAGCGCTTTCTAAATAAAATGTAATATAATAATATTATTTCCTGCTGTCAGTCCGGGCCTAGTTTTAGTGTTATTGACCTTGTTATATGACAAAAATGGCATTTTTTGTTTTCTATTTTTATCTGTTAGTTGCATGAATTGGTGTTACCTATTAACATTATGTCCCAGCTGTCTTGGGTTTGGATTAAGCAATTATGTAATTGTTGTTTATATCGTAGGATAGACAAATAAGTCCCGAATCAACCATCTTGTAGTAACTATAGCTGGGCCCTGAAGCGGCGCTAAAATTGGGGGATAAAACCGTCCAAAAATGCAAAGGCGCATTGATGCCGCTTGATGTAAAAGTCATATTTTTAATATGCTAATAATTCAGTTTCAACGTCTGCTGCATTATTTAGTGCCAAAAATGATTTGGGATTATATTATATTTAACACAGAAACTATATTCAGTAAAGGTCAATGTAGGATAACGTTTGAATATATAAAAAGAAAACCCTATAAAATGTAATATATGTTATCACAGGCCAAAAATGAATGAAACATCAAAGTAATGGTCAATAATATAAATCTTAAGAAGACTGTTTTATGTTTTCCCTCACATTATTTTGTATAATATATTAAAAATATATTCCTTAATGTATTTTTTGTCTCAAAATTAATGTATCGGGTATGATGAAGAACACAAGTAGCATATTATATATCTAAATGCTAATTTTGTGGGCCTTCTACCTGATGTTCAAGCTGACCCCACATTAAGTTATTGTCACTGTTGCTGTGTTTTTGTAGCTTTAAAACAACGTGTAAAGAAAGTAAAAAAGGTCAAAAATTAGAAGGCGCACATTAAGAAATATTTGCCTAAATAAATAGGTTCCCTGTTTAAGTTTAAGAGACTCATAAAATATTTAGTTTGTGGAAAGTTCTTATGGGTTCATTTACCCGATACAAACTTATCAAGTGGTGCTTTTTGGAAGGGTTTTTTGTGTCATTTAAAAGCCACATAAACTTTAATAACAATTTTAATATCTGTAAATAAAAAAGATAGGAAATATAAAAATGTCCCTTAATTTTTTTTGGTATATAATATAAACGCTTTAATTCACAAACACTATGAAGAGTCAGCTCCCATGGCTTTCTCCTTTAAGAAGACACAGGTTGGCATGTACAGTTAAATATGAGAATTGGATTCTAAGGTACTTTGCCCAAATCAATTATTGGCAATGAAAGACAATCTACTCTACTTCACAATGCATAGTAAGGTCATTTAGGGGACTGTTTCATCTCATTCATCTACAACTACAAGTGCTTGGTAAACCAATCATATTAAGATGCTGTATATAAGACATAAGCAAGACATGTATTGTCACTAAAACTGAGCAACGCAAGTTTGTTCATGGAACATTTTAACATTTAGACACAGCCACATGTCCCGCACTGCGTTCCTAAGACACGATGGACAATCCAAACGGCCAAGACACCAGAGAGCTTTCCCTAATGCTATGCACATTCTTCTGGTTAAGACTGAAAGAAAATCAATGGAAAAGGTTAAAACATGAGTAAATACTATATACTATATACTATATGGGAAATGTGCGCAATATTCATGCCCTAAATATCTATATGATCACTGTTTTCTTACTATTTTCCTGCAAAAATATAATAAGGGGGCATGTTTTATCTCTGAAATCTTTTGTGCTTCTCTGTTTTGCTCAGCAGAAAAAAAAATGACCTTAATCGTTCCAGCTTCCAGTAGTTTGTAATGTAGTTATTAATGAAGCGGTAAACACATATGGATCTTTCACATATATATATATACCTTGGCTTAAATCCCAGAAGTCATTTAGTAAATAAAAAAAAGCAATAATACATCAATATTAGTCTTGTGCTATGAAGGTTGTGTTAATTAGTCAGACTGCTAGCAAAATCCTGGTCATTTAATCCAGGACATCAGGTTTTACCAATGGTAATAGTAATATATTATATCTAAAAACGTGTTTATATATTTATATGCGTAATATAATCAAATAATAATAGATACATTAAAAAAACACCTGGGGGTGCCAAAAAAATAAATTGAAAAAATAGAGTTAATTAACTCTACAGTGTGCACTATTTTGGTCTTTATTCTTTATTTTCTATTATTATTATTTAATTATTATTATTGCTATTATTATTTTTATTATTATGAAGCTCTCCAATTATTTTTGGTTTTATTTAATCTTTTGATTAATTATTGACTAGTGACTAGAGGATAAATCCATGTAAGTTTTATTGGCTCAACATAGGGGAAAAAATATAACATTGGATAAATTTTTCAGGAGCTCAGAGACTTTCATTCTTCTATTATCTTGGCCCAATATAATGTATAAACTTTCACCAAAGACTTCACTAATTATAGATGTCTGATAAATGTTAAGATGTCTATTTAAGCTGTACTGTGGCAAAAACCTTGTACTTAGAAAAGTCCTTTGTACTCTACATGGTGCAGTAATAATTAACTTAATACTATGTCCGACCAATGTAATCTCGTAACGATGATTAATGATTTCCCGCTGATAACAAAGAAGGTACAAGATGCCAATGGGCTAACAATTTAAAAATTGTAAAAAAAAAAAAAAACAACATAATAAGACTGTCCATATTTTGCTGGATATACTGCATACAGAGAAAGGTTTCTTAAAAAAATATCCTTTACACTTTTGCCAAGAAATAATAAACAAATAATTATCTTACATAATAAATATTAATTTTAAAACATTTATAGCTAAGAACAAATTTCACAAATTGAAGAACTGCATGCAGTATAAATTAAGGTAACACTGGACAAGAATGAATTTCTTAATCATTACCCTGACAGTCTATCTTATATTAATGTTATATAAGCTGTTTAAATTTTGGGCATTTTTTTTTTTAAATCATTTTTTATCATAATTCCTTTGGTAAGTAACTTCGCAGGCTTTAAAGATAGTGGCGTTAGCAATTAATGAAATGGCTAATTAGTTCAAAGTAAGGAAAATATGTAAATGAGTTTGCTAGGTGTACGATTTGAGTCTTTTTTATGGTAGATATACTGTATTTACAGAACTTTTTTTTACGATAAAATGTTATCCTTTCTGTATGGAAACATTTTATAAATATTATGAAACCGTGATCGCTTTAATTGGCTAGGTAGGTTACTTCGGAATTTGTAGCAGGGGAATATTGATGAAGAAAGACTAATGCTGAGTAATGTAGCTTCATTGCCACATAAGCATGTGACCCAGATCCACAGAATTCGTCATCAGCCTTTGTTTCCATGGCGATGATTCAAGCATAGCATATCATAATCAGATACATACCGAAGAACCGATGCAACACAATGTTATATAAAAGACTATGGTATAAAATGTTAGTTGAGAGAATTATAATTGGAAAAACGGATAATTAACGGGACGCATAAAGTAAAAATATACGGATATACTTTTTTAAATGCCAAACCCCCTGATATAGTTCCAGAGTCCTTTCTTCTTACTTTATAAGGTCTAGGGCCTATTTGGTTTAGTTGATTTATTAAAACAGGTTATTAAATCACCTGTTTTTCTGTTTAACAGTAAACCAAAGGCTTTAATCAATCACCCGACCAGAAACTGGACATTTCTAGAAATTGCAGATTGCATGCTTCAACCAGACTTAATAGTAAGCATAAGCCGCTTGGACGCATACAAAGCCCCATCGGTTTATCACTGCCTTCCCCAGATTCAAACAAACATAGAATTTGACAGATAAGACCCATATAATGTACAGAGATTATTCTTGGTATTAACGTTATTCTTGTTATTACTGTAACACGTAGCGATAGCCTTACAATTGCATTATCATTGTTAACACATTCTGTATACTACCTTCTTACGTAAACAATAAGAAACCATGCAATTATTCATGTTTGGAAGTGGATATTTAACATGTCTATTCCAAATCCATATACAGTATCTCAAAAAAGTCCGTACACCCCTCCACATTTTTGTAAATATTTTATTATATCTTTTCATGTGACAACACTGAAGAAATGACTCTGCTACAATGTAAAGTAGTGAGTGTACAGCCCGTATAACAGTGTAAATTTGCTGTCCCCCTCCCCGGTGTAATGTGACTCGTTAGTGTTACAAGGTCTCAGGTGTGAATGGGGAGCAGGTGTGTTAAATTTGGTGTTATCGCTCTTACACTCTATCATACTGGCCATACTGGTCAACATGGCACCTCATGGCAAACAACTCTCTGAGGATCTGAAAAAAAGGCAGTGCTGGAAAACAATGGTGGCCACACAAAATATTGACACTTTGGGCCCAATTTGGACAATTCCACTTTTAGACACTAATGGCTGTGTGTTGAGTTATTTTGAGGGGGCAGCACATTTACACTGTTATACAGGCTGTACCCTCACTACTTTACATTGTAGCAGAGCGTCATTTCTTCAGTGTTGTCTCATGAAGAGATATTATAAAATATTTACAAAAATGTGAGGGGTGTACTGACTTTTGTGAGATACTGTATACCCTGAATGTTGAAAATGTTGAGTTAAGTTCTATCTCAATTAATCACGTTGCCTGCTTAACATATAACAAGGCTGGTTCCAAATACAATTGTATATGGATATAATTCTACACTTGTAAAGGTGTTAAAGTGTTGTGTGTTGTGTGTTACCACAAGCCGAGACCCTTTCGAGTCTACTGTAAATCCTCCGACATTCTGCTAAATAATGAAAACATCTCCCTAACTAGTGATTAATGCACGTCGGGTTTTCTAGTTCTCGGACGATCATTTTTTTTTAATATTCTGTAGTAGTCTTCATGAATATAAAAAATCTAATTGTACTGCAGAAATGAGATAACTAAAGCCATTAACCCATATGAACAAATTAAAAACACAATCCTCCTATCAATCTTCTGTATTATTTTATTAATATTGAGACTTAACAATTAACGTTTGATATCGAATACAAAAAAATCTACAAAATGTATCTTTTATATTTCCCATTTTATTTGAATTTAGAATTGAAAGCCTCTGTTATACCTTGCCATTGTGTTACTATAATGCAGAACACACTGGCACGCAAATTTATGACATTAAAACGGTCCATAAATTTTTCAGCAATACCCAATTCATCTTGTTTGTTCGGAATAAGAATATGACTCAATTTGTTCCCAATGTATTACAACACCTAAAATATAGTAGACATGGCAAATGCGCCAAATGGTTATTTGTAGTGGTTTTGCAGTAAGATGACAAAACTACATTTATCTTAAAATGCTGTAAATTATTGTTTGTTAACAGTTACAAAAGGTAAATTAAATGTGTAAATTTGTAGGGAAGAAGACGGTATCCAAGGTGGTCCCTGGAGTCTAGTGGACAAAGTTGACTGTTGACAACAAAAGCAGAACGCAAGGAATTATGAAAAATAGATCTGTGTTCCTAGACTGTTAATGGGGCTCAACAGCACCCCCTTTAGCCACACCACTGTACTACATTCTGTAATTAACAAGACAGGACAAAGCGTAAAATAAGACACCATCCATAACAAATTACAAATATACAACAAACTTAAAAGTTCTTAAAAGAACAGGCAATCATTTGACTTTCATGAATGATAATTCCCTAGAAGGGCAGCATAAGGACAAAATATTAAAGTGAGTGATAGCACAAGAAGTAATTATTTGTATCTTTTGGGTTAGTGGATTACTTTGCCACTCCGGGGTTAGATCAAGCAATACCATTCCTTTCCTATTCAATTGAGAATGTATGTTATAAGTTGGATCATTGACCCCTTGTATATTCTGTTTTTCCGCATTTTCTATATACTACAATGCGATGTTGCACAGTAATTAAGGAAATGTCAGCTTTCCATCTTTTTAGCCTAAATGTTTCCCTAGATCATTGAGATGACCTAAGCAATGTTGTTTCCAGGAGAAGACTTTAATCTATTTCGTCATAAACTAGTATCCTCGGTCTATAGCAACCAAAAGCACATCAACCACTAAGCTAGGAAGCAGCAACCAGCCAGGCTTCATGTGGCTTTCATATCTTTTACATTTGTATTTGAAAGCAACATATTTTGGGCAAACCTGCATGTGGTAACATGCTTTCTCAGTGTCTAAAAACATCAATTGATCCTCCTTTGGAGGAAGCTAGCAGGTTCTGCCCCCCCCCCCCATGGGTAAAAAGTTGTGTAGTTGATTTTGTAGTTCACTTTAACGTTATTCACTGACAAATATATTTACGTTTTTGCATAATTCATAAAAATAAATTACCTTTACATGATTGTAATGCACTGTAAGGCTGGTAAATTAATATACTTACTTTACCTTAAAGCGTGGAGAAAAAACATACTCCCACGATTAACCAAAATTTGCATGTCTCTCTTAATACTTTTCAAATTCAATTATTATATTGAATAAACTCCTATTATAAAACATAAGAACAATTATATATATTTGATTAATGCTTTAGGGACTAAGAGGGTAACACAAGCATACATTTTCTAATATAATTGAATTTGTAATCATAATTGTGAAGAAAACTATAGATATACAAAGCATTTACCTCTATATATCCCGGGCAAAGGGGACACTTCCCAGGGTGGATCCATGAGACCCAGGTGGCACTTATTTCCAATTCAGCAATAATTTCCAATTCAGCAATACTCAATTGCTCCAGTAGCAGATCGGTCCGGCAGTGTACTCAAGCTGCATGAGTAGAAAGCTGTAATAGTCACCCATACGTATCCAGCCGGCATAAATATTGGGGATTCCATCACACTATATGGCCATATATTGCTTAGCCCACCACTACATCAAAGTACTCCTAGTTTGGCGAGTCCCATCTAATTTTTGGCTATATTGCTTACCAAGGAGCTAAATCAGTGGAACTGCATTGGACTTTCCACCCAACGAGACCCTCATGCAATATAAAGCCGTCTCTGGACACCACTGTATATTTTTACGTATCTATGTTTTTATGCTTTCCACTTTCCCACTATTCACTTCTACATTCTATACTCAAGACTAGTCTTGTAATGCACCGGTGTATGGAATAACAAAGCAGAATAGATATTGGCTCTTTTGGTTCCCACAGGCTCTGCTTCATTGACCTTTTAAATGGACAAAACGGCCCAATTCATAAAAGTCACAATAACTTAACAAAAAAAAAATCGCCCCACGGAGGGTTGACCAGCCCGGACCAAACCGCGACTACTGCTACTTGTAATGTACTAATTCGAGATTAAAATTATGATAACTGAACTCATGAAGCCTTCATAAATTTAAATTGACGGTAAAGATCCTACACTCTAACATTTTATATGTGAATAATGAAATGCATTATAATAAGGTCATATTGAATTTCTATCTGGATGCTTTAAAAATTTAAAGCGTTGAAGGAACCCTATCATCATCATCCGTTAAGCTGCCTTTTAGAGGACTTTGAAAGTCATCAACGCAACACTGAGCCGTGTTATTAATAGCTTAACTTTACATTTCAAAGGGCTATGCCTTGAGTAAAACTTAAAGGCTCCCTCTAGAAGTCTTCAAGGAAATACAGAACAAAACGTAGCATAGAATAGCATCTTATTCTAAGTGATAGGGTATGATAACGGTTACATGAACGCAGGTATTTTTCTGAGCTAGTCAAGCAAACCCTGTGTAAATCCAATTAAGATACAATTTGTAGGTGGGAAAAAAAAATAAATCTATACCTTTTATACTTTAAACAAAAATATCTAGGAACTGAGGTGTATGAAGAAGGAAATCTTCTAGTTGTTGAGCACTTTGATCATAAGTGTATGAAAAAAGCTACTAAGTAGGCGGAATAATCAAAAGTGCCCAACTACACATTTTAAAAAGTAATCAAAATGAAATAAATCAGAACGTATTTGGCAGAATAGATTTTGATTCAATGTAAAGAGCTGAAGATCTTGATGTCCAAGGTAGACTAACAAACACCTCCTGGCCGTTAAGAAAGGAGTATCTTGGCTCCTTTTTTCTTTAATCATTTTTTACCTTTAATTGTGCATCCCTAAGGTTTCTTTATGGATCTATCTGTTGAGGTCAGCAGGAAAGCAAGATCTTCATAAGGGACCAACAACTCTCCGTACTACAAGGAAAGATAACAGTTATTATTTTAATACATGTAGTATTTCTCTCTGAGCTATGAGGTGTCCCAAACGTGACTTTTTTGGGGTCTCTTTTTTGTCAGAATTTCTGATTTGTGGCAGCCCATAATGCAGATACAATATAGTTATTGAAAAACATTACTTTTACCTGCATTGGTAATCATTTAGCAGCCAGACCAGGAGCCAAATGAAATTCGCAATCACAAACATTCTGATGCGTTTGGCTTTTAAGGCAGTATAACCTGAAATGGAACATTTACTGCTCTTAGATCTCTAAAATGCAGTATAATGTGATGATAATAAGCACCAAAGGTGCATCATCTGTACCTACATTATGACCATCAAAAGGCCAAAGGCACATTTAAAAGCTATGTATGTAAACACACCTGCCTATGTCTTAAACCTGCTTCTACATGTAGTGTATTCAGGGATCTGCATGGAACATATTGATTCTACTAATTATTTTACCCATATTGTGTTTTGTACCAACATAATTATGTTTTCCATAGCTACGATCTTCACATAAATGGATAGTCATGTGACCTTGTGTAATCTGCTGTATATCTGTTCATTGTATATGATTATTACCCGATGTTCTTTATCTTTCTGTGTCCTAGGCTACGACAAATACAAACAAAAAATAAAAATGGGATAAGGAAGAACGTTATTTTATTGACTGTTTAATAGGTAATATTGTAAAGGTCTGGTTGCAGTAGTGTGTACTTGTAATTATGCAGCAGAAGAAGAAGAAAAGAGAAGGTGTGAACACTGCTAGAAATCCTCCGCTGTACCATACGTATCCAAGTCGATATCAAGAACATTCTAGGGATGACAAAAGCAATATCGCCATAGATAGTTTGAGAACTTTTCTATCCAGAAGCAGAAGGAGGGTATAAA
>VKOC01000009.1:15632197-15648390 GCA_009364415.1 Spea multiplicata | reverse complement strand
AGGTGAAAAAATAAACGAAGTTAAATGAATCCGTCAGGATGTAAAAGAAAGAGTAAATGCTTATTGGGGGAAAACATAGGGTTTTTAACCCCTTAATGACAAAGCTCGTACATGTACGTTATTGTCCAGCAAATCGGACCTGGGTAATAGTGGTAGTTACTATAGCAAGTGGAATTCTCATCCTGAAGATAATAGCTATCTTGATAGGAAAGGCTAGTTATATGTAACGAGTTCCTGACAACTTTGGGATGGAGACTGTAAGCTGCAGATGTGCCTGGAAGGAATGTTTCAGGAAATCCGTTGCACGGTTGCCAGTTGCCGGTAATGATCATTGTTGTGTGGATTATATGATCAGTTCTACACATATCACAATATATACCGGTAGATGTTATTTGCACAGCTATATTTCACTTGTACATAAGTAAAAGGAAACATAAAAAATATTTTATTCATTCTAAATGTTTGTTCATTCTCATGTTTTGTGTCTTTTTTTTTAGACCACGCTTGTTGTTTAGGAGTGGGATAATATATTTCTACTCAACTTTGTCTAATATGCTGTCTTTCCTCTCCCATGTACATTCTAGTCTACCTATCTCAATCAGGCCAAGTTCAACCAGAAAATAAGACTATAATTTCCACTTTTCATTTTCTAGAACTTCTCATGTTCTCTGGAGTTTATTCCCTTATAACATAAAGGGAGATAAAGTTCCCTACTAGCATGAGGAAGATAAGGTTGCCCCTTCATAATGCATAATAAGCTTTTCATTCTCACAACTTAGTGAATTTAGTGAATAACCAGTTACCTGTGGCAATAAATAAGCAACACACTTAGTTTACAACAGTTTTGATCACTTTTTGCACCTCTATCCTATATCCCTCTTTCGCTTTCGTGAATGCATGTGTGTTTCTGCTCACGTATTTTTGTGCGTTTGTTCACAATATATTATCCAATATATGACATTATAGTCAGCAGCGAACAAGAAAGACATGAAAAATAAAGAAAACCTCACTGTTATCAATTTAGAAAAGCCTCTTCTCTGAATGCCTGGTCAATATACATCATTCATTCTTGTGGCTCATGTAACATTAAATAAATGTTTTTTTTTCCCCAGAATCAAATCAAGTTTGGATATACTGTAATGATGTATGGATAAGCGACCCGAGAAAAGATGTGGTTTAGTGCCAACACGCAATAGACAAAATATGTAAGAAAAGCAAAAAGACAGATATTCAACTTAAATTAAATAGGAAATGAATTAACCCGCGAGTTGGCATGTCTGCTGAGGCAAATTGTGGACAACATGTCTCTCAACAAGAGAACTTATTTGTTTTGTCTTGCCAACTGATTTATCACTGCCCAGGCAAAACAGGCAAAATACATTAGTGTCATGGTAAACTGATAAAGAGAAGTGCTTCAATCTAGCATCCTCAATGGTGAAAGTCCTAAGGTTGTATTGATCTGTGTTATATAAATCTTGTTTTCCGTCTGGAGAAGTGAATCAAGAATGACCCCAAAGGTTAAGAAACATTGTAATGCCTTCCAGCCAGGGCATATGTCTGTGTTCTCTATACATTGTGTTTAGCCAAGTCTCATCTTGTTATTTCACCAAACTTAACTAATTGCTAATTGCTGATAATCATGGGACATTCAGCTGGAAGATGAAATTCTTACAATTGTTTTTTTTTTTTTTTCCTTTTCGTTCTCCTTTATCAACTTTAACAAGGGCTTGAAGCTATGTCGGAATTAGTTAGCAGGAGCTCCTGGCTGAGTTGAAACTTTTACGTAATTGAGATTTTGTTTTCATAAAAAGCTTGATCAGGAACTAATTAAGATTACATGATTTTCCCACCTCCTGTTAATTTTCCATGAATAAATACATACATTAATGTATAGTTGGCCCCCCTTTGCAGCCATTCCAGCTTTCACTCTTCTGGGAAGTCTTTCCACAAGATTTTGGAGAGTTTATTTGGGAATTTATGCTCATTAATCCAATACACCATTTGTGGGGCCGGGCACTGATGTTGGATGAGAAGGCCTGGCTTGCAATCTACTTTCATCTCAAAGGTGCTCCAATGGTTTGAGATCAGGGCTCTGTGCAGCCTGTCAAGTTCTTCCACACCAAACTCATCCAACTATGTTTTTATGGAGCTTGCTTTTTGCACTGGGCACAGTCATGCTGAAATAGAAAAGGGCCTTCCCACAAAGTTGGAAGCATAGCATTGTCCAAAATATATTGGTATGCTGAAAAGGACATGCCAAGACGTTTTGGACAGTGCTATGTTTCCAACAACCATAAAACAGCAAAGCCGAAACTCAATACCATCAGGTGGGCCAGCACTTTCTACAAGTTCTACCTTGGGACCCGGCCCATATGTTACCACAACAACCCTAATTCCCACCATTTTTGCTAAACCTTAGATGGCTAAAAGCCCAAACACTGTTTTATTTAGTATATGTCTAACCTATGGACCCCTCCCCCACTTAACATGAACATGATTCCCTTACCAAACCTCAGAAAGAAAAAAGGGCGGATGGGCAGGAATCCTTCTTTAGCTCTAAAGATGAAAAAGGAAGACCTCTGGCAACCCACCTACTGGCCCCTTTGGCTTCCTAGTAGAACTTTCCCTTTCCCGGGTAAGCCCTTTCCAATTCCTGGCAGCCTCTACAGAAAACAACTATGCCACCTTCCAGTCTAAGCTTGGTCATGGCGCCTCTCCACTAATCTGATCTAATTTATTCCATACATTGACTCGATTTCCTATGACTAGAAATCTTCTATTGCCATTCCCATGCCCCATTCAGTTTGTAAAGTCTAATGCTGAAACTCTTCTGTCAACATTCCGCATTGTTTGCATAATAATGCATTCATATGGTATATATTGTATTTAACTGAATAAATAAAACTATGGATATATTATTAGCCTATCTACAGCCACTTCTTTATGGATGATGACACCCCAGGACCTAATCAGGAATGTGCCTCTTTATAATGATCTTGCGGCACCAACATTTGCTGTGACTTGTCCAACTTAAAGGCAGGTAAACTGAAGCAGCAGAAAGACCTCTTGGGAAAAAGACTTTAAGAATTTAAACTTCAATAAACGAGTGACTGACATATCTATTTCCCTGAGAGTCTTTGCACCACTCAAAGTATCACACTTCTGGGTGTGTGGAATTGCAAATTTTTGCCTCTGCACCTAACTAGTTAGTATGTGGGTTACCTGCATAATGCCCAAATAGTAATCCTACAACACATTCTTAATACAATATTACTGCTACAAGCAATAAAAATATACAAAAAAAATCAAATTACAATATTAAAGACAACAATTGAATCATCATCATTCAAATGTCTATGATCCAAAATTTAAATATATTTAAATAATCACTTATTAGATTCCAAATTAAATGTTCATCTTTCAAAAATGCATATATTTATTGCTTAAGATAACTTTTACATGTTATTTCACATGAATACAAAAGTTACATGCTATTTTAAAAAAAAAAAAAATCAAATATAACTACAGCTCGACAAAATAATGCAATTTGGCATTTTTCTCCCAAAAGCAATATTGTACAATGAAATCTTTAAGTTTGATGGTTATATTGTGTACACGTTTGCGGTTGTCTGGGGAGTACTTCAAGATTCCATTATGTCCCCCGTTTGAAAATGGGAAAAGTGTTTTTGGATGACAATCAGAGCTTTTCTTTTTTTATAACAAAAAAGGGTCAAAAACGCTCTAAGCATTTTATACCAAATGTATTTCATTTGCAATCTGGCAACACAAATCCGTTATAGAAAACAATGTAAGTAAATGTAAATGCAGTCACCTGATGAAAAGCCAATGTTGAAAAATACTCCTAATGACTGCTTCTTATGCATCAGTGCACCTACTAATGAGCTGCCAAAGAAAGCCTCGCCGAGCCTAGAGATAGAGCAGGAATGTGAGAAGCCTGAGATGTTACTTCCCTGCTGCGATCCTTGCTTTTATACTAACAGGGCGCACAGACTCTGAGCTGCTAATGAGCATTCTATATAGAGTGTCCGAACCAATGATATCTGCAGACAATCTACCTGTCTCCTTTCAAATACCGAGTTAAAAAAAAGTGTGGCGGTGAGAAACCACATTGGATCATTTCATTAACCCCTTAAGGACAACGGACGGTCCCCTAAACCCATTGAAAAGAATGCATTTTGAGCCCGTACATGTACGGGCTTTGTCATTAAGGGGTTAAATAATTCAGAAAGATATTGATTTGTAACATCTAGTTTTGAACATCCGCGGTACATATGTTTGGACAGAACCCCTCATTCGCACGCACACTCTGTCCATTTATATCGTAGTTACGGACCTCTATTGTATTTTAGCGGACGATCATATAGAGTAGAAAAAAAAAAAAAGTTTGAAGAATTATACTTAAAATATTCCAAGGTTAACATGAAACCGATCGCTTGATTCATGGTATCTTGCCCCAAATTAGGACATTTGAAATTCCGTATTGATGTTTCAATCGCGCGAAGGCAATTTAAAACATTTATTTCAAAGATATATGCCTAACCCTGTGCATCGTTAGAAGGATGCCAGCAGGTTGCTCATAAAGGCATTTACCTAACTCTGTTTGCAGAAATTCTCAGTCTTCTAAACGGAACGCTTACTGCTTGACACCTTTCAACTTTTACTACAAGCTGTCCATGCCATACATCTTGATGACACCGCACTTCCTTTGAGTTTTTAAAAGGCCGGCCTTTTATTGGGGGGGAAAAAAAAAAATAAAGCTGGCCGTTATGAAAAGAATGAATGATACGTAACATTCACAGCCTGACATGGCTTAGATCATAGCTGAGTAAATTTAGTTCTGAACAAAAAAAACCTAAAGCAATTTTCTTTTTTAAATGTACCATGAGATCTGCTGACTCCAGCATTCACAATAAAAAAATGTATTCAGATCACAGTTTTGCTGTAGTTATGAATTCTGTATTTTTGTCCTAAAATTGTGCTTTGGGGAACATTGTTTCCATAAGAAACTCAAAGTACATTATAGAGTCTATGTTTGTAATGTTTAAATATGGATGCAAATGGTTTAGTGTTAGTCGGTACGTTATAGTCTTCTACAGTTTCTTTAATAATAAGATGTTTTTGGCGTGTAAGGTTTTTCAATTAGGTGCAATCAAATTACGTGGCAGCGATTTTATGTCCAAGAGTAAATTAGTAAAGGGGACCCATGGATGCCACCATTTGGACAGGTGAAAAGTGGGCTGTGAACATGCATGTTAACATACATTGGTTATTTAATGCTATACCTTTTCATTCAGATTTAATTAATTTTAATTTTGATTTAAATTTATTGAAAGTCATATGCCACCCTGGCATATATTGGGTTAAAAGGCATATCATGGGACAGAGTGGCATATAGGGGGACACTTACATGCCCAGACACTAATATACCCACTTACATACCCAGACACTTACATACCCACTCTGACACTTACATACCCAGACACTAATATACCCAGCCTCTTAGGCCCGCCTCCTCCAGAAAATTAAAGAGGTAAGTCTACCGGATACGCCGATGACTTTGGGACGGCACAGTGCTGCCAGGGTCCCGGTCTTGCTTCTGGAGCGGCGCTTGTCACAGAGAGATCAATGATCTCCCCAAACGACTCTGCTTCCCAGCAGTGGGCGGGCTATCCCAGCAGTGGGTGGGCCATCCTGGCGCAGAGGAGGCGTCCCCCATGGTGAGGGCACGCTAGGCCGGGAAAGTTACGCGTGTAGACAACCTCCGCTGCTGCCCAAGCTTACGTCGGAGCTCGGTGGTAGACGTCCGGTGGAAGTGCTGGCAGCAGAGGATTTTACCAGACAGGAGGATCCAGGTCCCCTGCAGCGCTGCGGGGGATCTGGATCTTAGTCTCAGTCAGATTTGATGTCTGACCTCAATTATAAGGAAAGAGCATTTGCTCTGAAAATACCTTGTCTTATAATCAAGCAAATACGGTAATGATAAAAAAATAGCGGACTATATGTTGGCTTCCTTTTTCAGTGAAGCTTATCCATTACAATTCTAAATGAATTATGTCACTTTGAAGCAAAGATAATTAGGCACTGTGTAATTATCTCTGCTGTGAAAGATTTCAATGATTTAATAATGATATGTGTTTCATAAAACACATATTCATAATAATCCGATGTACCTGCAAGAGAACAATTTGTCTGAAGCTCTCATCAGCCATGTGAACGTTAAGGTAAGAATAGTGTTATAAAAAAGTAAATCCCGCTGAAAACAATGGAAAATGTCATTTAATAAAGTTTCCTCTAGTTTGTAGCCAGGAGACACTTTCCAAATCAGCTTTATAAGTTGAAGTCTTATTGTATTTTGTTTATTTACTGCTACGCCCCTTGATGGTTGATCCTAACTCGGTAAGTTCATGCTTTAGTGTATTATTTTGTTATTACTCCCCAAGATGGTTTTATCTTTTATGTCTTATATTTGCCGCTGTTTCCAGAACCTACATTTTACTGCAATAAGCAATATATGTGTATTAAAAACCCACCTAATATATATACAATGGGGAAAAGTATCTCTTCTTACTTTTATCATTCTTCCCCATTCATTTATCTCTCTCGTGTTGTTAATTTCTTAATTGTTGTTGATTGGGTCAAGCAGCTGTGCGCGAGGAGAAAGGAGAGTTAACTATAGAATAGGAAAATGATCTGGTATTGCAGGCCCTCCCACTCTTACACTTTTAAATTAAAGGGACACTCCAGCCATCATATGCATCATACATTTTTAAATTGTTTGTGTGGATTCTGCAGAATCTCCTTAAATTCATTTGCCCCCCCTCAGCTAAATGCCCTGAAGTAGATGCATTCCTCCGAATGCATCTCCCTGCACATGAGGTTTTCTCCTCCAGCCAGATCCACCGCTTGCTCCATTGCCACACTCCCATTGATTTTATTAGAAGTACTATCCTGCCACTGATTGACAGCTTAAATAGCCAATCAGTGGATCTGAGATTCACCGAATGGCTGCAAATTCTGCTTTTCTGCTAATTGCTTTCATTTTTATTTATTTTTGTTTTAAAATAATGCATAAATACTCACAGAGGGTTAGGATTGCTCACAGAGTACCTATATAGTATCTCTAGTAGGGGTGTGAGCGATATTAGATTGCCCCTTTAAGTACCTGAAAAAATTACACTGATTTTTAAATAACAAACACAACTATTTACAGAAAAACTGTGACAAGTCCACCGAAGTGTCTGTCTTGCAAATAGCGCGGACACTTTACAAACGTGAGGACATAGATAACTGTTTACAAATTACCTACAAAATTACATAATTATTATAGTATTGGCATAAGTATATAACATGTATAATTATTTAGAACAACATCCTCCTGACCAAATGGCAATTACAGAAACCATCAGGTATCAAATCGTGCCCTGTGCTGTGTTTATACAATATTGTGTGGTTATCAGGATTTAAATTCGAACATAATTTTAAGGATGCCTATTATGGTCTTTATCTTTCTCTCCCTAATGAGGACCCGTAAGACAGCCAGATGAAACGTTCTTGTAATAGTCATTATGAATATTTAAAATATAGGTTTCAATTTTCAAATTTGTATCTACTATTAAAAGATGGCTTCTAGGCTTCTACTCTTCTTGCAACTCTAAATAAATTTCATGGATTAATTGATTTTTTGAACTGTGGCGTTCTCTCCTTTTGTCCTCAGGCTTCAGCCATGATATTGACTTCAAAAAAACTACCACCCTCCCCAACACGATGCTTCTTTTTTCTCTCATCTCCTACTTCTCACCTATTATGATTTTAAGTCTTCTCAAATAAAATGATTAGACGGAGCAGCCGCTACTAAAAACGCTGTAATGGTGGTCAGATACTTACCATCCAGGCACCTAGAACCCAAGATTTAAGGAGCCATACTTCTTAAACAGTAATCTGGAACTTGTTGCCAAATACTAGCAAGATATAATATATGAATAATAATTCTGAAGAACTTTATCTGAGCCTTGTGTTGATCGCTCCTTGGTCTTAGTGGTGTTGCTTGTATAAATATGCTGTCTAGCAAATTCTGGAACGTTACAGGAATGAGTATTTAAAGTGAAATAATGTTTAATTGCACACCCTAAGGTTGATCACATTACACGGGCATCTGAAACAGAACTCTTCCACAAGAGTAGTCATTAGCCGCCACAAAAGAATATCTTGCTCTGCTCTGCTCAAACTTTTATCCTCATTACAGAATGACGGATATTTGTGTAATTGGTCTTTGTACAAATGTGGCACAAGACTACCTACCTGGTGTAGAAAACCAGAGAGAGTATTGTGTTCTCCATCAACTATTCTTCAAGTGTTCTTCAAAACAGTGTGTGTGTGGTGCACATAAATGGAAAAAAAATTGTAAAAAGGTTGGATTTGGGCTCATTTCTTTATTCCAGGGGTCTCCTGGGTATCAATCCTACCTAGTGTCCCCCTAGTTCAGGCACCTCAGGCAGGTGCACGGGACGCCTGGTAATAAGACCGTCCTAGAGTACTTTTGGCACACTTATTTGTATTTGTTGGTAACCCTTGAATTGCCAAAAACCGAATTTGTGTATCTCGTACCAGTTGACGGAGGCTATAATTACTAGATGGGCATATCTTCTTCAAGCAAATAAGCGGGGCATCTTTAAATTGACCAGGGCTTAATTGTAGCATATTTTAAAGTAAGTAGACAGATGCTGTCCAAAAACACATGCAGTTTTTGGTTATTGAGTTTTCTCTTTCTGTCTCTATACATATACATAATATGTACACAGATATATACAGTAATTCCAAGCATATAAAGTTTACCTTTTAGAAGGATGTATACATAGAGTGGTCAATACAATCGCAGAACGTATGTATATTTTGAAATCCTTTTATTTTCACCCAAGAGGAATGCTTTTTTTTAGTAATGCGACTCATACATTAATGAAATATTCTGTATACTCTATACCGATTCCAAATCATTGTTACTGTTTGTTGATAAGTCTCTGAAAAGCTCGGTTCTAATTAGTCCGTGGGGGAATTCCCTTCCTGATCAAGATTTTTTTTTTCTGTGCCACAAGGCATTTATCTTGAGAATAAGGTTCAAAAAAAGAAATATATCATTGTGGAGTCTGTCTTACCCCATTACTTTGATGTAAATATTTAGAAGACTCGTCAGCTATCAAAAGAATGAAAATAATTGTTTGGCGGTTCTAGGATTTCTTCAACATATTCCCTACATTTAGGATTAAAAAAGCACATGATTCAGTGTATTAAAAATATCCAAATAACAAACTTTACATGTCCAACTAATATTGTATCAAACAAACAAGGAGCTTAAATGCCCATTTGACTCCTTCCAAGTGTGCCTGTTTGATGAAGACTCTCTGTTTTCCTCTTTTCTTCCCTGATTTTTTAGGAGTTCACAATGTCTGGTGGGACTTGGTCTGATGATAAAGCATCGCACCGTAGTCTCACGCGTTTCGCACAAGACCTTATGATAGGTGTCTATTATTAAGCCGGGTTACACATAATTTACTCCCTGGACTCTACTTGCACAGTTTTAACAGACTGTGCATGAACATCCAGCATTCAAATATACAGGCATGGGGTCCCATGTAAAGCTATACAATAGCTTAAAGGAATAGTTTAACCCCTTAATGACAAAGCCCATACATGTACGGGCTCAAAATGCATTGTTTTCAATGGGTTTAGGGACGGCCCATTGTCCTTAAGGGGATAAAACATTGCATAGTGGAAGGCTCTGTTTTTGGTGTGTGCCTTTCTGCTGCGGACCTTTTGGGGTGGCCCTAGAAGATATGGTCCTCCTTAAGCTCCAGCCTAGGAGGGAAGAAGGGAGTTACATATCCCCCATGTAGGGAGCGCAACCTCAGAAGAGGAAGATTGAGGATCCAGTCTTCACTGTGGCCTTACTGCTTTGGAGCAACGACACTCACCTTCATACGATGACAGGCGAGCACGAGATACCTTAGGTTGAAAACATACCGTATGATGCAGCAGCAAGATGATATACACAGCACAGCAAAAAATAACAGACCGTTTTGTAATTAATTAATTAATTAATTCATTAAATGTGATTAACATGTATGTAGGTATAAGAATTAGGATGATGCATAATAAACAAAATGTCAGTTTTCCCCTATATATATTTATATTTAACTTGTAGCATTAATTATTACCACTGAACAAATTGAGAATATAGCAAGATTCTAGTTAATATACTTATTATTTTTATTGGAATGCGTATAATAAAATTTAACTACTACTGTTAAGATATTGGTTTTGTTATAGCTGATGGAAAATCTATTTATCTAAGCTGGTAATATGGAATATATTGTTTAAAATATACATATTCAGCTCAGCACCTACCATTAACAATATTGACCTTTATGGATCATACTTTATAATAAGTTCATTCTGTACAATATATATTTTTTAACATACTATATTGACACGTAAAGTCGTTTTCTCCCGCAATTTAATTTGTTAATTAAATCACCAGCAATACATCTTTGATGCTCATAAAAAAAAAGTTTAATGGATAAAAATACTTTGCAAATCTTAAAGTTCAAAGCCTTGAATTTAGATGTTATACTAATCAATTTAAGCTTAATTTTGACATAAGATCTAACCCCCAGCTGATAAAAAAAAAAATAACTATATCCTTCAGTTCCTGTAAATGAATGGCCACGGCTATTATTTTAAAAGAATAATATGTGACACACTGCATAATTATGTTCTAAAAATGTAAATTATACCAAGACTACTAAATAACGCATGGTTCAATTTTACTTTTATAGTTGGAGTTAACAATTGGAATCTTTACAATGGAAATGAAATTGAAGAGAACACTTTTGCCTACAGCTAGCTTTAGCATTTGCGTGACTTTGTAACGTAACATTCTAAAAGGTCACAACGTGTGGCCAGAGGGACAGATATAGAGGTCTTCTGCTTTGTATGGACCTCCTCAAATTCTAGATGTGTTCTTTGATTCAAGTAGAGATTAAAGATACAATGTCACAACATGTATGGATTTGTGAGTTCCATGCTGCTGTTAGTTGGTTTTTTACCATATACCGGTATATTCATATTCCCAAGAAACCTTTGAGAACAGATCACTGTACTCTAATGATTATGAATATACAGTTATTGCACTTAAAGAGATAGGGCTCATCAAATAGTAAGAGTACAAGTTGTGAAAATAAGAAATCATTAAAGGCTATAGCCAAATTTCACCTACTTTGTTATTTGTGAAACCAATTAAACAGCAGGCAGCTGTCCCGACCGCTTTATTAAAATTCAGACAATCATTCTCACTGTTTTCGATTATGTGTTAATATTTTCATTATCTTTCCCATGACATGGAAGAAACTGCGAAAACAATTGTAAACAAAATGATCGCAAGGTTTTTTTTTTACGGTGAATATAGTAGCAAGTACATGAACCAGTGATAGAATTGCAAATGTAAGCTATTAACACTATATTCCCTGGTTGGAGAGAGGGATGGGAAACCTATCCCACCCTTTGGTTTGAGATCAAACATTGAACTAGAGACTGAGTTTTCTGAAGCAGCTACAAAACAAGGTTCAAAGTTGAAACCAAATAAGATATGCCAGGAGGACTATCTTAAAATCGCATCATAATATGTTTAGTGATCATTCGTTTACTGGTCCCCTCATTCCCACCATCTCAAGGACTCCATAGGTCTTCATGACCTGATGGCAGCATGTATGAAATTGTATTTTGATACTGACTTTTTACACTGATTTCTGTGAATTTAATTTTGGGAAATCCCCTTTGAAATGGGAAATGAAAAAATACCCTTGCACCTCACTACGTGAGTTGGTAACATCACTTTTTTCTCTGGGATACAACATATGTCACAGTAAGAGAACCTCTTCTTATTTTGATTCATTTTGCCAACGGCCTTGTCAGGAAGATGGTATGCCCTCTATACCATGGAGTCCAAGTTCCTTCAGCTATTTTAACATAGGGATATTATATATGTGTTCTTTTAGGCCACCACCTCCTCAGGGCTTTCGCTAATTCTTCTTTGTAGGTCTGTTGCTTAGCTCCGGTGTAAGCAGACAATACTTCTGTCTTGGTCATGGCAGCCGCCTTTTGATCCTTCCAAGGATAGGCCTGCCCATAGTGAGTGTGGTTCTCATTCACCACCAGCACATTCCCCATGCAGACTCAAAGTAATGTAAATCCATATGGAATGAACTTGGATGTTTCTTTGGAAGTGTCTTAAACCCTTCCACGGATGCTCCACCAGAGCCCAATGCTCTTTTTCACAACCTGGTGACCATTATTATCAGGAAGGGACTTGAAAATTGATTACGGTTAAGTACTAGTAGTTTCAGACTCAGCGGCCATGGTACTGGACTACCAGATTGCAATGAGTTTGTCAAATATGCTTTGGATATATTAAATACTAATTCTAATATAGAGTTTCTCGGTTATCACTTTCCAGAAATGAGATTTTTCTTGAAAGCAACATATAAGACTCTGTAATGTACATTGACACCTATTGGACTATACTAGGTAATGCAATAACAACCATTATTTGTATCAAAATATCATAAAATATTTCTGAAATACATTTTGAATGAAAATAAAGGGTTCTTAGTTTAATGTCATTAATAGAAACATATAGTTTGATGGTAGATAAGATGAAAAAACGTAAATCAGTCCTTGATCTTGTCTTAGATTTCGGATGTTTAAATCCCCTGACTGTATTAGCCTTTACCACTCCTGGTTGGAAGCTGTTCCATTTATCTACCACCCTCTAAAATGAAAACTTGCCTAAGCAGAACATCACCTTCTTTTGCATAATTTATAATTCATAATATTTTAATGGATTAGGCTTTCTTATCTGCAGTTTCTTAATGAAAGGTTGTTTACAGAATAAGTATATCAATTTAAACAGATTACTTTAAATATAAATGTGTTTTTATAATTTTTTTTATTTAAAAAAAAATGTTATTTAATAAACATTTTAATAAAATTGCATCATCCTTTGAAAAAACTGAGTTTAAACTCCATACATAAATTATTACAATCAAGTCACATATCCCATTATTGGTTTAAAATGGTCTTAAGTTCCCGTTACTGTAACAATAATTATAAAATGTAACATTTTGCATACAAGTCTATTTGAAAAAGCATAAAAACAATAGATGATAGGAAATCTCTAAAATGGAAACTTTAGATAAATTATTAACTCAGTTTCTGTACATTCTGGGCTCATTGGGTAATGCATTAGTTGGTGGATAATTGCTGTGAGGTCTTCACACCAAGCATAATAAATCTTTTATTATTGATATACATATCTTTAAATTCAGATTATACTTACCTTTAAACTAGCGTTCCCGGATGTTTCGATTTTGGCCAGTACTAGTATAGATGCATGCAGTGCCTTGACGTTTATACAGAATATTTTACAGAATACATACATTTTTCTCATTGAGGTATATAACCAATAACCATACTATAAAAATCATGTGTTGAGATTTTTTTAGAACACAGAGATAATCTTATTGGCATGCAATATCAAGAGTGTCATAGATGGTTTAACTAAGGTTTCCATAGGTCTACTGTGCCAGAACCATGAATTTACCATATCATCATGTTACAATCGGTGTATAACCGTAATGAGGGGGACATAGCGAATGTGAGATTCATGACTGCACTCACTACCTGCTTATCATGTTGTGAGAAGAAACTAAGCGGATTTTGTATTCCGACTTATACAATTTTGTGTGTTCTGCTAGCCAGTGTGACATATCTGACGAAGGTAGTGTCAATAATGGTGGTACCAAAAATGACATTTAGGATGAGATCCCCACAGCATGTGGATTAGAATGTTGGATATCTGGGCCATAGTTGTTTTTTAAAAGCTCCTCAACGAGACACTCGGTCAGCACATATGGGGTTTGTGATGGGAAAGATGTAATCAGTGTTCTTTAGCTGTCTCATCAAAATAGGGGTGAGAAAAATATCACCCCAATGCACCTATGAAAAAATAGATGCTCCTACCATGGATGGGGAATGTTTGTTTAAATGTTTTTAAATGTTGTCATTTAAACAACACAATCCGCCATAACTGATCTATTCCATTGGTGTGCCTGGCCTATATAGTAAACCAGAGATTTAGGGATATAGGGATAGATCTATAGTGGCTATGGTGTTTCTACCATGGCTTTTACCTTTGCATAAATCTTTGAGTATGCTGCCATCTGCTGGTTATTTTGTAGACTACAGTTATTCCTTTTGCAATCTAGTATTAATGTGATTTGCTAAATATTTTTAAGTACTTTAACATACATATAAACCCAATAGTTAATATTAAAAATTAGTGAAAAACAACCCAAAACATTTTAGCTACTGCTAGTCCATCAATACATCTGGGTCACAGTTTAGGCCACCAATCTGCATATTCTGTAGACAATATGAGTAATATTTACACAACAATTAGTAAAGGTTCTTGGCAAAGTATGGGGTAATTAAACAATAATGAGTTGAATATGTCTGTTTCTTTGTGAGAAACAAAATCAGGAACAGCTGAATTATATCATGTCATTATCTAATGAAATGCATCAAACAAGGGTCGATTTAGGATATGTATACTGTACAGTATATTGATATTCTGTTTAATCTAAGCGCCCCATGTGACAACAGAGGGTGTCCCCAATGGGATTCAACCAAGTTATAAGCAAGATTCTCGACCTTGGCTGGACCTTTTGTCTTTCTATTCAGCATAACAGAAAATATATCCTAGAAAAGAATTTAGCAGCAGAAGAAGGCATCATACTTGCTTTCCATCTGACATAAAGCCATCAAATGTGAGATGTATTTATAACAAACATCGTAAAAATGTTAATAACTGAATAGCAAAATTACAAATTATTTAGAGATAAATATGCAGTAGCGTTCCATAGCAAATAGATAGGAAATAGAGAATAGGTAGCGTTAATGTACAATGCAAATGAGCAGCAAACCAACGGACAAATCCAGTCCACTTGTGATGATAGTACCCTAGCTTTACTCTGTCTCCTGGGATAATAGAGACCAGGACTGACCTGTAACTGAAATCCTGAAGCACTTTATTACTGGAGATGGTCAAGAAGTGATCTTGTGACTCAATTACATTCCAGCATTCCAAAGTAGTCAATTGAATCTGATGAAGGCAGGTAGAATTTCTAAATTTTTGCAAATTTCTTACCTGATATGCCATCTGTGTTTGATCAGTTATCAAGAGTGGAATTTAGGTTTGAGCTGTGGGCACAGTTAAAGACATAAATCACCCGACCCACTTCAAGAAAATTTAACAAACCAAACTAAAAACAGCAGCTCATCTGTTTACTAAATGTCGAGTTCTTTCAAAGTTTGAGTCTCATCAGCAGATGAGTTCATCATTTGTAGTTGAAAAGAGACATAGTTACCCACTTAATTCTTCTTAGTGATTGTCAATAAAGAATTAATTAAAGAAAAAAGCAGTTATGGGTTAGTTCCTTCTTTTTGGATTCCCCACAATGCCTGCGAATCGTCAAGTCGCTGTACATTTAATTCCAAGCAATATAAGTTACGAGCTAACTTGAAACGTGCCCGGGGAGCTGGGAATTGTCTTTAGTGATTGAAGTTATAGTTATTCCAAACTTTTTCATTTTCGGAATGTGAACTGTACAGTATATTGTACAGTAGATATGGTGATATAGTCTGCAAATATCCTATTCTCCTGCATATCCACTAGATGCCACTACAACCTTAAAAAAACATTTAACACAAATCTAATCTGTATTTAGTTTATACCAGAATACGAGTAATTGGAGAGGTTCTATGAAGTGGGTGTGAAGCTCAATGTTAACTTCCACAACATTACATTGGTGATGGAAACCCTTCCAATCTTTAGCCCCTGTTTCTCTAATGACTCTATGTCCATAACAAACATCTGTTTCGGTGTCACTTCACCCATCAACATTAACTTAAAAGGCCTTCATCAGTAACTGGCCTGATTTGAACATTCTTGGCCTCTACTAGATGCCTTCACCTGTAGGTCAACATTAGGGCATCATGTCTGGTTCCTGCCTGTGGACCCCTATGCAGCCTTCTATTGGTGACCAATGTTCCCTCTAAGCTGT
>VKOC01000009.1:15618064-15630369 GCA_009364415.1 Spea multiplicata | reverse complement strand
ATACTCATGAAGATATACCAATCTCTTGTACCACTGGTAACTATTACAATTAAGCTAAAATTATTTTTATTGGTTTTAATTACATATACTTTTAATTATTTACAGATCATAAATGTTGAATTATAGTTCTTTTTCTTTTATGACCAATTTTAAACACCAAAAAATGTGTTGTTCATGAAGTTCCCATATTTTGAATCAATACTTGTGTCGATCTGATTCAGAACCCTGCAATCTGTCTCAAAATGTGTGGCTGATGATTGCTTCTGAATATGTTTTTGTGGCCAGATCCACTGGGAATAATTCCATCATTAGTTATGTAGATAGAAAGCATATGAGTGCACCGTTTCTCACATACCAAACTCCCAAGTTGGACCATACAGGCTGACCTGTGGTCATGCCTGAATGCATTTGTAATTCCACCTTCTAATCACTATCAGACAGATATTTCTACATTCTATGTATGCAATTGCAAAATCAGACAATAGCATTAGACTGCTTATGGCGTTAGGCTACAAAGGAGATCCCATGTACTAAGATTCTTGGAAATACCACATGAGGATGGCTGTGATACTAGCAATCGCAGCAGTTTTTTTTCTGTGTAACAATTTGTAGGGAGTATACCCTTCATTAAAATGACATTCCTAGAAAAAAACAATATTTTAGCTTTTTTGATCATATAGATCTAATATAGATAGAGATAAAGAGAGATAGATGGATGGACATGTTTACCAACATATAATATTTTTGTGATGCCTTTTCAGGGACAAACGTTCGTAGAGTAAAACGTCGCATAAGTATTCAAGACCTCAAACGTTCCTACTTCTGATATGAGGTGGACGTCTTGAGTCTTAAAAGCTTGACTCTACATCATACTCTGTAAATCTTAGCCCACTAACATGACTCCAAGCTTCTCTATCTTCTCTGGGTAAAATATGGCAATAAACATTTATGTTTTCATTCAGGTGTATGACAATGTAGAGTAAAACGTACCGAACTATTGTGATCTTATAGGTCAATGGTTGGGAAGAGCCTTTGAATGAAACCCAAACATTTCTTTCCTTGTTACAGAGTTGCCCATGAGTAAGAGCTAATTTGGTGCAAAACACATTAGGTGTGGTCTGTTTCGAGGTGTGGAGTGCCATTACTTCGTGCCTATCATTTGCGTAACAAGATATAATGTTACTATTTCTTAGCAGGATGAAACAATAACTCTCAATTCAAGAAACTTCATAACATTTCACAATCTGATATAAAGGAAAACAAAACAGAAAAACATAAACTGTATTAAACATCGGTCACGTGGGCTTCATTCATATCTGTGTCAAGGGACTTTTTTTCTGAATTGAAAATTATCTTCTTTTTCCCAAAGTTTTTTTTTTCCCATATTTTACAGAGGTATAGGGCGCTCTGTAGAAAATTATTCTGCTGCAAACGATGAAAAGTCGCCGGATCACTGATGGAATGTTCCTAGAAATTGAGTGATAATAAGACAACGTTCAAACTGTGCACCAGAATCCCTTTTTATATACAACCTCGAAGTGTCTATCTTATAATTATAATGTAGATTTAATGTGCGTTATGCATGAATTCTTCCTTTAGATATGTTTTTACCAGTTATAAGGGTTTATTGTAACTTTAATGATTGTATGGCATACACTTGTGACAGTCTGGGAGCTGACACTCAAGCAGTTGCCACATTTTGAAGATATAATATGTGGTTTTACGTAATATCTTCATAAAATAGCAATTAATTGACATCCCCAATGCTGTTTTACGTCTAATTTGCATTTTTTGTTCATGTGCATCAAAGCATTTTTTTTAAAAAAAATCAGAATAAATAATATTTCTTTTTTTTATTCTTTGTTTTTTTTCTACTTTGTACATTTGCTACAACTGATTTTCTTTCATTATTCTGTTATACGAACACAGCATTTTTTCTCCCCGATATCAATTAAATATGCACCCATTGCCCGATGGCCATTTAAATAACTAAGAAGACGTAACTTTTGACTTGCAATAGCTTAATTGGGTATATACCGCATTTAATGTTTTCCAGGCATTTTTAATAGTTCTGACTGGTTGACACAGAGTTACCAATTTAGACCTTATTTGTATTCCGGAGGAATACGCGATTATTTTATCGTGCGCCGATTAACAACCACTCATGGCATTAGACAGTCATTTGTTCTAGTAGGGGGAAAAAAAAAAAAGAAGAAGAAGTGATGTGCGGTGGTCTTACGGTATCTTCAATTAGCTGTTAGCAAAAGATTTGATTCTGATAGCAAAACCAGCAGAGAAAAAAAAAATCTTTTAAATTAATTTGAAGATGCCTACAGTTGAAGAAAGGCAATGTTTTAACAGGGCTATGCAAATGAGTCCAATTTAGCATCTTGTATTGAGCTGGAAACCATTGCTAAATGATCAGGATAGCCAGTCACAGATATTAAAATGAATTATATCTAATCTGAATTTTAGTCACGGTACATTAACTAATAGAAAGTTATTAACATTTCAAGAGAAAAAAAAGCTTTTGCCTGCAAAATTAACAGTGGCTGAGATGTGACCTGTGAGCCGTGGAGCCTGATCACTCTAATGACAATGTAATGGCATATTTACATTAAAATCTCTGCAGCTAATATGTGATTCAGAATTGGATGTTAAGGCGAGGATTATTTAGCCTGGCCTGTTGGCCTTTTTCTAAGTAGTTTTTTTTTTTTATTTCAATACAAATCTGAAACTTTTTGCTTCATGACTATTTATGTGACCATTTTCTATGCCGGTGTCTCACTGTCTTCGTATGTAGCGCCACAGAACTCGAATTTTTTATTTTTTTTTCCCGTATTCTTTGTTCTCCGCTACTATATTTCGTTTTCGCTAGCGTTAGAGGCGGATCGGTGGCGGCTTCATTGTGGGTAAAAGATTTATGCGGGCTTAAGTACGCCATTAGCCTTACATGGCCATAGGTGATAAGCTTAGGAACCATGCAAGTGTATGAAATTGAAGCAGTTTAAACGTATGAAAGATTAAAAAAAAAAAAAAAAAGGCTTATTGGTGGTTATGTATAAAAATGTCGTTATTTCTTAGACTAATATTTTCATCTCTGTGCTTGTGTACCTGATTAGGTTTGTAAATAAAAACAAATAACAAACAAACAAATATGTTTATTCACTAAGAACTCAAGAACTCAAGAGGCTCTAAGGACACGGGATGTGGGGGGGGGGTTTACTTTTAAAAAGGATGTACTGTGAATAAGTAAATGAATCAACCGCTAAGCCCCCCAGGCAGAGGGGACAAGGTCCATCAAAGCATCCCTTTTGTGGCAGGAATAATATTTTACGTGTGTTTGTTCAGTTAGTGGCACCAGAAAATGAGGACTAAAACATAAAGAACAATTATTTTTATTCTCACACAGGTTTTGCTCACTTTGAGTGCCAAATAGAGATAAATAGTGATTGTCAATACATACTCCCTGGTACCCATCGGGTGCTTGGGTGGCTTACAGTAGGAAAAATGGTCTGAATGGTTCTTATCAGCCATAAAATTCTATGTTTCTTGGGGGGAGCGGCATGTGATAGATCTGTGCCTCTCCTAAGGAGTTTTTAGCAATATAACTCCCCAGGCCAATGGGCAGCGCTGTGGGACAGAAATGTCTTATTGACTTTTTAAAATTAGATCATATCTGGTATAGAAGGGTGGAGTGAGGGAAGGCACTGTATAGGATTTGTCTCTCCTATACATTTTTTGCTTATGTATGAATCCCCATCCCACTGGGAATGAGATGAAAAATAAGATGTAGGACGGCATCTGTGCATGCCTTATGGGTTTTCCACACATCTCACTGATGGATGAGTGTGTAGGGGGGTATACTCCACCACATCTCACCATACATATGGTTGGGAAAGCAAGGGCAATTTTCGTAGCCCCTAATACATGGTATGGTTGGCTTTATCGTAAACATACAAGTTCTGGATGTTTAGAGATTTATTTAGGATATTAGACTGTCTCGTTATCACATTCACCTTGTTGTAACTGAATGGGTACTGATCCACTCAGTGGAACCAAGAGGGAAGTTAGAAAAACAAGGTAACTGTGTAAGCAACACATGCAAAAGCCCTATGAGTCACGTTAGGCTGTGTTAAAAAAAATTTGAGGTAGATTTTCGCGATCTCTATACCCACCCAGAATTATTTTCCCATCATCTTCATGCAATGGCAGTTTGATAGGACATCTATGCCGCCGCCGCCGCCGCCGCACGTATAAATAGATGGCTGAGCTCAAGACCAGCTCCACGGGAGGTGGCTATCCCTGTAGGCCAGTCTGGCCCTTCTCACAAGTCATTCTCGGCCCAGAGTCTTTTCACCTTCACAACTCAGTGATCTATATTGTGCGTTCGGTACAGTTACAAGAGAGATTTCTAATACCCACCAAAGGGGTCCAAGGATAAGAGACACGCTGGGGCAAATAATGACCCAGTTATGCGGCAGGGGCACTGCTGACCCCCTAGAACTGCTGCCTTGGCCTAATTCGCCTAGACGAGAATAAACCACTGGTAGTTGTGAATAATACATTAACAAGTAAAATCATTATTAGTTCAAAATTTTACTTTGAGACACCGAATTAACACAAAAACATTAGTGTGTACAAAAATAAACTAGTAGAAATTGTTTCAAGGAGAAGTTTGTTCCATTTTCATAATGGTAGACTAATAATAAAACCTGTTGGTGTTTTCAATGGCGCTTTTATTCTTAAATAATAAAGGCACCTATTTCACAGGCCTCCTTATGTAAAAAAAAACCAATAACACTTAATTGTGATTAATTGTTATTTGTGCTAGTATGACCCACATCGCTAAAACAAAAATATTGTAGTACACAAAGAGTTCCTATTTTCAATACCATTGCAGCATGTATTATTGGCGAAAAAACACAACTCAAGAGGACTCAAATAGGAATTCATGGTTTTTTTCTTAAGATATTGTCTCAATTGAAGCCATTCAATTGAAAGGATGCATCTGTCTACAAGGACGCAACCATCCAATGAAATTCTAAGGGAAAAAAAATGCAATCACACAAAATAAATTAGAATAGCGTCAGTACACATAACCACAAGGTCACATTTCTGACGTGCTGAATTTTTGCTCAATACTACATCATGGGGCTTTAAATAATTTCAGTTGTGGTATTGGAAAGCTCACATTTGAACAGAATGTATTTCTTTGTTTCATCAATAAATACTGAACTTTATTTCGCTGAAATCACTCTGCGAGATTCCATACAGCCATTAATAATTAGTATAATCCTATTGATTTTTCTTGCAGTAAAAACTGGTATCACATCTTGTTCCTTTTAATGTTTTCGGCAAATTATTAGTTACAAATTATTTAGTAAGCACTAAGCAACCATATTTTTTTATGTAGTCACAGGTAAAACACCCAAGATGCTTTGCCATCATTAAACCCAAACTCAGTGGAGGAGCCAACAATCTATGTTTAGATATAGTTTCATAAGGGCAATATAAATTGAGGACTTCTTTGACCCCAGAAAGCAAGGAGCATCCATGATGAATGAAATCTACTGACTCATTTCGATGACGTTAACTGTCCTCCTATCCTAGCTAGAAAAAAAACATCCTTCCATGACATGTTTCATTAACTGTTTAGTCAAACTGACTCCAGATTACCAATTTCCATGCAGGTCTAAAATCTGCAATATAGCATACAAAATCCTCTATTCGTTGAAGAGGGAGAACTTAACATTTTACCTCCCAAATATCACCATATACTATCAAGGGCCAACCCCAATGAACTTCTCCTCCTGTTAGAAGAATCTATAGAACACTTGTACAGGTTCCTTATTTCCATCATCTACGGGGCCACATAGACCAGTAGAAGCCCAACGGAGCAGCTTAATCTATGAATATGCTGGCATCACCCATGGTTCTTTTTATCCGTCTCAAGAAATTAGATTCTACCAATACCGTATATGGCAATATTTAATAATTCAAAAAAAAAATTCAAAGCAAAATACTCAAGGGGGTACAATCAAATACAAACACGCAGAATATTTGCACTTATTAGTCCAAATCATCTATTTATCTTATACTAGATTGATCTTGATGAAAAATAACCTGTATCACCTTAACAAATCGCTATTGATTTTTTCACAGTAAATATTTTGCCAGGTTTCAAATGAAGATATGCAATTATAACATGTTTTCTAAAATAAAAGTGCTATTGTACACGACTAAACCGAGATATGTGAAAATCATATAAAAATGTGTAATGGGCTTTTGTCCACATTAACTATATAAATGAGAAATATGTAGCTCTAATGTATAGTGTTCATTATCTCTGTATAGTTTTACTTTGCTATTGCTTACATGACAGCAACATTTCTACAAGCCGAAGGATTGTTTCATTAAGCAGACGTTCCTAATGTAGCCAACACACGTGCGGGTGGAAAGCTAATATTTGTTCTACTGACTGATTACAAATGGAAGTATGTATTGTGATGAAAGAAAACAACTTCATCGAAAGGGGACAAATGTGCTAACAGATATGGGTGATTAGCTACCGAGAACAATGCATTTTCAGCAGCCGCTGAACAGTGTGCACTGCTCCTACGCAGCCTGCTCACATTTCTTTTCAGCATAGATATATATCGTACGTGACATAACTGATTACATCATGTCGTAATGTTCTAGA
Source organism: Spea multiplicata (assembly GCA_009364415.1). NCBI lineage: Eukaryota > Metazoa > Chordata > Amphibia > Anura > Pelobatidae > Spea > Spea multiplicata. The sequence goes on along the minus strand of VKOC01000009.1, from coordinate 15,623,666 downwards.
TTACGTTACTGCATGACCACCTTGATAGCATCATTCCGCCGAATTCCCGGACATCATAGAAATGAGCTACATGCATGCCTTAGAACCTTCTAAATGAGCAGACCAACTGGTAACCCCTTAATAGTCCATCTCAGAGATTGTTGTGATTTGCTAATGGCGGGGACCAAACGGTTCTAGTAATGATCCTTAAGAAAATAATGACTTGGCAGGAGGTAAACATTAATTAAGTGCACGGGATTTAAGCAGGAGCTACAAACATAATATACCGGCGAGAATCCTTGGATACTATGAAATCCGATTAGAATAAGTAGAAGTCAGTGGCAGACTGTGTGTCAGTGACAACCCTTTGCACTAAGACCCTGAAATTAGTATAAAAAAATACCTGGAACTATGGGTGAAACCCTGGGGTTACAGGTATTACATTTGTATAAATAGGTAAGAGGTGAAAGCGTGTGTAAACATGTGTTACGAACAGCAATTCTTATAGAATGTTTCTGATGGTTGGTCCACTTTGTACCAGAATTACTCTTTAGAATCCGCATCATTATGTCTTTTTTAAGGTATAAAATCCTAATTTAAAATAAAATAACAATTAACTAAGTTGGCATTTGAATCATCTCAATGGTTGATGAAAGCATTTCCAAATTATAAAATAATAATAATATAAATTATATCATTTAATTGTTTTACTAAATGTTAAGTTCATGTTGCTATAAGGTTAAATATTTTTTCTTTACTTAATTTTAGAACTGTAAAAAAATATATAGTTTAATTAAAAATGATGCTTTATTGCCTTGCATTATAGATGTCTAATTGCATCAAATTGTCACATTTGTTATTACTCATCCATGCATGCCAGAATCGTAAAATTATATAAATATAAACAAGTATTTTCTGCATTAAAAAATCAGACCATGGCCATCAGAATTACATGAAAACCAACAACCTTGAGGGTCTGCGTTCATATTCATACACGATCATGCGCACATGTGTTCTTTCAGGCTAAAGTTAACATTTTTGGTAAAATTAATATTATTATTTATAAAAAAAAACTTGATTCTATAAAAGGTATGTTTCCTGTAGCACCATCACCCTACTTAAGCTTCCATCGTAACAGACCTTTAATTAGACTGTGCAATTTCTAATACGTATTTCAATGTTTTTATCTTAAATTTGGTATGCAACCTCACACGCAGACAGCACGAAACTTGGATGAAACTATCAAAGGTACATTAACTAATAATTGGTCGAATAATAGTCTTTTTAAAGTACTGTGCATATTAAGTAATATCCACTTTATTTAAGTAAAGTGCGTGTTATTTAAGTAACGGACGATGGTTTCATTAGCTGTTACTAAGTGCGCGTTAAAATAGGCATTTTTCTTCTTGAATGTCTGTCTTGTTACTTTTTTCTTAAAAAAAAAAATTGTATCTAGAAATGAGTTCTTATCGAAACTCTAGCATATCATCGATGCTATAGATCCCTCGTAAATGGTTATTTTCCACCCTGTATATTTCTGGTATAAACTAACAGAATTCCTTTCGAAGTTCATGAATGACAGGTTAGAAAAAAAAACATGCTTTAGGCCTGTGTGCTACTCAGGAAATCCAGCCCTTGACCTCCCTATTAAATTGATCAACAACAGTGGTTTAGGGTATAACATTTTATGTAAGCAGGTGTGAGGATCTTGCATCATCCTTTACCCCAAATCCATTCAGCCTCCATACACATAGTTCAGAAATGTCTTAATATTTTTTTATCATTATATTTTATTTATATGGCACCAACATATTTTGTAGTGCTGTACAACGGGTTAAAAAGACAGAAATACAGCCAAAAGCGGACAGATAATATAAAGAACCCTGATTGTTGGACATGTATTAACAAAACATAAATGTATATGTGCTTTTCGAATCAAAATCCTCTTGTTTCCTATATAATAAATAGAAAAAAAACCAATAGTTAAAATTTTCACATAATTTCTCCTTACTATACCACTAAATTGCACGTAAAATGCTGTAAAAATAACAAATGTAATCCAATACATGCTATGGTTTGATGTAACAAGCACACAAGTCCTCTGCCTCATATGGTCGATAATAAATGTATATGTATTTCCCTATATCATGTAAAATAACTCATCTTTGGATCATAAAAATATACACTTTCATTTTTCCCTTTAATTTCACTTTAACGCTTGCTGTTTTGTTAAAAAAGCACATATATATTTTTTTTCAGTTTGACTTTCAGGTTTAATAGCCGTTCATTCTTGCTAAACCCCCCACCAACGCTAATGACTGATAGCAGAAAGACTTCTTTCTAAAGGCTGTAAAATAAAATTCAGTTCCTGCTACTACAGGCTTATTTTGTTACTTGATTAAAAGGCTGACAAGGAACATAAATACATTATTTCTTCCATGGCTGCAAATCACTCAGAACCTTTACCTTGAGAATTACCTACACTGGTATCTATAGTGTATTTCAAGTAAAGAAAAAAAATCAATTTCTAGGCAATCTACAAGAGTATTCCAGTGACAATGACACTATTAAATCCTCTCTCAGGGTCTGATTTATCCAAGTGATTCACTTACAGGCCGCGCATCGGGGCCAGCGCAAGACTTAACATGACCCAGTGTGATGACCTTAGCAAAAAAGCAGAGATATTGAAATACCTTGCGTTATATGTGTGTTTTTAGTAAACAACAAAAAAACAAAAACATAAATTAAACACATTTCCATTAAGATTGCTACATTAGAAGGAAAAATTGTTGGAGTTGTAAAGAGGCAGAAGACCCCTGTTTTTTAACTCAAAACTTTTTTGAACTCCTATAACTTGCACTTTTTTTGAATGAAGGAAGACAGTTTTGGATTATACCATAATAAGAACGATTAAAATAATTTCAATCTCTGCTCGTTTGGGTAAGTCATCGGTATTAAATGATTGATGGAGTTGGGTATGGAGAGATGGCTTCATACCTTCGTATCTTCAGGCATTGGTGGAGCGGACTATACAAGGAGCACCAGAAGAAAGATCTGTAAAACAGAAGCAAAGACATTTTATAGTCAATAATAATTTTTAAAATGATCTATTAATTATTTTGATCATTACCTATCATATGTACACCTACCACTAGAAGTGCATAATTACAGTATACCAGTATACCACAGCAGTTACAAAAGGACTCCTTGTCATGGAGGACAATTTCCTATGTCATGCCAGCTTTCCTGCCATTTTTTTTTTCTATGCTTAAAAAATGTGGTATATTCTAAATAAATTATGTATTTGGGATTCTGTAATTTCAGAGAGCCATTCTTAACAATTTATAAAGTAAGTGACGGTTATAACCTGTGCAATTCGGATGAATATGCAAATAGAATACATTGTTACTAATGTCATCACATCGATTACTGGTTGCAGTTGGTCTCCTACAGTACCATTAATGTCCACTAGGAGAAGAAAACTAAGCGTGTGATCCTACAGTAAAAAAAAGTTTTTTATTAGTTCTCAAAATTAGTCAATTTTGCATTTTTTGTATTGATATAATTAGCTTTAAGTGGTACAGAGTACTTTGACCAAACACATTTTGCTGCGAAATATTTGTAATGAACTGTATACAACGATTATTCTACTTTTAAACATGTATCCACCCCATTGAGTGCTTAGCTTAAAGTTCTTATAGTTGTACTCTTTCTTGAAGATGCCATGTGCCGCTAGAAGGAAAAAGCTTTTTCTTTACAACAGTGTATCAGTGCCACAACTGAAGTTATTCTGTGCTAATGAGAGTCATTTTCAGCCAAAAGGTTCTCCAATGATCCTTTACCAGTCAATGAGATATCTGTCATCAGATTGTCTCGACTGTTGAAAGACTCCTTGCTGAGACCGTAATAAGTACAAAGTGCTATAGATTTTGCAATGAATGAATCGCAGAATGATGTGAGGTGTGTAGCGAGGAAAAAAGGCAATTGTACATTAGACAGGTGTACAATAACAAAGATAATTTAACTTCCTATACATTTACACAACTTCATACTGATATGGACCAACATGGAAAAAAAGATTACAGCAGTAAGATAAATTAAATAAAATATAAGTAAATATTTTTATATAACATACAAAATGTGTCACATGGAATAATATTCAGAAATAAAGTATTTTTTTGCTTGTAATTCATCTTAAGAACAATATTAATACAAATAAACTATTGAAGTAATTCCTACTTTAATAATAATAATAATTATCCTACAACGCGACTTTAATAATAAAAAATGTTCATGAGCTGTATATAATCTTGTTCATTCCGTTAAGGTTTATGTGATAGAAGATCATTTAGTTAATGGCTATGAGACAATGGGGCAGTAAGTAAAATTAAAAACAATCAGTATGGTATTTGTTATAAAGCAGCTCGTAAAAGCAGTCATAATAAACATAAATCTAGAGCGTGTCGCGTTCAGTAAGAGAAAGAAAAAGAAAAAAAAAAGCAGGATTTCCCGGCCTGGCTTATAGAAAACAGGAGGTAGCTGTGTGTAAGGAGCACTGGTTTAATATGATTGGGCTATAACAGACAATCTATTTACAGCGAGCTCTAGGGATCTTATAAACAAATGTTGAGTAATTTCAGCCAGCAGTAATTACCCTTGCAGCTGACAAGGGTAGCATGATACGTTCTCCTTCACCTTCAGTCTAGTCCAGAAGGCATTGTACACAATGCCACTTACTTCTAATTATTTTTGCAGTTCTAGGGATAAAGACCAAAGCATGTTATTATAAAACATTTTAGAGCCGTTTTAAAAGCTTGTTTATTGCAACAATTAAAAGCCGTAACAGTTACGGCTCTTACAAGATTCCCTTATAGGGATTGTGATGTTGGGCAAAAAAATGATAAGCAGAAAGCTGTGAAATCTTTCGTTTTTGTTTACTCTCTCTTTTACTTTTTTTGCTTTTCTCTTTTCTTCTCTCTCTTTCTTTTCTCTCGTTGCTTTCTTTCTTTCCTATGTAGACAAGGCTGGAGAAATCAATTTAATTGCAGCAAAGACTGTTATAATTAAAAGATATTTTGACTTACTTCAACGTATGAAATTTAAAGAGGAGCATCGCAATATAATAGGTGTTGAAGATTATTTGTGGTTCTCACTCCTTGTCGTATGGTGAGGTGGCGGCAAAATAACAGAGCATGAAAAAAAAAAAACTGCCTGCTATTTAAGACCATCAAGATTTTCTTATAGAAGACTTGTCCAACCCTCCCAGCCTAAACATCCTCCACCTTCTCTTTCACTGAATAAACATGCCAAGGTAGATCCCGTGAATTAACCCCTTAAGGACAATGGGCGGTCCCTAAACCCATTGAAAACATTGCATTTTGAGCCCGTACATGTACGGGCTGTACCATTAAGGGGTTAAATGCCCCAGACACATGTTCTGACATGGCCCCAGGTAGCCTTTAGTAAGCAGGCAGTGGGATGGAAGTAGATATGGTCAAACACTGCTTGCCTTAATGCGAGGACATGCTCATGTGATAATACTTGCATGCACATGCAAAAAAACATAAAAACTAATCATGATAGTCTTTGAGCAGAAGCATACTCCAAAAAATCAGGCGACTTA
>VKOC01000009.1:15580821-15615835 GCA_009364415.1 Spea multiplicata | reverse complement strand
AGAACGTGTTATTAGATGTTTGTGCGCAGTTATTAATTACTGCCAGGCCTATGGATAGGTTGTTTCTCTTCAAAACAGGCATTTGACATTTTGTAAGTCTAGCCATTTGTGTCAGCTGTGGAAAGAGAATTGTATGTCCTAAAGTGATGACGTGTTTTCAAATTTCAGATTATTCCAGTTACATCTAATAAATACTGATATGTAAAGAATATTTGCACTTTATGAACATAATTACAGGGATTGTTATAAACAATGGATCTGCTCATTGTGAACCACGGTAGGAAAATTCAGAGTCCCGTATCTCTTCTTGGACCATAACAGCCAATACCGAACTCTGGACGGGTTGGGATTAAGGGTGTTATAGTGCAAGAACGATAGAGGGGCTGCCGTTGCGTTTCACTGTTTCAGTGACCACTTTACCATTCTGTAAATAAACACAGTGTGAAGCCTTTTTTTTCTCCTTTAGAATTTAGAACCAAATACATAAAAAAGTAATTTTCCATACCACTGTCCAATTGTTGAGGTAAACATACAATTTAATATAAAGTAACATTGACACCCACCCCTTTCCCCCCTTCTCAGCAGTACATATAGTGCTTTTAACACATTCCTTTGAGGTACTGTACAAATCAATCACGTTCCTGAGTTTTTTGTTTGTTTGTTGGTTTGTTTTTGCAGACAGCACATTAACAGAAATGAACTGCAGAAATTATGGTCCAGATTATATTTTCCCTGTTTACTGTTATGCAGAACAGACAGGTTTGAGGAATACGGTTGCTCACAGAAATGGCAAATCTGGCTTCTCTCGTCTCTCAACTCAACCGTTCATCTCAGTCCAGTACATTTTTGAAGTTAAAGCTCTTTATATTAGCACATGCCACCAACGTAATTGTGAGGCAAACAAAATAATCTAATAATAAAAAAAACAAGAAAATAACATAAAAATAACAAAAAGCACCACGTCAGGCACTTGACAGCAACTAAACCTCAAGAACAGCAGAATGGAATCAACAAATAGGGTTCACATCCTTCCAAGTCAACCCACTTCCATTCTGCTTCTTTTTTCGGGAGCTGACTAGCTTGAACGGAACTTAACACCAATGTATGTTCTTTGTCATATATGATTTAATTCTGTAGAACTGTTGCATGTTTCTTTCAAGTCTACCCTGACTCTTCAGATTCAAGGTTATCGTGGTTGCCTCAGTACCTTTCATAATTAGGACACTACCAAAAAGGGAGCTCTATTGCCCATGTCCCTTATGTTTTATGTGCCAATGTTTGAGGATTATCACTGATTGCAACCAAACATTTTGTTCCATTCAATATATGTATCAAGTTCTTTTTGAGATATGCTAGGTTGAATCTTGCAGAATACATTTTCAAAGTCTTGATATGTCACAGGCCTCAACTGATTGGGCATAATGGCTGAAAGATCTGATGGAGCTATGGCATGGAGAGGACCTACCACGGCTTCCTGACACAAGCGAGCGACATCCAGTCCAGAAAAACCTTCTGTGCGCTGGACTAGGAGTGCAACCTCTTTGTCATTGAGACAGTAATTGTGCTGTGAGAGCAGTTGTATAATAATCTGGTGTCTGGCTGTGCTGTCTGGAAGTGGAATTAAAAGTCTCTTCATGAAATATCTCCTTAGAGATTCATCTATTTCTTCTGGTTTACTTGTGGCACAAATAACAACTATTTGGTCCTCTGGAGAAGAAAGAACAGTGTCTATCTGCATTAGAAATTCTGTTCTCATCCGACTTATTGGACTGTGTTCTTCACTCACATGAGATGAGAGGAGCATATCAACGTCACTAACAAAAATCACCGATGGTTGTCGACACCTTGCCACAAGAAAAGATGCATGGACGATTTTTTCCCCCTCTGTTATCCACTTTGTGACAAGATTTGAGCCAGAAATTTTAAAAAACGTGGCACCAAGTTGACTAGCTATACATCTGCCCAACAGTGTTTTGCCTGTTCCTCTGGGTCCAAATAAAAGAATGCTCCGAGGCAAGGCAGTGAGTCCACTAAAGGCATCAGATCTGATTACAGGCCATAAAACCTCTTCTTTTATGAAAGCCTTTACTAAATCAAGACCAGCAATTTCATCCCAGTCTACTGGATGTCCCTGGTTTATTATTTCATTAGTTACAAGGTCAATGAGGTGCGTGTCTGTGTTCTTCAGCTGTTCGTCCACAGAGTGGTTGGATGAGGTAGCTGTATGAAGACCAGGGCCTTGTAATGGGTGTGGAAGGAGCTGTCTATGCTCGTCACTGTGTTCATTAATTCCAGTGGAGTTGTACTTTCCAAAAGATTCACTTGATCTTGAATTCTTAGAACTGCTGTAAGAAGGTGGTGTTAGAGCTCTTGTGGATTGACTGTTGAATTTTCGTTGTTGATCAGATGCCACTAATTGCTTGGTTGGCTTAAAGGCTAAAGATGTCTCAGAACCTCTGTCAAAACCATTTCCCCTATTGGAGCTGGAAATGCCTGCATCGGACATTCTATACATTGGGCTATGACAATTTCTCTGTTGGCCATAACTATAATTTCCATAACTGGAGTCTATTTCCCCTTGCCCTGCCATGTAGAAAGCCTTTCTTTTTAGTGAACTAGCTGAGCTGTTGGTGAGGGCAGATGGTGCGATTGGTGTCAAACCATGACTCTGATAGCTATATCCTGGTACTGTTGTGGGAGGAAGAGGGGTAGGTGCAGGGATGCCTGAAGGAAGGTAAGCAGAGGGAGGAGGAGCACCTCCAGGGCTATACCCGGACCCAACAGAGGACTGAGGGGGATAACTAGCAGGTGGATAATTGTAACTGGAAAGATTTGAGCCCCCATTGTAACCTGGCACCAGGGCTGGAGGTGGTGGAGGAGGTGGAGGGGGCTGTAAAATTCCAGAACTGTGAAGGGGGGATGGATGTGGAGATGGAAGTGCAGTTGTGGATTGACTGCTGTAACTGGTATGCAAATATGAACCATTATATCCTGTGGCATATTCCTGAGATGGTAGTCCTGAATGAATACTAGGTACCGTGTGACTACCACATGTACTACTAGAATAACTAGGCTCCGTCAGGTTGCTTGCCACTCCAGGGGAACTGCCTATGCTGGCAGAGACATCTGATGGTGGGATAGCTGCTCCCACCCCAGCTTTACTAGCTGCAATAACATCGGTGACACAGTTCATAGGATAAACACTTTCAGAATTCAAAGAGCTCTGCCAAGGTTCGCTTTCATTTTTTCGACCACTGACAAGGCCAGATTGAGCTTCGGTGTAATTACCCAATATAGGTCTCTCCATGGAACCATCCAAGATTCCAGAATACTTTTCTGCGTATTTCTTAAGCAGGTTAGATGCAGTAAGGGCCGAGATGTCATCATTGGCCCATGCATACTGGTATGTACGCTGCAAGTGGCCACGGTATGCTTCAACTTTATGAGCCGGTGACCGTGTAGTTGAAGTTATATCAAAGTGCTGTTCCGGCCACTGTGCGTGCTCCGGCGTCCACTGCATCTTCAAGCCTAAAAGGTAAGGAAACAAAAAAGGGACAAAATACGTTATTTTGATAAACATAAGTAAATATTTGTTATACTTTGCAATCTTATACAAATAACATGTCATATATTAACAGAATCCATAAAATTAAGAAAGAACCAAACTATTAATTATCTTCACAGTGCCCTTAACACGCAATAGACGTCTTGGGTGATAACATTGTACTCAACTATTCAGTCTTTCAGATATCAGTTTCAGATTTCTTTTTTTTTCCCCTCCTCAATCTAAAAATGTGAGACACAGCTGACGGATCACATCTAGGATACCTCTCTTATTTGGTGCTGAACATCTAGTTAGCGTTACATAATGCACAATATGACACAGACACTGCAGGTCATTCCATAATCCAACTCTCATCTAAAGTGGTCCACGACAGTTTCAAATCTGCTTCGTGAAGTGCAACAAGGCAATCTCTAACGCAGCCATCCGTCGCTTTCATCATACAAAGCGTACGACTCGGTATGAATTACAACTGGCTTCTCTCTGCTCCTGAGTTCTGATGTAGAACCTCAGGAACAACATGTGCACACACAAAAAAACATCACTTTTCTGCTGGTTTTCTATTTCTGCTGTTAGCCCCTAAAGTGCCAAGAAATTAAAAGGGCCGATGAATTGCCAAAAATGACCCTTCTACGGATAGGCAGCAACTAAATCCCATTACCACTTATTACCACTCTTATGCTGTGGTTTTAATGTCACATTGACTGTAGTGTTGTGCACAGCACCTATTAACTGGTTATGTTGAAATTAACTGATGCTCCCCAAAAACAACAAAAATGAAAAAATGACTCACATTATTTCTATTATATCTAATTAAACTCAAATTGCTATTGCCCTTTCATGCTATCAAGGCCATTTGTACGTTTTATAATTAAATCATTTTAAGCAGCTATTGTGACATACATTGTAATATTTGGGAACCCAATATTTCAATTCGCCCCCAACTAAAAGAAGCCCTATTCAAAACACAGTTTGCTAACAGAATGGCACATTCATTCCCTACGAATTTCTGCACCAGACCCTGGAAGTTAATTAGCAGGATGATGCTGCGCTAATTGTGTTAATTTACAAGATTTTAGTCAAAGAGAATCATGCCAAGCCTGGCACCGCTGTCATGTTTCCGACTTAATGACTTTGAAATACCAAAAACAAGGTGGGAAGGATTGGGGCAATTACACAATAAATGAATTAAACAGCAGGATTCGATTCCTAATATATGTTATTGCAATTGCATTGATGTGCAATTAGGTTTTTGTGCGAACTACATACAAAAAAAAAAAAAAAAAAAAAGCTAAAATGCAGCTTTTTTTTGCGGAGTCTTGCGGAGAGAATCCAGTCTGATGTTTTAAGTAGGCTTCTCATACAGATGTATTAAAGAGGAAAGTAATACTTTACGGACATGTACTACTGTTTTGTTTTATCTTCTCTTTATTCTATTTTATATCTATTTTATATTCTGTATAGGTGATAACATGGCTATGGTACAATATGAGACAAACAAGGGTTAGGCTGAAACGGCAAAACTCATTTGCATGTTGTCCACCCACAAGACTCAAGCGCAAAATTAGTCCATGTCGGTAGTTTAAACCAAAATAGGAGCAATAAGTTAATGGAGGAGAATATTCACACAGATTTGGAGAACAGGAAGATAATGTTGCTGCTCCCAGTGGAAAACACACAATGTGGTTTTCTAAGCTGCATTATATTAGTTATTAAGTACATTGAATTCTTAAATGAAGGATCTGGGGGGAAAAGAAACTCATTCTCCAACACAAAAGCCCGGTCCTAAATGACTTTGACAGATAACTATAACGTAACTATTTGCAGCAAAACACATTCTTTATAAGAATGCTGTAATCCTCGCGTCATTTAAAGAGGAAGTGGGGAAAATGATCCGAAAAAGGAGCAAGAACCAAAAAAGGTATTTTGCATCTCAGAGCTGCTTGATTCTGCAATCTTTAAACAAAGTCCCTCTGGGGTCTCTGCTGTCAAGCTGGATGAGGTAGTATCACCAGGATGACACCTCGGCTAGGGCACACGGGTAAGTGCCTGAAAAGAGTCCTACCGCAAGCAGCCCTGGGAAATAAACAGAAAGTCAGTACTCATGAACATTTTGCACAGATTGTTTAAGCCACATGTTGTTAGTTAATGGTGTGCTTCAGACTAAATAAGGAATACGGAGCCAAGAAGAAATAAATCTGTACACGAGCTCAGATCTGTACACATCTGAGATCACATTGACCAAGCGTATGTTTCTGTATTAGAGATACGGCTGGCAGTGAATTATTGGAGTTGTCAAAGATCATATATTTGAAACTGCCCACAATGACATGAAATAGGAGACCTCTGGTAATATATACATTTATTGTGTAAACTTTAGCTTAGGTAATGTCTCGGCTGACTGATGGGAGTTATAATCAAGCACTATAAAGATCCTGACCTTGGTCAAAATGTGGCATTTACATTAAAATATAAATTTAATATAATAAATATATATATATATATATATACTGCTATTCCTGTGCTTGAAATTTGTGGAATTTTGCCATTTTAACATTCTCTTTTTCACCCAATGTCTGTTTGGCCAAGACAGTTGAAGTTGGACATATGGCCACTGGCAATGTTATTCTGCTGGTCGTCTTTGAAAAGATTGTAAGGAAATCCTACAGCCAAGCAGGAATCTGCGACCTTAATCAGATACATACAAGCCAAGAGACAGAAAGCAAATGACTATGTACAAAATCGTCAGCACTCAAAACGATCGAAGCTAAAGAATTTCATCTAGTTTGTGTCACAAGGACCAAAAACACTAATTCCAGAATCAAGTTTGGCTGATGTGTAGTCAGCGCACGTGAAAATGTAGCGGGTGATAAAATGTCATCCGCCTTCAATAAGCATATGCAAAATTAGCAAAAAAGGTCAAATTAACACACTCACCGCCAGAGGCATCAGCTTTTCCAAAAAGGTTAAGCTGCTAAGTGAAATATCACAAGTGAGAAAATTGGAAATCCAAAAAAAAGGGATATACACTTTACCTGAATGATGTTCACTTAAAGGCAATTTCTTGTAAGGTTTTCGGTAAGGTGCAGATAACATTTCTGAGCACTTTTAATTTAATAAATCACTTTTTTATGGATTCCTGCAAGGTTTGACTTTGGACAATCTTGTTTTCTGATAACTTTGAAGACCTAAATCTTCCATTCTTACTGGCCCAGTGCGGAATGAGGTTAGGGGCATCTAACAGTTTTCAAGGCTAGTGACACAGTAATACTTAGCAGATTGTTAAGTGAGGCACACGGTTAACTCTTTGAGTGCATTTTAAATTGGGAAAGCTGAAAATGTCTGATCTAGCATTAGTGGAAAGAAAGTCGGTCCTTTCTCTACGGTAGTTCCCCGGTCACAAGCAGGGTCCTATCTCCACCGAAGGGGGTTCAGCTGGTGCTTACTCAGGCTCGGACTCTCTTGTTTGGGGGCATTCAGAATGTGTCTATGTATTAATTAAGAGAAATATAGTCTTACGTACTCATTTGTTTTCCTTGGTGCCAATGCGTTATACAAGAACAAAAGCTATATTTTCTATAATACTTAGGATACAGGTCTACGGAAAGATATTTCTGGTTTTCAAACGCCACGAGTAGAGCACAATACATTATCTCTAAACCGCTCCTGGTTTCTTATCTGCTTTTTTTATTGCCTATAAAAACCTGCACATTTAACCATGCACAAATACAGACCTATAAACGCACATGCTTTATATGGGGTTCGTTTTAGCATTCCATCAAGGAAAAGATCAGTTTGAGTACATTTGAAATAAGCTGTACTCAATTTTGACCCAATAGACTGAGCTAACAGGGGTCAAAAAACAAATTTATAGGTCTAATGACTGCAGGCCTTAGTTTTGAATGAACAAGCAATCCAGTATTTTAAGAGTCTTTCAGCATTCAACTTAGTTGCCAAATTTTATATTTACCGTAGTTTTATTTAAGATCAAGAAAATGAATAAAAATATAAATATAAATACAGCTACATTTAAAGACGCCATGTACGGTATGCATACGGCAATGTCCTATAAACATTAACTTTTTATCTGAACATGATAGAACATAGCTGATGCTTTTTGTGTATTGTTCAGGATACCGTGATTAATGCTATAATAAAAAAAAGTACCTTCGTGTTCTAAAAAAAAAAATGTTGATAAGACAGGGTGCATTAATTCAATGTCCTTCACTCTAGAGACCTCTGTATAATTCACTCCTGCCTCTGATGGTTGTGGAAAAAAGCTACGTATAAAATTCAAGGCACTGTATTAAGATTAAGTGTCTTCAACACAACACATTTATAACACTTGGAAAACATTTATAGAACTTATTATATGGTAGGGCAGATTTATTGTATTGGTTGCTAATTGACACACTTCCCAACAGGCTTAATATACCTACTAGATACATGATCATATGTTTCGTCACAAATTATATATTTATACATTATATGATCAATCGGTATGCAGACAAATATATGCAAACACTATAAAATGGTTACTTTATTTTAAGAACTCCCGGGCGAGGATGATTTGATTGTAGTAAGGGTAATGAAAATATGTAATAGCAATCTACTTTATGTAAATCATGCAAACAGGTTTTGTTATTTTATATACTACTTGTTATCGCCTGTCTACCCATTGTACAGCATTACAGAATATGGTAAATAACAATAAATAATAATAATTTACATCAACATGGGTTTTGTAGTCTTGGAATTGACTACAAAATGAGCTTCCCTTGTCTAACCCAACAAAACGCTACACATTTCAAAATACATGCCAGTAACATAGGTACAAACCTTAGGTTCTAAATGGGCTGACCTGGAGACTCGTCAAAAAATCATCCCTTCAAAAATTGTCAAGAATTATTTTACAGTGAGTTTCTAATGGGAGCAACCCAACGGTCTACTTGTAAAGATATTCTGAATTATGTTATTATTCAAATGGGGATTTCCGCTGTGATACACCATTCAAAAAAAACAACTAGAATACTTAAGATATAATTGAATTATAGCACCAAATGGAGTCAGCTTTAGATTGTGTGACCCTGAAAATCTGCCTATTCGCCCTAAGACGAAGGTAACAAACATGAAGCTCAGGGTCACACCTTGAGAATTTCCATGAGTCTGTGATCATATCATCACCACAAAGAGTAAATGCCGAACTCTAGTTAAAGACCATGAACCATAAAGAGCCACATTGGTTCTCTTTGTAAACACTTGACATAACAACGTATGGAAAAATATTAGACATTCCTCATTATTCCTTTTTATTAAGTCATATACAACTGTCATTGCCATTTATGCCATACCTACAATACATATTATACTTATGCTTCGGAATGCAATGGACATCATATTGTCAATCGACATTCTTATTCTGTACATTCTTTTATGTCACATTTCTCTTCTTACCCTATATGTTTTTAAAACATCTCATCTATTTCAATGTCAAATTGTATTATCAGAAGGCATATTTTGAAGATTTTGCAAAACAAAGAGTTGTACATGCTGCCCACAGAACTCACAAAAGCATTAAAATGTTACTAAAGTAACCAATTGATGAAAAATGACAGCTTAATCACCATAAAGCATTTTGCATTAAAACCGTTTTTTCCAATTTGAGAAGTAATGTCTCAGAATAATTTAATGGGGGTTAGACATTTAACGTTCTTAAATAACCTACATTTTGCACCTAAATTGACTGCAATATCTATTAATATTAACTTACAAATTTCCTGACTGCTGGAACATGTTTTCAAGGTGTAAAACTGCAATAAAAATGTTAAATTATTTCACCATTTTTTACATATATCAGAAAGAATAATAAATTAAAAAAGGAAATAATATTCAGGAGATATTAGTAGCCTCTTAGGCCCAATAATCCAGTTATTATTACAATTTTAAAAAAGTAAAATAAAACTTATTCTGCTGCCATCCAAAAGTGCTACTGAAAAAATATATAATATTCTAGTTCTTATGGACAATATCTATAATAGATATTAAGTTATAAGCTTCCAGACTGATAAAAGTAGAATTATTTCACAATTTTAAAATAAATGAGAAAGAATAATAATAAAAAAATAGAAAAATAAAAAGATATGGCTAGCCTAAGAAATCCAGTTATTATGACATTATAGAAAACCTAAAATCACAATGGAAAAACTACTAAGTATTCTATTCTAACTGTTTTGTACCTGGAAACTTGCCAAGAGTCTCCATTTGAAGCACTGCTTGGCCAAGACTCCAAGCCGTGGGGTTTGCAAAGTGTTTGGTCACACCCACTCCCTGCCCAGGCTCTGCCCATTCTCCACCCACTCCTGCCTCTTCTCCGCCCACTTCCCTCTGCCTTTAGGTGTATGTGAGCAGAAAGCATAGTGTGTGGCCACACATATGCAGCCATTGGCCACACTTATGCCATCAGGCAGCCGCTGGAGGCACCTCGACATTGCCGGTCCTGCTGGGCAGCCAACCCTTTCCCAGGTATGGCAGTATGAGACGACTTATTAACACTACTTTATGTTTTCAAGGTCTACATATATATTACAAATAATTTAAAAAAAGAAGTAAAGGTCATATTTAGATGAAATTACTATCTTAAGCTCAACAAATCTAGTAATTATACTGCTTACTTACAATACACAAAACATCAAACCAATGCCCATCCCAAGAATAGCACTACTATTGCTTAAAAATACTCTGTATTCTTTTTCCTTAATAGCTCTAGCGGACAATTCCATTTTGTAAGAAAACTTTATCGTCGTTTACTCTGTCCATCCAATTTTCCACTGCATAAATTGGCCTACTGCAAGGACAATTTTCTACTCATTACAGACCTTTAGAAAGACAGTGTAAAGGGTTTTTTTTTCTTCTTTTAATATCATTCCTTTTCTGAGCAGAAAAATCTCAAAACACAGTAACATCCATAGCCTTTTTATTTTATTCTTCTTTTTTTTTTTCTTTTCTTGCTCGACAAGCCGTTGTAATTGAAATGAAGTCTAATCAGACTCATTACTGTTTTCAGCAATTTGCACCAGCAAAGATGCTTATTAGGTAACTGTGTTTAATAAACCACACTCTAGAAAAATAACGGTAATGAGCTCTTAACGGTCAATCCTCGGTGTGAATGTAATTTAAAAAGTGTTACTGATGCTGAATTGATTTTCACATTTAGTAGTGTCATAATCAAGCTAGAAATTTGTATAGAAGGTACATGCTGGAATAACTTACACAAACAGCTAGGCGATATACGCAAAAAGCATATTTGAACTGGAAAGTGAATGACCATTATAGGCAATCATTTCCTTGAAAAGAATATTTACTCCTTCTGAGCATAACCGAAGCGTTTACTTAAAACGTGCTATTTTAGCTCCCTGGAGAAAATCTATGCAGATTTCGGGATTCAAATTCTGGATATGTGGTCATATAAAAAAATATAGAACTTGACAGCATTTATCTTTTGTACTCATTGCTATAGTAGTTTTTTATTTTAATTTTTAATCCAAACCTTTTTGGCCCGTATATTACTTACAGGAGAGCCCTTATTTCATCCTGCATGCAAGGTAGTAATAATTGCACCGACGATCACAGAATATTCCTGCTGATTATATCCATCTGACTTGTGCTGTCACGTTTTGGACATCTATGTAAATGAATGTTTTATCCCATCCTGGACTTGCCTTTTCTCCAAGAAACACATATTAAGATCTCAATTCTGTCCTTACAACCTGTATTGTTTAAATATAGTAGATTGGTTATGGTATATATTCTTTGGTCTCCAGAACAGATTACAATAAATAGTAATCAGTGAATTCAGTACCTATCATTACGGGTACCTACCAGTTAAAATACAAGAACATAAATTGAGTTCGATCATTTTTTCTTGCTGTAAAAACGTTTTCCTGCTTCTGCTACAAAAAAAGTAGATAATAAGGCACCCAGTTTTCACGTTTCATTTGTCGTTACATTATGGGCATATATGCCACCATTAAAACGCAAGTTCATGGTCCCCCATATTACCATGGCATCTACTAAACATTTTATATTATATTGATATTATACATATATATATCCCTCTTACATATAATTATTTAGAAAAGTAAAAATATCAGAAACATTAGAATATTAGATACATTAAAATGTATCAGAATATTTAATGTAATAATTTAATTTAAAAAAAAAGGTTGACACTAAAAAAACTTTCTTGTAACTTCCTTGTAACTTCATTCAACGTTGATAATCTGGACTTAAGTCACTGTTTTGTCTCTGCCTTTTCTTTCTTTAAGGATAGCTATTGCTCTTACTTTTAGCACTTTTTGCTGCTACAGAAAAAAGGTGAGTGAATGATCAAAGCAGAACAAAGAAGGGCTATAGATATCACCAATAACTGAAAGGAAGAGAAGGAATGATACTCGGTTTCTGTAGTAGCGTGTCTGCGATTGGCTTTAAAAAAAAATTCAGGGACAAGAACCCCGCTTAGTATTATTTGTGCTCTGCAGAAGTCAGCCTCATGAGGCTTCTTACTCCCCATGGAGAAGGAATAGCCTTTCTGAGCAAAAGGCCTCTATTAACAGCATACAAAGCACCGTCTCCTATTACTGAGTGCGATTATCTCATTAAAGACACACTAGAGCCAACGAGAAGGTTTTTTTAAGACTATTGATAGCTTTCTTTCCCTTGAGACACTTAACCCAGAACAAAAATAAAGGATTAAAAAAAATTTCTCATAAACAGAACGCCCAGATCAATATGCCTTGTACAATCTGTATTGCAGGTACTGCTTTAAATAACAAAAAAAGTTTAAAAAATACAAATACAGAAAGAAGGATGAATCTCATATTTTTAACATTAACTAACATAAGGACAATAAGGACCGTTTATGCTCTCATAATGTAGCTCATCCATTTGTTCATTTGATTAAAACAAAGAAATCACAGTGTAAAATTTGTTTGACTCATATTCTACAATAAGAATATTGATCTGTTCTGGCTGGCTTGCTTATCAAGAACAGTCAGTAACATTATAATAAGGAACTACTAGAAATATGTTAGGATTTAGGTTTTATAGTAAAGGAAACATTACTAAAATAGCAACTCCATAACATATGCAAGATCTATATTAACAAATAAAAGGCTTTTTATGATATAGAGTCGAATTACAATAAAATATCGCTTATTAACATATAAAACGACTGAATGTTATTTAAAAAGGCAATATACAGTTAAAATTTCTTTATAAAAAAAGTGTTAAATTGTTTTTTTAATTAACAGTTAATCCAAAAATGAATTATTCGCCATCAGACCTGGGAATTTAAGAGAACAGACAATCCACAGGATCACTCCTCTACATTAATGAGTGTTCATTAATTATTTTACTGAATCTACTCATGTACGTGGAGAAGGACGGAGCATCATCAAGCATCAGTGTGCCAGTTTAAGATGTTGTTGGCTTCTATCTCAAAAGCAGAACTGAGCTAACTTTTGGAAAATACTACAAGGAAATATACCCTAAAAAGGTGTTTTTATGGCTGTAGCAGGGAAGGACTGACTTTACAGCACAAGTGAAGTTTCTTGAAACGTATTGTGCTTGATGAGGTCATGCGTGGTCACATGATATGTCCACGGGGCTGAAATATGAGTACTTCCTGCCCCGTTTTCGAAGATTGGTGAATTCCTTCACCCAGCTTTTCACAAAAGCTCATTGGACACTTATTACAAAGCTATCCAGATTATAAAAACACCATTTGTGGGTTGAATGCTGATACTTGTAGTCCAGAGCCGACGAAATGTGTAAGGTTGACAATTTCTAGTCATGCGCTCAAAGAAGTCTAAGAACCTCTTAGAAATTCTTATTTTCACATGACTAAAAATCATTAAGTAGTTGTATGGCCTAATTAAAACCCAGAGTTGTAAGAATAATTTTAATAGAGCATTTACAATTTAGCAACTTCTGAACACCTGGAAAGCATAACGTGAAAAGCGAACCCAACCAACAAGAAGCAATGGAACATCTGGAGAATTGAGTAAAATAGATATTTTAAAACCACCATTAAAGAGCTTTTATACAAGACTGTAAATTAAATAAACCTTTTTTCTGAAAGCAATCAAATTGTTAGTTTTGAGGAATTTTAATCCTTAACTAATTGGATTACATTCTATTGGAACTAATCTAAAAGAAATATTGTAATAAGGCAACAACTAATTGAATATATTCTATGCTCAAATACATCCAAATTTTCAATAAACACATTCTATTACTTCAACAATAATCTAAATAGATTGCTTTGTTTATAAAACATATTCTTTTTTTAAGTCATTCTGACACTTAAATCCTTATTTTTCAATAATCTAAATAAACCTGTATAACAGTGTTATATAATACAAATTAATTACTCCGGGTCTGCATGATTATTCCTTCATATTATCGGGTCTCTGCCCTGTTGTGGAGTTGCTGATTGTGTTGATTGTTCAATCAGCTTTTTTAGAGTTGGGTGAAGAGAAGGAAGAGAACTTTTAATTTATTTAATAATATTGGCTGTGCCACCAATCGTAGCTTCCATATGATATACTAAAGAGTTCCTCATATAAAATGATGCTTGTTGTCTATATCTGATTGGCTGATCAATGGTTTCTCATGTTTACCCCTAGAGAGTTTGCAATCTGTTTGTACTACTCTAGGATAACATTCTCTCTTTTTTTTTTTTGCGTATTCCCTTCATTCATTCACAAATGTAGATCTTAATTCCACACTCTCAAAACAAACTTCCTAATTTGTTGCAAAAACAAATATTAACCCAATAACGCTTGAGCTAGAAATGTCTGTATAAATGCACAATGACCAAGAAAAATCTATAGCCTGCATAAATATGTCAAATATAGGTCTATCTGTATTTGAAAATGTTCATTTTGAGGATGGATTATACATGGTATATTAAAAAGAACTCCTTGCTTTGAACTAAGGCTCTACTCTTACCAATTGACATTTGACCATACATGCTCACAGGGAATAACAGTCATATATAAGTAAGAATATTTGATGGCCCATTTTATATTAAGCAAAATGAGATCTGACATGTAGAAAAGGTCTACACAGCTAAGAAGGAGGATGACCTAAATCTTCTGTTAAAAACAGTTGTTGAGCTTGAATGCGTTTGTAATATACGTAATGTTTTTCAGAGAAAGACTGTAATCTTGGCCATGTTTTTCTAATATAAATCTTTGGTGAGAACTGGATATTTCAAATATCAGTTACATGGCATACTCTCAGAATGATTAAAGTGTCTCTCACGGTGCTTTGAATGATATAGTATTTGAGGGAAGCCAGTACTGTGCTATGTTAGGGCATTTCATGCTGTGATTAATAGGCTAGAAGTTCTTCTCGGATGATGTTTTAGAATACATAGCTCTCTTATTATAGGGTATTCTATTTTTTTATGCCAGTATGGGAAAAACTTGTCATCCAGCGTTTAAACAGGAAAGTAGAAACTATAAAACACATCTTAGACATCAGGTGAACGCCTGGGAATGTCCAACACAACTTAAACTCATATTGAGTGACAAAAACATACCGTTCATATGTCTTTATGATATATATGTGGTAAAAAAATAGGGCTAGTAGAAGCATTTTTGTAAAATATACTTTCATGCCGCCCATTTCAGACACATTCATTGGGACAGCCATTGAGTTATTTGCCAAAATGGGCATTTGAAGGAGAAATGTAGTTTTAAAAACATTTCCACTACATTATGTTTATGTTTATTTTTTTATGCATTAGCTCTATCATCTGTATCTGGAACATACAGTATGTGAAGAGATTCAATAATGCCATCGATATATAAGCAGAACTTTATCAAATAACTTAAAATAGTTTAATTTCAGCATTAGCTTTCCATTACATACAGCGTAGCATTGTTGCAGAAAAGTGATGTCGCATGCTGATATATGGCTACCCTATTATATAAGATTATATGCTACCTGAATTACATATAAGTGTCTCATATTTACCCCATAAAACAAAGCAAACTAGTTGATTTTTTTTGGATCGTGGGGATAAGTCACATTATTTGATTATATGCATAGATGGCTCTGGATTTTACAAAAGATACTAGAATTACAACATTATGATAAATCTTTGTAAGTCTTGCAAAGACCGACCCTTCTCGTCCTTATTCTGACTGATTCCCTTATTGATCATTGTGGACCTGATGTAGCTATTATTGGAAGTCCCATCGATGCTTACTCACTATATATAAAAAAAGTGCAATATAAAGAGAAAATGTATAAAACATATATACAAGTTCTATGAAATAGTTATTTGGGAGGGGAGGTTATGACAGTATAATGCCATTGGCATAAGTCAAAGAATAGATTGGAATAGAATGTATTTTCTTTCAGAGGAACCGTGGCTTAGACCCGATTTATATTTCAAGTTTTTCATTTGCCACTTCTTCTTGAAATATATTCCAGCACAAAGCTTCGTACCGCACGCTGGCGAGTTTGGAGCTTTGCAATTTAAATTGACCTACTGCATTTTTTTTTTCCGGCACAAAGCATACCATTCTTGGGGAGAAAGGCCATTCACGCTGTTGACTGGAGGCGTTTAAGATGTAATGGGAGCACACGTCTTCCGATGAGCAGGATATTATAAGTGGTGAGACAGGCTAAATTGTAGGTTTAGCCATCTGAAATGTTTATATATGCCAAAATGATGCTTAGAGGCTATATAAACACGTTAAGTAAATTGTGTCAGAAATAACCCGCACGCGATCCAATCGGATAATTGTTTTCAATCTAAATTACACACACAGCATGCCTTCAATTTCTTCATGAAAACCGAATACATTTGCTGGGCTTGGATTGACACATGGTGGAAGGAGTCGAGGGACAAACAGGGGTCCTCGGAAGAGACGCAAGACAGCTGCTCCCAAGGGACAAGAAAAAAAACAACAACCCACCAATCCTTTTAAATGCCATTCGGTAAATTTTACAGTTACTAAACATTAAATTTAAGAGACAGACAACGTAAGGACTGAAATGTATAAATGGCACGAGTACTGAAGGGGGCACAGTCAT
Source organism: Spea multiplicata (assembly GCA_009364415.1). Taxonomy (NCBI): domain Eukaryota; kingdom Metazoa; phylum Chordata; class Amphibia; order Anura; family Pelobatidae; genus Spea; species Spea multiplicata. Next base: position 15,599,163 of record VKOC01000009.1, on the reverse strand, counting down.
AAGGGAACGCTTATGACCGCAGTCTCTTATTATAAAGGTGCCGTTCTACTCAAACAGAACATTAACGTGTTAAGCAAATACGCCTTAGAAGACATGTATTCTTCCATCTAAAGGTTAAATCTCATCATGAAGGGGTTTTTTTCTGTTTCTATGGCAACAGCCTATCCGCGAGTGCTTTTGTGTCACATGAAAAATAAGCATTCTATTAAATATCATAATGAGGCAACATATGACGCGTTTTGGCATTCGGCAGCGCAAGGAATTATTTTTCTGATGTTCCATGTAGTTCTAAGTGTTGAATTGATATATTCAGCAAAGTAGGCAGAATATCGCCTTTACGTAGGAGAAAAGCCCTATTGAAATTCACGCCGGCCTAAAGCTACCAAATTACCGTGTGTTTTGTATGACACGTTACATTATATGTATCCTGAGTAGAAATAATACATACCAAGCAACATCAATACAGTCACCTAAGGAGAATACATAAAGTCTGATATAGCTTTAATTACCTTATTCTGTATACATTTTTGGTTGCATTGTATAGTTTTTTATTACTCAGATTTTGCATTAATGATCTTGCTGCTATATATATATATATATATATATAATATATATATATATATATATATTATATATATATATTTACATGCTCACTTGCATTTCAGTTCCCCTTTATTGAGTGTTCTGGAACAGACAAAATAAACACATTTATGCAGCGTACAAGATCTTCAAAGTCAACTCAATTTATTCTCACCATTCCTTAAACTCAGGTATTCATTATTTAACGTTCTGAAAAAAAGGCCTTAAATGAGCAAACTTGTCAAGCACAGATGGGAATGTTTACATAGCAAATCATTGGCACGACACCAATTCCACATTCATTAAAACCGTTAATCCACTGTTGTGCACCATATTGAATATAATCAGATCCACATCCATAAACTGTAATATACATCATGATAATGGAGTCTTCGCTGTTACTTTAATACGTCTTAATTATATGCAATCCAGAAGTAGTGTCTCTGTTAATTTTATGACAATTTTGTTGGAATAGTTTATGATTAGCCTGGAGAGTTTACCCCTTGAGTGCCAGAATTAAAACATCTCTCATTGTCATACCCTTTGAATGTAAAATTGAACTTTTGATTGGTTGATTGGCGTGACAGGCTATGGCTGCTGGGTATCGTCACTATAGGGATATTAAAAGGTTAATATGTAAACAGTCTCAGGCCAGCTCATTTACAAAGTTCTCAGGTATGGATACCAGCCATCCATATACCCCACATATCATCAATATTCCCAAATAATGGGTTTTTGTTTTAATTTTACAGTTTAACACTTGTGACACAGTACAGTCCCAGAGAGTTGTTTCAAGCACATTCATACATATTGTATTTATGGGTCCCTGGGGTGGAGCATTTGGTGAGCATGGTGGCCCAATGCCCCAACTCCAGTGTTGCAATAGACTGGAAATCCATATCAGGTTTTGGAATTCCAGTCCAGGACTTTGATGAAGCCTGCATCATGTGCCACACAAGGATCTTCACGGCCTCTCCTTGCTCTTGGATCACAGGGGAACTTCCCTCGATAGTCTCCCCGATTGTGAGTCCCTGAAGATCCTTGTGTGGCATTACCCACCCGGACCTGAGTGTTTTGTCTAGGGTAGGTTTCGGAGCCGGGCTTTGCTGAATCTGGCGGGGGTATAGTCAGTGGATGGTTATGCTGGTCAGCCTGGACCATTAAAGAATGGACAGAGATGGCTCCAATTGGAAGCTAGGCTTTACTTTTCTGATTTTGTTTTCAGGTTTTTCATCTGCATCTATAAATAAAATCACAGTTTGCTACAAAATGGTGTTCCTAAGGCTTATTGCCCTAGAGGACGAGAAGAAGAATAACGGTGACACTTAAGGCCCTCCAGTAACAGGGTTTTATCACACACTGTATAATAAAAAATAGCAATTAAAAAAAATATCTATCTAACATTAAAAAAGCAATTAGCATTTAATTATTGTATTATTGTTATTATTTATGGTGTAATAAAAACAAAACACCCCAATAAAGACCACTACTTTTCGATTTGTTTTTAATGTTTTTTCTCTTTTGCTATACCGTCTTTTTATTCAAATTGATAATACAGGAAAATGAACATTTCTGGAATTTATCACAATAGCGGGGCTTGGATGAGGAATGTTAATCTTTCAGTAATTACTGATTGTCATTTACTGTTGAGAGCAATTAATTTCTCATCAATCACACTTCCTTTACTACAAGAAAAATAACTGATATTCTGCTTTTTCTTGCAAATAATTTGTATTATTGTAATATTCTCATTGGATTCTTTCTCTTGTCAAAATATTTTTCATTGTTTAAAACAACCAAAGATACAATAATACAAGATAAAAATCTACAATACAGGGAAAGAAAAATACATTGCATGATTACATTTTTTTTATATAAAAAACAGCCTCTATTTCAAGCTTTTTTTCGTAGTATTTTTTTTTCATAGGGTCAGTATTTTGAACTGTTAAATGTAATTGCTCTGTAAAACACACTATGAATAGTACATGTGAACACTTCTGCTAGTACATGATTAATTATGCATCAACAAATACATTTTGCATGTAACAAACGTCCATCTTTCATGAGACATGTGACGGATGGTTAATTAAATTCAACAAATTAAAAATAAATAAAAATAAAATTAAAAAAATAAAATAGTTGAAATTCAATGAATGTTGAAGATGTCTTGCAGCGCTATGTTGGTTACCAAACTGTAAACCAATTTATAGAGCAACAAGTTGCAATCATTTACAAATTAAATAGTAGAGATAGATGGTATGAATGAATAAAAGAGGGATTTAAGAGTATGCTGGGTATAAAATTCTAAAAGCCAAGTCCAAAATATTGAGCAGCTTAACATAATTTAGACTCTGGTACTATGAGACCCTATGGGAGGAGAATATCATGGACATTATAAAGGGTTGCTCATTTTTTTGTAGGTATATGCTACAAGCCGCCAAACATTAGCCTTGATGGGAAGGATTCGTTTTTTCAAATTTAAAAAGCTGCAAATCTGGTAAAGTTTTAATCATAGGACATTTTAAATACCCAGGTACAGATTAGAATTGTAGAACAACTAATTCCACGAAGGGCAACAGGTTTCCCAACCTGCTAAATGACAAATTTATTAGTAGACACCCCAACTAGAATGGATCCCTGTCTAGATCTGGTAATACCTAACAATGAGGAGTTTATCTCAAACATCTAAGTACGAGAACACTTGGGGAATCGTGTCTATAACATGGTTTCACTTGAGATTAATGTTCAAAAAAAGCAAATTGGTAATTACGCCTACAAAACACTTAATTTAAGAAAGGCAAACTTTGACAGGCTAAGGGCATCTATTGAACACATACACTGGGATGGATCGTTTTCTGGACAGAAGAGAAGAAGAATACCTTTAAACACGCACTACAACATGCAATGCATACCTTTGGGAGACAAATGCAAAAGACGCAAATTAAAACCAATATGGCGCACTAGTAACATAAGGAAATAAAAAAAAAGAAATGGCATTTTAAAAGCGAGGAATCGGCCGCATCATTTATAGACTACAAAGATGCCAACAAAGCCTGCAAAATGGCGATTAAAATCGGAAAATGAGAAATTGATTGATAAGCAAACTGAAAAATGGGAAAATTGGTTATTGAGGACAAGGAGAAAGCAGATATTTTAAAAAATGTATTTTCTTCTGTTTACATCAAGGAACAACAAGCAATAAAACACGGTTAAGGTAGGCAAGGGCCCAGGGTCACATGGTATACACCTAAGGGCACTTAAGGAGCTAAGCCTAATTCGGGCCAGACCACTATTTCTGATCTTTAGGGATTCTTTCACTTAAATAGACTGACGTAAGGCAGATGTGCTACCAATTTCTACCAAGAAATCAAAAGCTAATCCGGGCAATTACAGGCCCGTGAGCTTGACATCTGTAGTGGGGAAATTATTTGAAGGGTTGCTAAAGGCATACATTTAAGAATACATCTTGAATCAGAATATAATTAGTAGATGTCTTGTGAAAGAGAGGTCTTGTCAAAGCACCTTAATAGCATTCTATGAAGAAGTCGGTAAAAATATAGATCTAAGAGTGGCAATAGGTGTGATCTATTTGGACTTTGCTAAGGCACTGATCCGGTTCCACACAAAAGGTTACTGTATAAATTGTCAGAAATAGGCTTAGGGACAAATGTATGTACTTGAATTGTAAAAGAATGTAAAGAATGGTTGCAAATGAAAAACTGGACCAAGGTATCAAGTGGAGTACATCGGGGGTCTGTCCTGGGTCTTTTTGGTTGGTTTATTAATTATGTCCCATGTTACATTGAGAGTCGTGTCTCAGTGTTTGCCGATGACCCAAAATTAGGTAGGGTAATACAGTCTAACCTTGATGTTACTTCTCTACAGGAGACTTTAGACAGAGTGGAGTACCGTACAGCCAAGTGGCAAATGAAGTTCAACACAGACAAAAGTAATGTTATGCATTATGTTAACTATAATAACCATGCATCATATACTTTAAATGGCATCTCCTTGGAAAAAGCTACAAAGAATTTAAGAATTATTGTAGACAACAGTGCACAATGTCAGTCAAGAGCTGCAAAGGCTTACAAGCGCTTACAAGGTAATACGTGGAGGGTACCTCCACGTATAGCCGCTCACGTGGCAGATCCGCTCCTTTAGGTGGCAGACCACCTGTTATCTAATCTAAAATAGTTTCAGATACTACCATGGCAGTAAAAATGAGTAAAAAGTAGATCTCTACAGAAATGTTACATGTTTCATTATTATTATTATCATTGTTATTTTTTATATATATTACCATTATGTAAATTCAAATGAGCTTGCAAAAAAAGTTACTACCCTAATAAAAAGTCATACTACTTGTATTTTGGCTAACGATTCACAATTTAGAAAGGAGTAGATAAGAAAAAAAGTGATAAAAAAAAAAAAAAAAAGAAAAATCTTGATCTCTTATTTCGCTGTCACAAATGGACTAATACGGATACTACAGCTGAATCAATTAAATTTGAAATTGTAGGATGTAGCATGCAGTGATGTGAAATACTGATCTTATCAAGGTGATTTCCAATCAACTGTGCAGTGAAGCAAGAATTATTATAGTGAACCAGGGAAGACCCTTTCATTTCCTTTAATATTATTCTTTAAATTGTGAATACTAATACAAAAATCAACATAAATTCCTGGTTAGTATGTGCAATTATATCTGGAAAAAAACATTTTATATAAAACATTTTATATAATAACATATTTACTGCCGCGTAATTTTTTTTAACTTTAGTTGGGTACGTTTCCTATCCAGAGAAAAAAAAGATCTCAGAAGATTGGGACCTTATGGGTTTAAATAAAAAAAAAACACAGGAACATAGATGATTTATAAAATACACTTGGAGGAACCAGAGCCCTATGATCCTGTCCTAGAGGCTAGCGATATAACAAAAAAGTAGACATATGTTAAAGATAATCTTAATATACAGATCTGAATATACAGATCAATATATGCCGTAAATGGTATTTATAGATTTAAAAAGATAACGGATACTTACCTCCTGACAGTCAAAACTTACAAAAGTGAGAAAGTTGTAACAAATATAAAGGCATAAATATTGGGGATATAGGGCTCGCCAAACTTGGGGTATTATGACTTAGTGACGGGATAAGCAATACAAAGCCATATAGTGTGATGGAACCCCCAATATTAATGTTTTAGATAAGGTGTTTTTTGAATGGTTTTCGCTGAATTTGGGCCTTGTTTTCTGTACTTATTGGTCATTATTACCAAGTGTATGGCTTTTATGCTTTTTAGGTTGTGAGGTCCCCTAGTTTAGTAGATTTTGGATTATTAAATTATACCCTAGAAAACACAACTGACTTAAGCAAAGTTTGATGAGTTTCATGAAAAAAAAATTACTTAATTTTCAAAGAATTAACCTGATTCAATTTGTATATCTTGAGATCATGGTTTCGTTGATGCTTCTTGAACTTGAAATTTTATATGAGTTCTATAGCAACTGAATCACCCTGATTGGGAATAATACTTTATATTTAATGACCATTTTTTATTTTGTAACAAAAGTGGACTGTGTTTTCAATTCAATTCAGTTTTTTTACATATCCAGAACTGTGATAAAATATTTGGTATGTACTAACATTTACTCTCATTAAAATAATACTGATATGAAACTTAAAATACACGTTAACGTAAAATGCTGGTGTAACACTTTGAAATATTTATTAAAAACGATCCCATTTGCGAATTAAATGACTTTATTGAGTAATACAACTTCTTATTGTCCATTTCCAATTCTATAATCTTAAATTTTGTTTGATGGGGATCAGTTGGGAAGGAATTGTCTCGCTATATTACGTGTCAAAATCTGAAAGTAACAAGATCAGACAATGAAGCAAGAGCGACAGAAGCTTTACACCTAAGAGAGTTAAAACCATTTTAAAAAATCCCATTAGCTCCAGTGAGGAAATTGATTTCCCAGATAATGAAAACTCCTTTTCCTCCTAGAAGAGGATTCCAAAGCCAAGGAAAGAAATCCAGCAGAATGCTATTGCCGGATAATCGAAATGAAATAGATGTAACCAATGGCGCTTTAATGCAACAATAGAGAATATAAGAATTGTCTACATTACTTTAAACATTGCATGGATTTACATAAATATATAAAAACACGATTTACCCGTAATGCATGTTTATATGATTTTGCATGTTTCAAGTGAAATTACTGAAAAATATTTCTTTTGGCTGTAGCCTTTATTTCACCAAAATCTCATGGCCTGGGTCTGTGGGACAGTTTTTATTGTTTGAACTTCTTAGAGCACAAACACTTACCTTGCCCCGAGCCTGCTTCCATAGGTGCTGGCACACTGTGCCCCGCTATTATCTCAGGGTCGCATATAGTCATTTTACATGACCCCTCTGCCCTATTGCTTCTGCCAGTGGGACGGTCAAAGATTCTTGGCCTACTTTTTTTTCCCTACCTACTTTTAATGCATTGTGCTCCTTTATTATGACTCTGATATATACATATATTTTTTTATTATTATTTTTAAATATGAATATATATATATATATATATTATATATATATATATCTTAATAACTCTAGTAATATAGTCAGCATCATTTATTTTGTATGCCTATCAAAGAAAATCTGTTTTACCATATACATAATATCGGATGGACTGAATGATCTATCAACTACACACATCAAATATAATATACAAACTTAGAAACTATTACAAAAACAACATAATCAGATTCGATAGTACAGTTATAGCCAGAATGATAAGAAGATGATATACCGTATATCTGTTGGTGTCAATTATAGTTATGTATTAACTATATACAAAATATGTTTTCCAGACACTCTTCTGGATTAAGTCAAATCTCAAAGAAAAACACAGCCTACGGTACATCTGTACTTCAGTATAACTTGCTGCTTATGGAACCTTGCCTATAAAATATTTGTATTCTTGGCTAAGATATAGCATGAAATATACATCTGTCAAAGCTCATTTATATTTATCTTTTTTTTTTAAAAAAAAACAAAACCCATTTTCTGATGTAGACATAAAAATTCACAGACAGGTCACTAGTCACTACATTCATATGTTAAAGGTATTATATAGTTTATTATTTTTCCTGTGTACAATTATGTCTCTGGCACAACTTTTTGTTTATTATTAACCGAAATTGTTGGTGGTAGAAAGAGTTTATAACTCAGTAAATGTTAATAAAAAATGATTTTATTAATAACCTTTGGTTTGGATAGGTACAAATCCTGCAAACCTGTAACCCCAGCGAAAAATAGAGACAACATATATCCCAGGAGAAATAGACTGCTTTCAGGCTAGACTACTAAAAATGCCCCTTGCCGTGAAAGAAAATATTTAATTTTTTTTTTTTTTTCGGAAGGTGATTAAAAATAAAGGAAAAAGGAGATAGAGAAAGAAAAAAATGGCTGAGAGAAGAAAAAAGATAGACGGGAGATTACATTTACAGTATATAAGAGTCACACAAGCCTTTACTTATCAACACTCTACAAAAAATAGAGGGGCAGTAATGGCCAATGCGTTTTCCTTGGTGACCAGCGAAGGAAATTGGGTTCGGGATAGATCCCTGGAGGCATCTGGATATAATAAAGACATGCAAGACTGCCGGACATGAGAATGGGACAAGCAGATCGGAAAAATGGTCTACAAATGAACGCTGCCGAGCAGTAATAGGATGGAGGAACAGCAATATTTAAGTAAAAGGAGCAGTCTACTTTTTTTATGGTATTGTTTCTTTAACCGGTCTTTGATGGCCACTTCATTCATGCTCCCCTACCATCAAAAAGTGTAACCCGGTGCATGATCTAAACAACAGAGAAGGTCTTTCTGCCTATGAAACTTTCCAAAAATGAGTGCATCCTGTGCCAAATTTAGAGAATATTTGGTGTGAGAAAAACAAATGGTGCCAAGGGTTCTTTAGTTTTGACATTTTAATAAAGGACCTGGGTTAAAGGGTTAAATGTTTGCTTAACCCTTATGGAAAGGTAACAGTTAAATACCCAGAAAGCTGTACCCGTGCTCGCTTCATATTTGCTTGGTAAGAGCCAATAGCACCATACCTGGAATATTTAAAAAAAGTGAAGTGATATTACACCGTACCATTGGATTGAGTTGTTACCATAGTAACCTGTAAAAGGGCACAACCTTGTTTCAGCATTTTCCATGAAAAATAAGTGCTGTTTATGATTAGAAACTACCGTTCAAAAGTTTGGGGCCACTTGGCTGTTTTCATGGAAAACACGGACATCTCTAACAATGGTAACATAATTACAAAAGGGTTTTCAAATGGTCAATTAACCTTTTAAACTCAAACTTGTATCAGCGAACACAACGTGCCGTCGGAGCACAGGAGTGATGGGAGTGATAAAGGGTCTCTGTCCGAATATGAAGATATTCTATTAAAAACCTTTCCAGCTACAATAGTCATTTCATGTTATTTTAATGGACAAATTTGCTGTCCTTTCAAAAACAAGGGAAGTTTTAAGTGACCCCAAACTTTTGTGGCATAATGGCTCAAATGTATTAACTGATATAAAATGTTTAAGTGTATATATATATATATATATATATATATATATATTGATTTTTTTCCATTGCACACTATCAAGCATTACTTTTTATATACTTGTAGTAGACTTTTCTCTATCGTTGAATCTAGCCCAATGTTTGCTGTAATCACAACAGCATATAAGAGAACACGTGAGAGGGATATATGCTGGACCCATTTGTCTGTGATTCTCCCCGTAAGAAACAGCAGGGTTTGTTTAAGGATGTCAAGTACACAGTTGGCCTGTCTAAAATTATTTACACATGTATTTGTCAAACCAGCCCCAAATCAGTCTTTATAATAAAACCCCGCAGCATCATTTGAATTATTCCAAAATTTGCTATTAAAGGAGAAATTTCTCACAGGAAAGTCAAAGAGAATTTGAGTATCCAGATGACAAGCACAAGTCGCAAAAAGTCTAGGCAGACCACCATGTTCATAATAGCCACAAAAAAAACTAAACGTCATAATCCAGATATTAACTCCTTAATGACAAAACCCATACATGTACGGGTTTAAAACATTGTTTTCAATGGGTTTAGGGACCCCCCATTGTCCTTAAGGGGTTAACCTGTCCAAATAAAGCCAGATATGATCTTGTCCACTTAAACATTTTGAGTGCAATGATATGTTAAATCCTCCCTATTCCCCCTTCTTAAACTCTAGTGTTCTTTTTTTATGCAAGTCGTTGAAGCCATAAAGTGTGATTCAGTCAGGCCTTTCGATCAGTCTCCTGCGACAGCTCATAAGATGGCTTCTTGAGAGGGTGTATAGGGTAATATATCAGGCATTTCTGATGGGTGTCCTCTATTTGCCCCATCAGGACTAGGATTAGGATTTTTGTCTTCTTGACTTGCTAGTTTTAAAATATGCTTCAATGTCTGTCAAGTCTTAACGTAGACACGAGAAAGCAGACGGAGAAGAAACCACGATAAAGAAAGCATCAAAGACCCAGAAGCAGCTGGACAGACGTGTTAGCCCAATAATAATATTAATAATATGAATGGTTAGAATGGGATTGTAAATCTCGGTGCATGACCAAAATCTCTATAAACCAAGAACCATCCAGCTATTGTTGAATTAATGGCCGATAGTGCTCAGTAACGACAAAGTGATATTGTGATCAATTGGATACCTTTAGAATTAAATGTTGCAATAAACATAATTTCCAGTACTGTTAAGCGCCCTAAGCCTTCCCAGAAATATTTTTTTAAAATCATATAACATTTTACTTCATTCATTAAATTGCCATGTGACACAAAAGCAGGCACCGACAGTTTGTTGCCAAAAAAAACGTAAAGATGTTTCTTAAAGTTTATTTTTTTCTTTTATGTGATATAGTGTACTTAATATAGAAATAAAACTGCTTGTGTAGGATTTAGGTTATTTTCAAAAGGTTACAAAAAAAAACATAATATTAACAGAGCTAGTCGAGACCACAAGAAAATTATGTATATAGAAAAAACCCAATAATGCACTATATTAAATTCTAGACAAATCTAGGACATTTTCCCAATTGGTATGGGAATGCATATCCTCCATAAATTCACTAGGTTTAGCCAGGGGCTTTATGTATATTTCAACGCCATCGCTATAAGGAATCCAAATCCTTATATATAGACAAAATTCTTACCACATATTCAGGGTGCTTATGAGGTCTAAAAACATCCAAATTTCAATTTACATTCGGTTTATATATACTATTTTGGAAAGTCATCAATCATTTATATTTAAGGCAAGTTATGTAATACAAGCACTACTGCCTAGCACAAATCTGTTTCAGACACAAGTCATTTATGAAATTAAGTAAGAATGGTTTTCATACACTTTGCAAGCGGACATTGTGTTACAGTTATAGGTATCTTGCTACATTTAATGTTCCTGTAAAACCAAAGTAACTGTTTCTGTGTCTAAACGGTGAATTGTGTCTTAAAACTATAACTATACACTGCTTAGTGATTTCGCTCTGAAAGAGTTAAATGAGTTCCTACATTTGTATTTTAAAAATCCCATATTTATTACAAGACCTGGCACATGACACTTCCGTTTCACTATGTACCTTCATATGTGGTGTACTGAGCATCACATGCAGCAGTAGGCAGGGCCATACTCGGGATCACTTGGCGGCACTAGCCAGAGTGCGGCCACCAGCTGATACGAATGCTGTCCAGTAGGGTTAACAAGCCCCGGGGCAGTCATGCATTGGGACTTAATGTCCCAGGTCCCAGGTGTCCTCATTCTAAGAAACGAGAGTGAAGAAGGTCTCTTCTACCTCTCAACTCTCCTGATTGCCCCAGTCCCTCCTTCACACAGATTGCACACTGTGTGTATGTGTGTGTGTGATATGTATGTATGTGTGTATGTGTCTGTGTTTGCCTGTTTCTGTGATAATAGAGAGGTTAATTCTCTGAAACTGTTAACGTCTGGCAATAGAGGGGTTAATTCTCTGAAACTGCTAATGCCTGGTAATAGTGGGGTTAATTCTCTGAAACTGCTCATGTCTTGTAATAGAAGGGTTAGATCTCTGAAACTGCTTATGTCGGGTAATGACTATATGTACATTATAATATAAATATATAATATCACATCTGAGATCAACACGATTCTCTAATAATTTATATAATAAAAAATGTATGTGACGGTGTGTGCGTGCGTTAATCAGAGTGAATGTGAAATATATACGCTTGTGTGTGCCGTCTCATCCGCTCCATACTGTGTTCCTGAATGGCAGAAACATAAGGTCTGGCTGCCAGGGATTCCCGATACTAAAGACGATATTAAGACGTGCCCTTAGAAAAATAATATATGATTCAAAGAAAAGTCTTAATCGAAACACTTCTATGCATGGTTAAACCTCAGTGTGCCACTGGCTACTCATCACAATGGAACTGAAAGGGGTAAAAGCTGGGGGGCTACATCACACGCCGCATATTCTTATACAAATAACAGAATTAGGTAGCTGTGAATAAGCCGAGCATCCAATTAGAAATCAATTGATCCTTACGGTTCACAACAAGAAATCAGCAAATGATTGTTGTTTTCATGAAAAAAAAAGTTATAAAAGACCTAGACACTTGCCATAAGTGTTTACAAACAGCACAATTAACATACTGCGAGACCCTGGAGTCAAAACAGGTCAATAGTTCTAAAGTACTGTACAGAAAGCGGCCGTGGCTGCCATTCTCAGAGCTGGGCTTTGCTAATAAGCGATACCATTTTCTCTGCTCTGTGAATTGTTAACAATTATGGATGTGTTTGCACCGCCGCCAATTATAACAAATATTGTCAACAGTACATCTGTGCTCATTTTGCTAAGAAAAGGAAAACTGTCGCTGTCGCTGCATTAATGCCGAAACCGGAATTTTGACAGACAGTAAACAATTGCAATTATTCCATAAAATGCCTCCGTTATTTTACATCTGTCGGAAAGCATTTTTGCCTCGCAAATACTGATAAAACTGTAGATGTTTCTAAAATAAAGCAGGAATTAAAGAAAATTGTTATCTACACCGAAGAGAAAGAATAAAACTATAACACCTGTATTTTAAAGGGAATTAAGTATTATTATTATTTATTCATTTTTATAGCGGCATCGTATTCTGCAGTGCTGTACAATAGGCAAACAGGACAAAAACAAAAAGGCAAGGAGGGCACTGGTCAAAGAGCTTGCAATCTAGAAGAAATTAAACATTTTGATGTTTTAAGTGCCTTGGATCATTAATGTATGGGGATGCCAGGGATCTCTCTTGATCTCTCATGCCTAATCTCCATGCAGGTCCTGCACACCCCGTCCCTTTCAATTGTGTTAGGGGCAGATGTAACTAAATCATCCCAGATTAAGCCCCCCAGGTCCCCTAGGCATGCAGATTTTGGGTCCCTTCTTTGTTCTGCAAACAAAACCGCCTTGGCATTGTGTTACCCTGCAGCAGCCAAGTTATCCATTAAAGTCTCACATGTTGATCGTTTTTTCCAACTTCAAAAAAAAATAACATCCTCAGAATGTTAGTGGCAACAAATAGTTAAAATACACTTACAGTATTTGAATAATAGGCAAGAGAAGAGCTATTACCGCTATTGTTAATACACGCTGTGCGTGCCATCATTACAATAACATATATCTTCTCTTTAAATTGAATACAATGCTTGCAGTATATATGTTAGTCTATAATGACCAATAAATATCCATAAAGCTACTGGCATAACAGCGAAGGCCAAAAATGAACAGTAAGCCATTGAAGCTAATTACCGAATTATGATTTAGACACTTACAGGGAAATTTATCAGTTTTATATATATATATCTGACACCTGATTTGTCTCCCCAAAAAAGAATGTATTTCTAGTTGGATGATAGGATTATAGAAGTGAATATTGAATTCACTTTAAGAGATCCCAGAGCAAACCATTACCTCCCTTGAATAACCGATTGCCAGCTCTTCAGACGCTTTTAATTATTTTAATTAAGGCAGCCAGTGAGATAAAAAATAGAATGCACAGTTGGAATTTTGGGGTCATCCATACTGAAATCAATAGGAACGCTTGCCTCGTACATGTATGGGGATCTGAAGTACATCACATGCATTGAGATATGTTAAGCAGAACACGTCTCCTGCACTGCAAGGGGGTGGAAGAAGGGGAAATGCATATAGAGGGATTCTGTAGATACCTTGAGAATTTAAACGGGCCACGCAGATTTCATATGAATATGATGGCTGGCGTGTCCCTTTAAACTTACTTTATAGACTGAATATAATGTACAATAGCTTCCTAAAATGCATTCAGTAATTTCCAAACTTCAAATACACGGCCAAGTTGAATTTTATTTCTAATCGTCACATAAGTCAGAATAACATATCTAGCGTTCTACGTCGCCTATTTGATTACCTCCCGTGGCTGTCAATGGGAATTAGCAGAAGACAGAGCTATGTATGCGTCACTTTTCACGCGGTATTAATGCCTGCTGTTTTCCCATATGTAAATATGTGTATGTCAGCTAATGCAGAATATCATACATTCTCTTTATTTATTTAATTGTTGAGTTATGAATTTTGTAGAAGAGAACGTGGCTCGCTAATAATGTATCAATCCTTTACGACCTTTTTATACCACCTTGAGCACAAGGTGAGGGGTCGAGAGTAAATCCAAAACCTAAAATTGTTATATTTGTTTCCTTTAAGTGTTGCACATCAAAGGCAGACCATGATTTGAGAGTCTCTTTGGGAAAATCAACTGATTACTGAAGGAGGATTTCACTCTGCAACAGTAATTCTCGATGGGTAGCCTGATATTGACCCGTTGAGTGCCAGGGGTGAGCAATACTGACAATGCTGGCACTCAGTGGCTTCAGCTGTGAATAACATAATATAATGTTACGTACAACTTAAAGCCTGACATTTTAGATTAGTTACCTGTACGCAACCTATTTCATATTGAGTTATCTCAAAAGCCAAAGTAATGGTACATGTAGAAGCTCTTAGAACCATAGGTTTGAAAATAGTTGTATACAGGGCTTCCCAACATGCCTTCTTACTGGACAACATATAACTATTTTAATATAAGAGCCCTAGTAAAGGCTTAGAAGATAGATGGAAAGAGAAAAGTAATCGTATGCACATATCTGTCTCAATGATCCAGTCCTTGCCCTATGAATTCTTTTTTTTAATGAGTAGGCATTGGCTTTTAAGAACGGAATCAATGCCAATTCTACAAACGGAGAGCTTTATGCACGTTTGGGAGCTGAGGTGCAGTCCTATCCAGAGGTCTTTTCTTCTTGCTTACACAAAAGACATGCGTGCAATGAACTAGTGCAATAGACAAGAATCAAAGAGGTAGTATTGGCCATGGAATTGACCAATATGATGGCAAGGCGGGCATATACTACTATTTTTTTTTTACTTTTAGTGTCAGGATTAAAGGCAGATTGAGGCACATTTTTTGAAAATATTTATTTTTATTTAATTTTTTCCCTTTTTTTCTTGGTACTGTTGTCAGTGCCGTATGAATAGAGATCCCTTTGGCTTTGACATCACTGACCTTTTTTTAGATATATATATGTTATTATTTTTTATTTATTTTTTTTACCCCATCCTGATCTGTCTGTGCTGATATATAAATTGCATTATGGTATTGTAGTCAGCTACAGGCAGGAGTAAATAGTTAATAAAAACAACATGACAGCAGCCATGGAGCCAAAATTGTTTCAAAGCACAAAATAATTTTTTAACTAAATTTACTATAATCCTTGCAAATCTGTGCTTCTAAAAAAAAAAGCATAGTTGTTAAATTAATTTACCATGCATATGCTATTCACCACTGCGCTCCCATTTACATACTAAATATGCTTCTAATTTGTCTAATTAAAGGACTCATTAATGCAGTGACATTTTATTGGCCAGAGGAAGAAACGTAAGGCATTCCAATGGTAAGTGTCAATAAAAATGTCGAAACCCACTAATGGTAAAATCCATAGCCCCAAGAAATACATTGCATATTGAGACAAATGAGCTTAAAGTTTTTGTACCACTTACATGTCAATAGTCTCTCTAATTTGCACCTTTAAACCATCAACACCTCTTTGAGAAGCCAATCTTGGGTTATTATTTTATTTCAATTATTTCAAAGAGCTACGATGGGGGAACAAAAAAAAAATATGCATTTTTGTTGAGCTATTAAATAAATGACCCTGGTTAAGTATTCTTTTGTCCTGAGATTTCTTTAATACAGAGCCTATTAATCAGTCGGAATGGTTTTATATAGTGTATTCCCGCTATCTCTCTATTCACAAATGATAATTAAGGATTTTATATTGAACATGTAACTCGGGATAAGATGAGGAAATAGTCACTTAATAAACGAAACAGAAAGGACACATCAGGTGCATCAATTGCTATTAGCATGGTTATGGAGACTATGTAAGTGCGATGTGAAGGAAGATGAAACATCACCGAGGGGTTATTATTTAAGTTCGATGGCAACTTGACCAGGACCAGATATACATTCCAAGCAACTTTTGAATTTAGGGCTTCTAGGAAGGGCATAGGAATAACAAGTTGGGCATTACAGAACATGGGTGGATGCGGGTAGAGTGAAGAGGTTGGTGAAGAACATGCAGGAGTGGACAGGACTATCATTAACACCAACTATCTTACGACCAGCAGCACCCTTAAGAACTCTGTGCTCGAGGAACATGTCTAGTCTGCCTAGTGGAAAATATGGCCCTAAACTGTGATGGAAATGTGTAACTCAGAAAAAATCAGTTGTGTTATTCTAAAACACAAATTACAATTTATAGGCTAACAATCCAAGCTACACAAGGAATCGTTTCATGATAAAGAAAGTGTTTTTGGTATTTGTGTTCGATTTTATCTGAGATAAAATATCTGGATCATTGAGATAAAATATTTTTCTTACTTTAAAACAAAAACAATTATTGATGTACTGATTGACGAACAAAAAGCACATGGTAAAGGTAGTCTTCAATAACTAATTTAGTTAAAAAAATGTGCTATAGAAAAAAGTAAATTTGTGAGGGAGAACTTTGCCCAAGTTAATGAAGTAGCTGAGCGTTCTAGAATGTTACTTTTCTGAGAGTTTGGTAGATAAAAGGAACAGTGTCCTTTCAAGACTGGTAGAGGCTGATACAGTAAGAGAATTTAAACACGCATGGGATAGGAATAAAGATATCCCGAATCTGAGACGAGCCCAAGGATTGCTTAATGAGCACACTAGATGGGCCGAATGGTTCTTATCTGCCGTCAAATTTTATGTTTCTATGTTTCTAAATCCAATTTATTTAAAACAAATCTGCTGCTTAGTAGCTGGAAAAGCCTGGTTAAGAATTACACACGTGATTGATTAAACTTGCAAAACCTTTCATTCATATATTATGTGATTCTTAACGTAAGTGTATAATGTTTATAGATTTATTTTGTACTATGTGTTTTATTATTTCTTCACATACTAAACCTGAATGTCAAATCCTTTCAAATTCACTCTACTAGCTCTCAAAGAGTTAAGCAATACATTCATGTTAAATCTGTTGACCAAGTATTGCATTTAGGGCTTAATATATGATAAAGAAAATTAATATCCAAAATCCTTGTAAGAAAATATGCACATATAAAATGAGTGATAATATGCAAATTGAAGCACATGCACTGATTAAGAAGTAGGCCAGGCCAACCAAATATTCATTTTCTTATCTGACAACGTTACAAGTGGGATATGCTGCCAGTTATCTCAGATTTCTGTAATTTCTAATTTGGCCTTTACACGTAGAGTCCAATATGATTCATTTTATTTTTAAAGGAGAATTTCCAACAATAACAGAATTTACATTAGTACTTTGCGCACTTAATAGTAAATTAAGATAAATGCACTGTGGTCTTTTTTTTCCGTAAGTCTACAGAACGGGAGTGGAATAGATCAATGGTTCTCAAACCTGTCCTCGGCGCTTGGTTAGTCAATGTTGGCTTGAGTCTTTATTTCTAAAGTAACTCTTAACTGTATGCATCTAGCAATGTGGACAATGAAATAATGTGTCATGTAAGCAACATGGGTTATTTCTCTTAGACTATGTACATACAACATTGTGCATCGTGTGCAGAATCAAACTGCAAACTAGTCTGTCTCGGCCTGGCTTGTCATGGAGTGTGTGGTCTAGAACCAAGTCCCAACTAGAATTGGCTCTTCGGGCTCCATCACTTGGTCTTCACGTCCTTCTATAGAGACACTAATGACGACCTGTTTCGTAATAATTAACATACATATAATTCACATCGGAAACCAAGTTGCTTACTGATTCTGAAGTCCAATCCAATGCAGACCAGACCTACCACCAGCATCTGAACAGTCAAGACATTTCCCAATCTTACCCATACCTAGGCATTTCTACTGCAGAGGGATTAAGGGCATTTGTACACTGGCAAGTCCGTGCCCCCAGGGGACACTAAACATCTGCCTTACACTGCCCTACTTAAATGTCACCGCAAATCACTATCTTTGGCCCAACTATCTTTGGCTCAACTCGTCCCATTAACCCCCATCACTTGTTTATAGGTCACTGTAATTTAAACGATTTAATCATCAAAAGGATGAGTGATCAGCCTTTTCCTGGCTGTCAGGTACGTCAACTTGAAAGGTGCAACTTGTAGAC
>VKOC01000009.1:15538544-15580721 GCA_009364415.1 Spea multiplicata | reverse complement strand
CCCAGCGTTCAAAGCGACGCTGGATCGCGTAAAAGGAGGGACGTACCTGGTATGTCCCGGTCTGCCAGTGACCCGTGACCCGGAAGTACCAGGTACGTCCCGGTCTTGAAAGGGTTAAAGGCAGATTGAGGTACATTTTTTGAAAATATTTATTTTTATTTAATTTTTTTTCCTTTTTTTCTTTGTATTGCATTATGGTATTGTACTCAGCTACAGCCAGGAGTAAATAGTTAATAAAAACAACTTTCCCTGACAGCAGCCATGGAGCCAAAATTGTTTCAAAGCACAAAATAATTTTTTAACTAAATTTACTATAATCCTTGCAAATCTGTGCTTCTAAAAAAAAAAGCATAGTTGTTAAATTAATTTACCATGCATATGCTATTCACCACTGCGCTCCCATTTACATACTAAATATGCTTCTAATTTGTCTAATTAAAGGACTCATTAATGCAGTGACATTTTATTGGCCAGAGGAAGAAACGTAAGGCATTCCAATGGTAAGTGTCAATAAAAATGTCGAAACCCACTAATGGTAAAATCCATAGCCCCAAGAAATACATTGCATATTGAGACAAATGAGCTTAAAGTTTTTGTACCACTTACATGTCAATAGTCTCTCTAATTTGCACCTTTAAACCATCAACACCTCTTTGAGAAGCCAATCTTGGGTTATTATTTTATTTCAATTATTACAAAGAGCTACGATGGGGGAACAAAAAAAAAATATGCATTTTTGTTGAGCTATTAAATAAATGACCCTGGTTAAGTATTCTTTTGTCCTGAGATTTCTTTAATACAGAGCCTATTAATCAGTCTGAATGGTTTTATATAGTGTATTCCCGCTATCTCTCTATTCACAAATGATAATTAAGGATTTTATATTGAACGTGTAACTCGTGATAAGATGAGGAAATAGTCGCTTAATAAACGAAACAGAAAGGACACATCAGGTGCATCAATTGCTATTAGCATGGTTATGGAGACTATGTAAGTGCGATGTGAAGGAAGATGAAACATCACCGAGGGGTTATTATTTAAGTTTGATGGCAACTTGACCAGGACCAGATATACATTCCAAGCAACTTTTGAATTTAGGGTTTCTAGGAAGGGCATAGGAATAACAAGTTGGGCATTACAGAACATGGGTGGATGCGGGTAGAGTGAAGAGGTTGGTGAAGAACATGCAGGAGTGGACAGGACTATCATTAACACCAACTATCTTACGACCAGCAGCACCCCTAAGAACTCAGGGCTCTAGGAACATGTCTAGTCTGCCTAGGGGAAAATATGGCCCTAAACTGTGATGGAAATGTGTAACTCATAAAAAATCAGTTGTGTTATTCTAAAACACAAATTACAATTTATAGGCTAACAATCCAAGCTACACAAGGAATCGTTTCATGATAAAGAAAGTGTTTTTGGTATTTGTGTTCGATTTTATCTGAGATAAAACATCTGGATCATTGAGATGAAATATTTTTCTTTAAAACAAAAACAATTATTGATGTACTGATTGACGAACAAAAAGCACATGGTAAAGGTAGTTTTCAATAACTAATTTAGTTAAAAAAAATGTGCTATAGAAAAAAGTAAATTTGTGAGGGAGAACTTTGCCCAAGTTAATGAAGTAGCTGAGCGTTCTAGAATGTTACTTTTCTGAGAGTTTGGTAGATAAAAGGAACAGTCTCCTTTCAAGACTGCTAGAGGCTGATACAGTAAGAGAATTTAAACACGCATGGGATAGGAATAAAGATATCCCGAATCTGAGACGAGCCCAAGGATTGATTAATGAGCACACTAGATGGGCCGAATGGTTCTTATCTGGCGTCAAATTTTATGTTTCTATGTTTCCAAATCCAATTTATTTAAAACAAATCTGCTGCTTAGTAGCTGGAAAAGCCTGGTTAAGAATTACACACGTGATTGATTAAACTTACAAAACCTTCTAATTCATATATTATGTGATTCTTAACGTAAGTGTATAATGTTTATAGATTTATTTTGTACTATGTGTTTTATTATTTCTTCACATACTAAACCTGAATGTCAAATCCTTTCAATTTCACTCTACTAGCACTCAAAGAGTTAAGCAATACATTCATGTTAAATCTGTTGACCAAGTATTGCATTTAGGGCTTAATATATGATAAAGAAAATTAATATCCAAAATCCTTGTAAGAAAATATGCACATATAAAATGAGTGATAATATGCAAATTGAAGCACATGCACTGATTAAGAAGTAGGCCAGGCCAACCAAATATTCATTTTCTTATCTGACAACGTTACAAGTGGGATATGCTGCCAGTTATCTCAGATTTCTGTAATTTCTAATTTGGCCTTTACACGTAGAGTCCAATATGATTCATTTTATTTTTAAAGGAGAATTTCCAACAATAACAGAATTTACATTAGTACTTAGCACACTTAATAGTAAATTAAGATAAATGCACTGTGGTCTTTTTTTTCCATAAGTCTACAGAACGGGAGTGGAATAGATCAATGGTTCTCAAACCTGTCCTCGGCGCTTGGTTAGTCAATGTTGGCTTGAGTCTATTTCTAAAGTAACTCTTAACTGTATGCATTTAGCAATGTGAACAATGAAATAATGTATCATGTAAGCAACATGGGTTATTTCTCTTAGACTGTACATACAACATTGTGCATTGTGTGCAGAATCAAACTGCAAACTAGTCTGTCTCGGCCTGGCTTGTCATGGAGTGTGTGATCTAGAGCCAAGTCCAAACTAGAATTGGCTCTTCGGGCTCCATCACTTGGTCTTCACTAGAGACACTAGTGACGACCTGTTTCGTAATAATTAACATACATGTAATTCACACCGGAAACCAAGTTGCTTACTGATTCTGAAGTCCAATCCAATGCAGACCAGACCTACCACCAGCATCTGAACAGTCAAGACATTTCCCAATCCTACCCATACCTAGGCATTTCTACTGCAGGGGATTAAGGGCATTTGTACACTGGCAAGTCCGTGCCCCCAGGGGACACTAAACATCTGCCTTACACTGCCCTACTTAAATGTCACCGCAAATCACTATCTTTGGCCCAACTATCTTTGGCTCAACTCGTCCCATTAACCCCCATCACTTGTTTATAGGTCACTGTAATTTAAACGATTTAATCATCAAAAGGATGAGTGATCAGCCTTTTCCTGGCTGTCAGGTACGTCAACTTGAAAGGTGCAACTTGTAGACTGTATATAGTAGGAACGGAATTACTGGGATGCCTGGAATTTCCAGCTGACTATGGTTAAACTGGTTGGCGCAGGTTCATTTAAGTACAAGTATTTACCAGTACTCAAAAACATTCAAAAAAGCACGTACACTACACTGCTTGCAGACCCATTCTGCACCTAATTCATAGTCTTCTGCATATAGTTTAACAAAATAAAACCTGAACCATATCTCCATTGCCTGCTCGAGACACTGTCTTAATTAATAATACGCTAATAGTTAAGAGACACTTAGAAAAAAGGAATGCGGTTAGTGAATAGTGTTAAAAAGCTGAAATCCAGTTGCCTTGAAAGCTTTTTAAAGACTTCTATTTAACAGATCTAAATGGGGTCGTTCTTAAAATTCTCAAAAAAAAAAGGTCTCCATTTAGCTTCAGGGTCCCAGTTTTCCAGTGTATATTCTTTCGAAAACCAGCATCACAACCCTAATTGTGTTTTATTTAACTTCATGTTGTATCAAAGAAGAAAATCAATACCATTTGTACAGCTATGGAGAAAAATGCAATCTATAAAGTGTTCTTATTGAGTAATTAAACACCTTATTATTGTCAAGTGCAGTGAAACCATGAATTTGCCAAAATGCTTTATTCGGGAAAATACCGCAGTGATTAATACCTCCCTACGTATTAGATAAAAATGACGGCCTTTTGTGCCGTGTAGCTGCACATAGGAATAAGCGAAGGTAGATGCTGGTACAACAATAACACGGTAACCTTGAACTGAACCAATCCTCAAGAAATTAAACGCTTTACCAGGACTTTAAATCCTTCCATTTAGAGCTCATTTGTGTTCCATATCACCTGCGGTTCCTGAAAAGAACTCATTATCGTAAAAGAAAGAAAGAAAAAAAAAAAAGACAATCCTTTTATATTTTCTTTTAAAAATCAGAATTTTGTTTTAATAAAAAGTATTTGTGTCTGAAAGGGATCACAGCAATAAGACCAAAAATAAGAGACTTCGCTGTTAACGTATATTCTTCATTTCCCTGGGAACGTGAACAAAGAAAAAAAATCGTAATACAAAATGAAAAGAAATGATGTTCTTGGTTTTGTTTTTTTTTTACTTATGGGTTAAAAATACAATTTATTTTATGGTTTTCAGGTTTTCTGTTACTCTGCTTACTTGTTATATATTATAGATGCAGGAAGGGCAACATATCAAGCTCATACTGAGTCATTAAATAGTTTAAATGAAGAATGGAGTGTGAATGTGAATTCCTATGCTGCAAAGGAGATTAAATAAAAAACAATAAAGGAAATTCTTGAATTATGGTAAAATCGCCTCGACCTGTATGTGTTTTCTGGGGAAGGTTTACCGGAGCCTAAATTAGTAGATAGGTTGGTCACTCTTGGGCCAGACCATAACCACAGAGGGATCCAACTTGGAGCTAAGCTTTTATGATTTTGTTTTGCGGACATTTTTATGTTTACTTGCAAAAAGAAGTCACAACTCATCAGAATATTGATGTTACCAACGCCTACTGCCCTAGACCCTTTAAGACCCTAGAACTTATCAGACCTCATTTAAAAAGTAGGTTTGTGACAGATGGCCTAAACATATATAGCAATCTTCAGAGATGAACAAAGATCTCTATTGGAGGACAGGGTGACTCGAGGCAGGTTAGAATTGCTGCCTGAAGACTTAAGACTAAAAGCGCGATTATGCATTAAGAAAATAAAGATGGTGGTTATTAATTCTTCCAAATAACAGCATTTCATGGGGGGAAACTGCTCTTGTCTTCTTGCCAGTCTTCTTCTAGCACTGGGTACTCTGGCTTCGGCTTAGCCAACTAGTATCTTTAGGAAGCCATCTGAGCTGATACAAAAGGCGTTTTGGGTCTCCATCTCTAACTAATTAACCTGAGGCTCCCTCCTCTCGTTTAGTTTGGTTTAGTTTCTTTAAATTTTTGACATTGTTAAAAATAATTTTCAACAATTGGCAAATCCCTCTGCTTCAGGGTAGCTTAGCATTCTGTCTGTCTGAACAATGAACATAACCCGGGAACTCTCCTGGTCTTCAGTGATAAACACTGGGTCGCAGGAGCGGTGTTACGACATGCCCCACCCTCACCCACTTTTACTCCAATCAGATCGGTTTTTCATGCGACATCAGCAGGGATCACCCACCAATATCAGTGGGATCACCGCAAGAAGGGAGGATTTCAAGTGGGTGGAGCCTAAAAGCTCCCGGGTGTGACAATGAAGGTTGGGGGAAGGTAATAAGATGGAAATATAATTTGCTTAAAAAAGAGTACAAAATTATTTTTATTATCTTTTTTTTAATATAGCGCAGCTATAACTGACAGACTTAGACAAACCGATACATTACGTAAAAAGGGGCTTGCTCGCAAAAATGTACTTATTTTAAATAAAGCATATTAATGCTGAATTATTTATTTAGTGGTTTTTGAACATTATCAAACATTGCAAAATAATAATCCCCGCTGTAAAATTGTAAATACATTTGTACAAATATATATTGTCGTAGAATATTCCATAGCAAGCGCGTACCAGTCACAGAGTTAATGCTATATTTGACTTAAGGAAAGTGAATATCTGGTTTAGCATGCTTTTCTCCTGAGTGGTGTATAAACACATACCCAGTGACAGCAAACGTATAATCATTAAGCCATTATTGGTTCATCGTATTTTAAACTGTAAATTAGTAACTGAATAAGAAACCTCGTCAGCAGTTGGGGATTACGTTTTCAGGACCTCAGAGGTCAACTTTTCAGATGAAGAGGGTTAAGAATTTTAAATTCAATCATGGCAGGTGTTTGCTGCCAATGTAGGAAGTAGCAGAGAGGGGTGGTATGGGGCAATGTCAGGAAACTGGAAGATAAGAGGGGGTTAAAGCGGTGAAGTTGATTAAGGGATGTATTAGCATCTAGGTGGTATCTTGCGTTGCCCATACCTGAATTTTAGAATTTTAGCAATTTTTGATGCCGAGGACCCGTAGTCACCATTAATTTAAGCTTCTAAAGCAGAACTAAACTGTTTATTTAAATTTCAAGCAAGACTGCTCCCCCCTTACACCATAACCCATTTTAATAACTAATAAGAATTAGCACGCGCATCACCCCCAAAGGTATTCTGTTTAATATTTTATTATGTACTAAATGTGATAAGTCTGAGGTTTTTTTATCTCATGTGGCTAAAAAAGCTCCTGAGTTTGAAACACGTTTGCTCTTGATCAGAAACATCAATGAAAACAAATGATCAACCAGCTGAGATTACCAAATGCTGCTCTTCAAATTTGTATTTAAGTCGCTCTTTACATAAAACTGCTCTTAATATTATTTTTAATTTGTTTTTGGTTTTTTTATATATAAAATAGCGCTTTTACTGGCTTGGAGGTCTTAAAGGTAATGGCCCTTTCAAACTGACCCTTATAAATACTATAGATGGTTCACCTGTAGCAAAATGAAACATCCCTACCTGCCACGGACCCTTGTCTGAAATAAATGGCAATATACTGTATTTATATATATATAAATATATATATATATCCTTTTTTGTGTATGCGTATATGTCTACATTCACATTTTCTATACTTATATACGATTCTTTTTTGAGATCTCATTTTCTGTGTGCTTAAGACATTTTCCAGAACCCCGTCTGTTTATTTATACGAGAAATGGCTGTATGTGTTTCCAAGACCACATGGGAATAAAACGAATAGATACTATGGATGACTAAATCCAAGATAAATAAACCTAGAATTAAGTTTAATGAAATGTACACAAGCACATTTTAGGTCTATGCTACTGTTTGTAAAATAGAGTATAGATATTTCCGCAACCCTTTTTACATGATTCTGAGACACAAAGAGTTTGCATAAACTATGGCGTTCCGTGGCAGATAATGGAAAACAGGACGATGGAAATGAATGCACAACTAAGTCGATGTTATGGGTCTGTTCAGTAGATCAACAGTGCATTGACCTGCTGTATCCCTGACTCATTATCTTGAATCCAAGCTCTGCTTGAAGGAATTGGGATTTGAATTTGCACACCAAGGTGGAGCATCTCAGGATCTCGAGCTCGGCAGACAGATGGGTCACAGTAAAGTGGTGGGCGCCCCCCGGGAAGAGACAGCTGAATGAGTGACTGTCGCAGAGTTCAAGCCGTCGACATGCTGCTGACTCAGGACTGGTCACTGACTGGCACCTCTGTTGCAGCTGAGGCTTCTTTTGGGAGTTGCTATAAACCACTGGTGCTGACAGGTATATAGAAAATGCTAGGAACTAGCCAACATACACATTATATACATATACACACTAATACACGCACGTTTGGTGTACTGTTTTTACATACTTTATGTTGTATACAAACTACAAAAATGAATGAATGAATGAATGAATGAAATATCATGATTATAGAATATTAATAAAAAATGAGCCATAGATCCTGTATAACTGTTGGCCCAGGACAACTTGTCGCCCTTCTCACACTGTCACTGTCAAGATGATGGCATCCAGAATGTATTTATTGTAATTGCATATCAATAAACAACTGAATAAAGAATTCACTGCAGGTGAATGCATTTACAGCGCTGCGGAATATAACGGCACCATGTAAACCAATAAATAATAATAATAATAGCGTGAGTTTGATGAAATGAAAAGGAAAAGTATGGTTTCAACTACAAAAAAATTGGTATCAACCTAAACGCTGTCCTACAAAACTCCTCGATTCAGTGTGTAATAAAGATAAGTAGGAAGACACTAAGAGCCAAGTCAACACATTGTATACTTTGTGTTCTGGTGACTCGTAAGAAGAGTCAAGAACGTTCGAGGGCCCGCGGGAAAAAAACATCCCCGCCATATAGTAAAAAATAAAAGTGTTTGTCCTCTGCTTATCAAAAACAGCTTTTGCATTTATTACGCTAAACACATATGATATTATTTCTAAACAGATGTTTGTCTATGTTGCTCAATTTATCGCGCCCCAAACTAATCCTTTTAAGTATAATTGTCCAAGTGAACAAGCAATATTCGTGTTTCTAATTAAAATGTAAACTGTATAATGAAGACATCAGGTTTTTGAGCAAACGTTTCTTTCCTTGCCACTTGGGGTATGGTAATTACTGGAGCAGATCCACAAATTCTCCTGAATTCCACGCAGGTCCAGATTAGACGTATTATGGCTAAACCTCCTTTTTTACACCAGGGAAAACCGGTCTCTAACCTATTCCAGGCATATGATTTCAGCTCAATCCTTTTAACAGAGCAATATATGATAGAGACAATAATGGGATGGATTGGATTATTCGTGGTTTCTCGACCTTCTGATTATATACTTACCCATTAACCCTTTGGGTTTCCTGGGGCCTTTGGCTATATATATATATATATATATATATATTATATATATATATATATATTACATTGCATTACTTGATGTTTTAAAAAACATAGTACCTTCAAGGTTTAATAGGAAAAATGAAACACAGAATAGAATATATCAAAGGGTTCAGAGATCCCTTGGTCTGAAACATTTAAATACAATGTTTTTAATCTATCTATCTATCTATCTATCTATCTATCTATCTATCAGGTGCCCTCCTCACCTGCTGTTTCTGTAACTCAAATTGTTATGTTATATACTGCTAGTTATGTCCTGTCTACCCATTGTACAGCGCTACGGCATATGATGTCGCTATATAAAACAATTATATATACATTTGTGTGTGTATTTATAAATATATTATATATATATGTGTATATATATATATATACGAAATTGTATTTGAAGCTATATTTGAAGCTATATGCATGTAATGTAACAAACATACCATATACGATAAAATATTTCAAGCAATTGATATATTATGTATCTGACATGTGTCATCAGATACCGACCCATATATTCACAGGTTATTTGTTAACTTCCACCTCGACGCTGGACTATTGTTTTAAAAACAACCATGTGAGTCAATACACCCGACCACTTACTAGATACCTTTGCTGTAAAAAAAACCAAGCTTGCGTTCTAGTTTGTTGCCGGCGTTATTATATGTTATTTTTGCTAGAAATAATATGGCATGATAGGTGCAGCGATACAGTTCCTGAATCCTTAGTAACAAGAGAAACTGGAGATGTCTAGTGAGAGGATGATTTTTTTTTTCCTCTTTCAGGTCTCAAAGTCCACAATCTGACGGCTTGAACCAACCCTCATATTATTTTTACATAAATGCCAGACAAGCTTGTCTGCTAAGCTAACCTGACTTGCGGAAAAACATAAGTGCCTATCAAACCTTAAAAAAAAAAGCAGTATCCCAGGGTCTGTTTTCTGTTTAACTGCGTAAAGCATAGCCGACTTCAAATGATTATTTTAAGGATACATCATAGGGAAAAAAAACAGCTTTTACTTTAGGTTTAAAGTATGCAAAATAATAAAGACCAGTATTAATATAGGATTCTTTTTAATAAAATAGCCATTTAACGATCTAAACTCTCGCCCGTGGCACAACACAGTGCAGTGGGGAGTTTGCTTGGAATCTATTGTAAAGCCAGACGCGGGTTATGTTTGCTCATTCAGGATGTGGTTGGAATAATGAGAATATAACGTTTTGGTTTTTTTATGTCGGTTTGTTAATAGGGTATCAGTGTAGTTAACGGCAGTAGATTTTGTTTTTTTTTTTAATATGCACTTGATTATGTTATTGCTTTATAAAAAAAAAAAAAATTGGTTAGGGATTATTAGTCTCGAATCTCTATTGAAATGTAAATGAACGCTTTAAAAAGCCGAAGATTAATAGGGAAGGAATGGTTAAGTTCCAGGCAGGGTATACTATGTATTTTTTAAATTTGCCTGAGCCAGATGCTGTCAGTCAGAACAAAAAACTGTCCAAGCAGACAATGTGTGTGTGTCTGAATGTTGATCGTGTTGGAAAGTGAAGGAGGGGGGGGGCGGGGGGGGGGGGCGAGGGGGGGTAGAGTGTGTCAAGGATTTTTGGTCCTTCATCTTTGCAGTAGAGCAAACACGTCTCCCAGTATCGCATAGACAGCTGCTTCCAGTTTCTAATGTGCCCTAACTTAGATCACTGAAAGAATTGTCAGCACTCAGAGAAACACACAAAGATAACACAGTCAGCTGCCATGGCTGGGGGAATACAGCCCGGCTCAGAAGAAATGGGATTTGTTTCATTTGCATGATGCGGGCTCCCTTGGGCCCCTTCCTTTCATATCCAAAGCACAAAAGACAACACTTAACATATTTGCTTAAAGATGACAACCTCATGTTGATTTCATTTGGATGTAACTGTGTCAGGATTACAGTCCTAGGAATACATTATATCTCTAACACAAGCTGACGAACGTATCCATCAGTGGAACCGTCTCATTCATGCGCTTCTATGTGTCGTTTTTTTTTTATTCTCCCAAGGGTGCTGTCTAAGTAGTAACTTTAGAAGACTGAAGGTCTAATTTTATTACGCCGCATTTCAACCCACTAAACAATATTATTTCTAAAATACATCATTTTTATTGGAAGTCTCCCCGATGAAAAATCCACAAGCCACTAGAGAGTTTATGAACTGTGGGGATCCTCGGAAGCTAATATACTTCTTATTTTCAACTTTTTTTTTTTGCGTGTCGCGGGCGCATCACTTTAAAAAAAAGTGTTGTAAAAATAAAATGCGTAACATTGTATGTTGGCATGTGAAATAAAATTCACTGTAAAATATCCTTACCCTGTACCTGTTACCACTGCTAAAATCCACAAGATAATTATGTGCCTCGATATTTTCAGACGACAAAAAAATGAAACACCACAGTTATTTACAAATTACAAATTATAAATTTATAAATAATCTAACTATGGAAGATATATTTATTTGAGCTTTAATATACAGCTCTATTCCAGGAGAATAAGGTTTTTTCTCCCAATAGACAGTCTTTTAAGCCAAACCTGCTATTTCCTGCAAACTTTAATATGTGTTGCTGTTGTATTTACTTGTTCGAAAGAATTAGCGACTAATTTTTTAAATTAACCTGGTGTGGCAAAAATATGGCCATACGTGGAATTTTTTGTGCTGCCAACAATTACCAATCCTTGTTTCAATTTGACAGTTAAGTAAAGGAATAAAGAGTGAAGCTACTATGTAATAAGGTGGGAAAAATAAGAATACAATGGCTGTAATTAGCAAAATCTAAAGGAACCCTATCTTCTGTACTAGTACGTTTTAGCATGCATTAATGTCATTGTCATTCTAAAATGTTAAATATTGTATTATCCCCTATTATAACGCTAGCGTTAGGGAATGTGATGGCGCTATAGAAATAAATGTAAACTAAGGAGGAGGAATGAATATATATTACATTAGAATACACTGTTGGTCTTTTTTTGTAGGAAAGAAGTGCTGTTAATATCATAATTTATTATGTGTTTCCAGGAGCAAATTATCGTGTATATTCAGAGGTTAGCTACGGCTGGAAAAATCCTTTGAAATTGCATGTAACAGTCTCATACATCTATATGGAAAAAGAGCCTGTAATGGACAAGTGCAGCCACACCAAAATTAAGCTGTAAATATCTGGGCAGCGCCATTATTGAAGCACAGAAACATCTGGGTCTGTCGCCCAAACCAATCCCACTCCCACAATGTCTTAGTAATTGCTTTGATGATTTATAACTTGCTATTCCTATTAAAACAGGCTTTGGAAGGAGCCATACAGAAGGTGAACTCTGTAAAAAAAATAGCTAATCTGTGCTCAGGGTCTACAAAAACAGATTTGTTTCAAAGTAGGAAATAAACAGTTTTTATGGAGAAAGAAAAAATATTGTACCATTTTCGTTTTTAAAAAATGTGAGTATTTAACAGTTATTGAAAAAAGAACGACTGAAACATGGGAAATAACACAGTCCTCGAAGAAAAATAAAACCAGAACTAGCATTAGACTTGTCGCCTGTCAGGTTATTTACTGGCCTCACTGGCGGTAATGGGAAAAAGATAAATTAAAATTATGATGCCAATCTACGGCAATATGGTACTGTGATCATAAAATTACCAACTGCTGGAATCGTTATCTAATTACCCTTTAATGAGATGCAGTTCGGCTGAGTTGGTGTCCTATCTTGAAATGTCACTCAATGAACGGCACAATTTCATTTGCTTTGTTATTTGATTGAAAGTCGGTGGAGCAAAATGCTTTTAATTCAATTTAGTTAAAACTTTGCTGTGGTTTGAATAATGAGCTGACTTGTAATAACCCAGATATCACTAAATATAGCATATATATATATATATTTCCATAGTAGTAAGTAAAAATATGATCCATTACAAAAAGGAATTAACAAAACATCAACACTTTTTTTTTTCATGAATATAAGTACACACTTGTTTGAATAAAAATAAGTGCCCCCGTACTGATGGGAGAGGTCTCATTAAAAACATATCTTCATTTAAAAATACCTAGTTAGTTTGGTATCCTAGATCACCAAAAAAGTATACATGTGAGTATTTTAATATGCATTTGTGTAAATGAAATAACTTAACTTTGGGAGAAGCTCCAGCTCCCTCCGCCATGTTCTGATGAGTTGTGCCACTGAATGGTTGCTTGAATCAGTGGCAGGAAAGTGCTCTCTGTGAAATAAATATGGAGAAGGTTCTGCCCATGTGCACAGAGGTTAGAATCTCCTTTGACGTTCCCGGAGCCAACGCTGGAGTTGACAGTAAATATATCACGAGTCAGGAGATGTGTTTGGCTGAACACATCTCCTACAAGGCAAATTTTTGGGAAGGCCAAATGCATATGGGGGTTCTCCAAAATCCCTCCATGCATTTGTAAGAGGATCACCAAGGGACATATCATATAAATTAAAGTGAATACGATGGCTGGAGTGTTCCTTTAACATGCTTCCAAGTGGCTTGCTGCCTATGTGTGGTTATGGCAAAAGTGTATAGCAACAAATCAGAAATACCAGAAAGCACTCCCGAAGAGGAATCCATAAAATAAGAAGTGTTTTAGTAAATCTACTTTAAAATTCATGGGTATCAAATCTGAAATATAACTTGACAAAAATATATTCAATTTATGAATTTTGCTGGATTTGTTTATCTGTTGGTGTCACAATTTGTCTAATTATCATACAGCAAACTATGAATATTGATAGCGTGCAACTTACTTGCCAGAGATGACGTGGGGTATTGCTTTGCATACTAAGACAGTTCAGTAGGTGATTTTGCAGGATTGTCTTACAGATTTCTTAAGATAAAAATGTAAATTTGTTTTGGTTCGGGATAAAAACAAAATCTCATCAATAAAAGATAAAATATTCTTGTTTCAGTAGGGATAATGAAAAATGTATAGAGCAAAACAGAAACGCAGATGGTTTGTAATATGTGCTTTCCCAAAAATTCCAGAATGCAAGCCCTAGAAAAGCATGGCGATTCTGCAAATATACAAATTTGGACATTTGATATTCAAAAAGAGGAATATCTATTTTCTATGAAGAACTAAACAAAACGACAAGAAAAGACAAATATAAAACACAACGGTAGGCTGGAAAAAACTTCCACACATTGTCAAAGAACAATTTTCTGCTTACTAGTCTTGACAACTAATTGATCACAGTTGTAGATTCAAACAAACGGCAACACTTATCTCACCCATGAACACATATGTAAATGTCTAGTGCAAACACACTTTTTAAATAATGATCCCAAAAGAAAGGGAAACGCAAATGACTGATCAGACATTATGTCCTACTGACTATTGCATAAATTGAATATACAAGAGCGGATGATAAACAGTTTAACCTTTGCTCACTCCAGATGAATGAGACTTGACAGGACTATCAACATGTCCTCTTCTGAATAATTTACACTATTTTCCTAGGCTGCAATAAAAAAATCACACATAGGCCAAATTAAAATAACAAAATATAGCTTAGAATATCCTATACAATGGCAGCTGTTACAGGCAGAATTAAAACGTAAATCTGAGCCTTTGTTTGCTGCAATTACAGCTCATTTAGATCAATCACGCTGAGAAATGAAATCAAATCTATATTATATTAGATATTTACAGATATGTTTGCGCCGACTCAGGTATAAGAACTGAGATCTCTTTCAAATCCAGAAAAAAATATTACATATAGAACAAAAAACAGTAAATGAACGTATAACATTTTACATTTGGATATATGCTTGTGAGCCATTGCCTCTTTTTATTCCACATTGCTATTAAATTCACCAAAAATTTCAACCGAAGCAGGAATCTCATTTCTTAGTTCTAAATACATACACTATGCTAGAACAAGTTGCCGTGAAAGGTTATGTTGTAGATCATTATTTGGGCAAAGCATCGTTCCCTAACCAGCTCTGCAGGAACAACGGATCCCTTTGATGGATCCATGTCTTCCATGGTGGTCAAAATCAATAACACTTCACCTACCCTGGGGGCAATTACTCTCATACCCACCAGGTCCGCTTTTCCACTGATGGGAAACGTAGGGCAGGGAACAATCAGTTAATTAAATGTAATTGCTCAAATTAACATAGTTTCCTCTGTTGATCTATTCGTGCGCCATTTGTTCACAACATGCCCATGCAAACACGGAAAGAGTATGTGTTCTTTTAGCAATAGCAGTAGCTCATCATAAAGTTCATTGTTTTGACCTAATGCCAACAGTTGTGAATGTTCCTTCCGTAGAACCCATTTACAAATTCAAAATTGAGTGCTCTCCCTTTATCCATCCTAACTTAGGTATGTTCCCAGTCTTGTTGTGTATTCGCATAGGATGAACAAAAACATTGAATGCATTTATTTATCAAAAAAAAAAAGCTTAATAAGGTTATTATTAGTGAAAAGAGCTTAAATAACCAGTCTTTGATTATAAATGTTTAGGATGGTAAAAAAAAAACATGCATTATAAATTCTGAAAAAATAGATAGCAATATATGTTAGTTTTTCAGTAATAATATTTTTGCATTAGGACCATATTCTCAGCAACACACAAATAACATTAAAACGAAAAATCTCTATTTTGTCAAAATACATTAAAATGTTACAGCATGTCAGCCAGGAACAAAAGCTAAAAGTATCAGATGAACAAATCTGTGGTCAAGTCAAGAACATTTGTTGATTTAATAGCTTAACATCAGGGGAAACGATGACTGTTTTTACATTATATGTTTTCCCAATTCACCTCTAATCTACTTTTCTCGCAGAGGTTCATGGCTAAAGCAATAGGTAGCCAAATCAAAGCAGTGAAGAAAAGTGGATAATACATTATGAAACAAACAACATGGGTATATATATATATATATATATAATATATATATATATATATAACTACAGTTTAAAAGAGGTTCACCTCTAATATAAATGTAATAGTATTGGTATTAGTCAAAACTAAAATGCATCTGTGACATTTCCCAGTTCCAACATTCTGAAACACACTTTATTTTTACATGGCGAGAGCAGCCATTCATACTTCCTGTTGCTAGGATGCGCACTTTTCACCAATTATGTTATCTCTCCCCTATTGTTATGCTTTTGGTTGTTGTTGATTGGTTCAGGCAGCCTTTGTAACGAAGGGCAGGTAAGAGGAAAGGAGAGAACTTCAGAACAGGAAGCTGATTAGATAATGCTAATTCTTTCACCTTTTATCACGTGTTTCCCCGGAGATAAACAATTACAGTGGATTACAAATAAGGGGCTCAAACTACAGGCTATATACGTGACAGTCACCCCCCCCCTTAAGTTGGGAGGGTTTGCAATTATAATCTTTTCACCTACTTTTTTATTTAAAAAAACTAATATCAGAGATAAGATTAAATCATTTGAACATTATTACTGTGAGGTACTGTGATGCAACGTAGGGGAATACACAAACAGTATAGGTTCACACTTACAGAAAGTGTAGAATACAGTAAAAGCCGCATATATGGTTTAAAACATTGGGAACGGATGTGGGGAACAGGGTGATATTTTGACTGGGGTGGGTGAGGGGTGAAGTTTTAAAGTGGGACTAGTCTTCCTCCTCAAGACTGTAGACCCTCGGCAGGCTGAGTATGAGCCTGGGGCAATCACAGACTGAGAGTTGCTCCCTCCTTAACTCCAGGCAGTTCCTGGCAAACCATACGGCCTCCTTAACGCAGCACATTAGACGCCAAGCACAATCAATGGCACCCTCTGTGTGAGTTCCTGTTCTGTAAACTACAGAATTGTAGGACAGGTACTGTCTCTCGATAGAATTCTTAAATTCCTGCTCAGGCCTCTCAACAAAGTCTGCGCAAACAGGCACTGCCGGAACAAGTGAAGGACTGTTTCCTCTTCCAATACGCACCGTGGACAGTGTTTATATCTGCACAACCCCTTGGCATGCATAATTGTACTTAGCAGGAGGCCTCGGCAAATAGCCATCCATGCAATGCATTTATGCCTGTTGGTCAGCCTGCCTGATGCCACATTTGCCTAAACAGTTGTGGCTTTGGCAGCAGGGAGGCCAGAGATGCTCTTAATATAGTCCTTGGTTCTAATGAGCTTGTCAATGGTGACCATACATCTGGTTTAACTCCCAGTTTTTCCACTTTCTATATATGTTTGCGCAGAGAAAGCCTCCCAAAATATCACACGACTGACAACAACAGCCGCTTCCGGCAAAGAAAGTATTTTTTTTGGAATAAATTAGTATTTAGTACCTAAACAAATGTTTTTCAATTCCTTCTTTTAAGTAGAATTCTTTAAAATTTCAAAGAAATACATATGTGTTTTATAAATATTAGTAGTTTAAAGTACCTCCACTTGTATAGAGTATTTAAGTAGGGAGCCTATTTATACAGTAAAGTGCAGACAATTGGAAATGGACAATCAGCCTCGAAGATGTAGAACGTGTTCGACAATACTTGGCAGCAAGATTAGCAGGCACTTTAAGCCAGCTTCCTTTAAGTTGTGAAGATCTGAACTTGTCAACCTTGGATTGTGCAAATGTTACCAGCTGACATCAAAGACATCCCCGCAATCCCTTCAGCATCTATCAAATTAAATGCAGATTACATGTATTTCCAGTAGGACTGTCCGGTTTAACATTATTAGCAGTTGCACGAATCTAATTTTCAAAATGTTTGTCTCTACAACTTCGACATAAATAGTCTACAGGTTTCCTAAAAGGTTACCCAACTATTATTCTAATCTATCGCTCCTGCGTGAAGTTTGCTTGTCATTTAACCGTAAATACCTTAATTTATACCAAGGACTGCAAATTAGGAGCATGTCAACTGGTCTTTTCGCAAACTTAATAGCAGTACTGATGTAAAAAGTGACATTTATTAGACATATGTATTCGCTTCCATGATTGGAATCATTAGGATATAAATTTAGCTACATCACGTAGCTATAAAAAATGTAACACATCAAAAACACTGGTTTTAAAGGTCCAGTCTTGGTTTGACACACGATATCCTGTTTACATAATTATAACAAGTATTTATATCAAATAAAAAGTATTTTTCAATGTAAGCCCACTAAATGTTAATTAGATATTTACACATTCTATAATATTTTATCATAAAGTGAAGTACATTAGAATATCTTTTTTCGTTTAGTGTTAATTTAGTTTGAAAAAAATCTTCAAAAATAATAATATACATTTTGTCATAAATAAAAGATGACTAGATGCCCCTTGAACTCTGTATCCAAAAACAAAACAAAAAAAGAGCATAAATCTAAACATATCCCTCTCCAATCCCTTACCAATGTAAAAAAAACATAATGTGACCCCCAACTTATTTTTTTTTGCAAAAAGCCAGAGGTGAATGAACATAAAGTTAAAAGGAAGTTCTATAAATGGCTTTAATGTAAAAACATGTTCAATCAAAAATTAGTGGTAGGATGACCACACCTTGGTTATAACCGTCCTTATACTATTAGTATAACCGTCTTATACTACCCCCCCACACACACATACAACAATTTAGGTGTCCACATCAGGACACCATTATAAAGAATCATCGAAAAAAGGAAGGGGTGGAAGAACGGTTGGTGGCAGGCCAGGTGCCACCATGTGTCGCACAGCTTCTATGGAGCTGTGAAAGAGATTTTTGGGCATTTGGAAACGGTTAAAAGCCAAGTAGCATGTAAACAATATTTTTTTTGGCACACACAGACCACAGCAACCCCCTCCCCAGTTAGTTTTATACATGGCATAGTAGAGAGCCAGAAGGTTATAACCATAAAGGACATTAATGCTTCAGAGTTGGTAGAATTGGATGGGCACATGTGGGTCTGGATGGAGTCACCATTAAACCTCTTGCTGTTCAACTGCCTTCGTACCCCTAAAAACAAGCCCTGATAGGACATATTGTTTTAAAAAAATATATTGCTAGCCATATTTAAATAGCAAATACCCTTTAGTTTACAAAATAATGTGTTTAACCTTATATTTTATTATGTAGATTAAAGATATATAAGATAAAGATATATAATATCCCATATATTATATTATATATATATATATATATATATATATATTCCACACAGGTGATTACTGGAATGAGTCGATGCTTGTTTCCCCCAATGCATATCCCTCTCTTAATCATTCTTCTTAATGACATGCAAATGACATGTAAGATCATTGGAAAACCAATGAAATTCCTCATTTATGTACTCATTTATTTGCATCCTTTGCATTTATATATATATTTATGGCCAGTCACTTGATTACCTAATTTCAGAGATGGACACATTTCCAATTAAGGACACTGAATTCTAAAAGCATCATTTTAAAAACGATTAAGAATACAAACTCCTAATCCATAAAATACATTTTTAAAAGAGGTGTTTGTTCACGTTAAAGATTTGCAGAATATCGCCCATATACATATACGGAACGGTGGCACAAATAGACATATTTAAGTAAGAATTAACCCACAGTTATGCAGTATCAGCTGAAGTTGTACAGATATGCTGCCCATAACACATATATATCAAAGGTATGATAAGTGCTGAAATAGGCTAGTATTTTTAAGATAGAAGAAAGAAGTTTAACATTGATGTTTAGCTGCAAATAACCAAAATTAAGATGCTTTATGGTAAAAAACAGTACATGAATGTTCTTTTGGAAAGTAAAAAAGTCACGATGAAACTTTCTTGATGGCATGTTCCTGAGAACTTTATAAATCTCTAGAAATTAGTATTTCTTCAAATACTCATTGCATTCATTCTGAGTACCTGCAATAACCAGCTGGTTCTGATATGGGGTCCCAATGAAACCTCTAACCTGTCAGGACTTCATATATTTCTCAGGTGGCTTCATAGGGTCTTATATGACTAGTATAAAAAGTACAGATTCGATACCCAGGTACCACTACATCAATGGAGATTTCCATTTACTGTACCGCTTTAAATTAAAAAAGCATTACATGCATATTCAAAAACATTAAAATGTAAATCCGATATAAGAACCGGAAGTGGCACCAACCAGGACACAGGAAAGAGGACCCAGCCCTATGGACCTGT
The DNA here is from genome assembly GCA_009364415.1 of Spea multiplicata. Classification (NCBI taxonomy): domain Eukaryota; kingdom Metazoa; phylum Chordata; class Amphibia; order Anura; family Pelobatidae; genus Spea; species Spea multiplicata. The sequence continues at coordinate 15,560,999 of VKOC01000009.1, read as the reverse complement.
CTGACGGTTGCTATGGTAATAAGATCACTTCCCACACGCTGCATTAGAAATGTATTTCTGACTTAGAATTATTATTAATTGTTTTATATAGCGTCATCATATTCTGTAGCGCTGTATAATGGGGTACAATATGAATACTAAATTGTAGAATATAACTTGTGTCTTCACTGGCCAAACGACATCAGGTTTAATCTACCACACAAGCCAATTACGTGACTACAGTGACTCTTTACATGTTACCAGCATGCATGGACTGGGCAAATGCTCAGTGGGCCAGTAGCTAATAGTGCCCCATGGTTAACCTTACTGCCACTCCGATACTGTATATATCTCATTAACCGGCCTCCGATTAACCACTGATAGCTTTATCTTCCGATATGTTGACAATATAAACCACACTTAAGGAACATAAAATAAATACAATTGTCAGCTAATTATAACCACATGTAGAGTACAGAGAAAGGAACGTTCTGTATCCAATTGTACATTTCTTCCTATTTATCTGAAAATTTGACTTCATTTTGCCCTCGCATTTTTATTTCTTGCTTTTTTCCCCCTGCTAAGTATTATTATGGGCAAAAGGTTCTTTTAAAATTGGTGAAAATTCGAGTAAAATAGAACAGCGCAATTCTTTATTCTTTCCTTTTGGGAAAAGAGTCTTATGCCTTGTAAATGTGTTCTAGCTCTCCCAGCCTAAGGCTGGTGCTATATCCCAATCTCTCTGCAGAAACCACTTCACCTACAACAGCAATGCTTATCTCTGCTTTCTGTTTAGCAGAAAAATTGCTTTTATAAGCCAGAGGTTTATAGAGGCATCAATCCTTACTAAGTTCGCACTTATGTTGCTTATGTTCAGGCTTTACACAGGAGTAAACATCACAAAATAAATTATGTTAAAAGTACACTCACAATTCACATACACAGATTATCTTACATTCATCTGATAAATAGCAAGTGATAAAAGTATTCATTTTCCCATTGATTTCAATGGCGTATTTTTTATTAGTTTTATTTCTCCAAAGGGTTTGTAGGCATTTAGCTTCCCATGCAAGCCTAGCGAAAAACGATATTATTATGGACGGCAACCGTACGCATAAGCAGGGCTGAACAATGCTCCATTTGTTTACCCCAAAATGTGTATTTATTGCAAAGCGCCTCTGGTTCATTATCATAAACGTAATACTGTAAACATTGGATGGTGTGTTCTGTTTATTAAATATTGCAAATGGTTTGGAGGTATGCGGTTTCGTTCAGGAAGTTTAGATCTAAGGAAAAAGGCAGCCTGAACCCAGGTCGGCGTCATCCCTTCCGCACCACTGTCTTTACTTCTGGGTGTCGAGTTATGATGTCATATCCACTCAGCACAGTCCTCCACAATGGCCAGTTGGAGAGGCCCCCCTTTAGCCCAGCCTTACAAGAGGCGATCAGACACCCTGTTATGTGGCAGAGCTCCTGCCTCTCCTTTTGGAAAGATTCTGAAGACAGGAAGACTGCTGCTTCCATGGCTGCTATCACTTCTTTAGTAGGGTTGCCATTATTGGCTGTTTTTTATTTTGGTTTTTAGGGGCACATTCAGTTTTTTACATGTTGCTGACCACCATGTGTAAAGTCCTTCCATGCAAAAAGGGAAAGTAACTGATTCCCTTCTGCAAGTTTATACTTATTACATTTTTCAAGGGTAACCCTTACCATGTACCCGCCACAACATGTGAAATGTATGTGTCCCTTAAAAAATGGCCGCTATGATCACCCTAATAGAACCAGCTATCTCAACTTCGCCTAATCATTTAGACCATGAAACAGCATGCGGCAAGCTGCTTTAAGGCATTTTAATTGTATGGCATGAAAGAGGTTTTAGGAGCAATGAAGAACACAGTATAACAGTATAGCTAAGGTATGGGTCAAAATAATGGGTCAAAATAACGGGTCAAAATAACAATATCTTCAGCCACTTCTGGAAGGTTTGAAAACAGTGATTCCCGCACACAATAAAACATAAAAGAATAACAACTCCAATAGCTCTGACAACTCAAGAGTTCGCTCATAATACAGCGACATCAGGATAAAGGTACTTAGCCTACCCTTTACAATTCTGACTACTATTCCATCAACAATATGCTAAAACTCTTAGCCACCAAAGAATCAAACATCTTATGATCACTGACACTCAATAAATACCAATTTTTACATCTGGCTCTTAAAAGTCTACATGACTCTGAACGACAGTTTCAACCTATTCAAATAACTGTTATTATTGGAAACAGATTTAGTGTTCGCCCTCATCTTAAAGTGATTACTGCTGACTATTCTACACCTTTACACAATAAGATACCAACACAGAAGATTAAAGCAAATGAATGACATCAATGCAGGTTTAATTTGTTCTAGAAAACATCTGCAATGCTTGGAATGCACATTAAATTCTTTCAAAAGAAGAAAGGAAAATACTGGGTTTCACTTATGTTGCTTGGAATTGGTAATTATTATTGTTTCTCCAGATAACCAGTAATTATTTAACATGTAAAAGATATTTTAAAACTTCAAACAATTTAATTGAGTGATTTAAACTGAAAATTTAGATTACTGTCGTACATTTAATTGTACAACAAATTGTGAGACTTAATCTATGGCAGCTACTCCATAATTAATGAAATATAATAAATATTTTGAAAGGTGCAAGCTAGATAATAAAAAATATAATTATATTTTCAACGGGATGCTAAATATCTGTTTACATTATTTAACAGGTGGTGTGTTGAGTGTTTTTGTTTTTCTTTGTTAATTGCTCAATAGAATTTAAGTAATTTTTCTTGGAACGTATAATTTGCTAGAGTTAGTCCTCCCGATTGGCTGTTCATTCTGCCTTTTTGAAATCATAGCATGTTGTCATAATTGGTGCAGAAAATAGGACAGTAGGAGGGTAAGATGTGTGACCCGGCTGCCCCTAGCATACCGGTTTCCTCTGCAGGTTGGATGAAATCTATTATTATCATCCCGAACAAAAACTGTTCAAGTGTGTTATAATATGTTAAGAACATAGGTAGAGCATTTATTTTTCAGCCTAATGTAGAAAATGTAGTTTTTAATGTAGTTTTTTTAATTTTTGGGGAGGAGGGTGACAGTTTCATAAGTTTTTCCCACCACAGACAAACTTGTAATGCAGAAAGGGTAACCAGAGCAGTTGAAGTATGCATATAGTGCTATGGGTGCAAGGTACATGAGGTAATAGGTTTAGAATTTAGGTAATAGGTTTAGAATCAAGAATTATTGATTTATTGACAAATATAATTGCCACCAAATGACATATGTCTTCTATCACTCTTTTTAGCAATGGATTGTAGAATAGCATTGTCCCTCACATATGAAACATGTCATTTCCAAACTATATTGTAATCATGCTTACCAATTTTTGAGATCATGATCTTATAATATTTCTTACCAGGTCCCCACTTCCTCATCATTAACTTAACCCGACACACTGATGACACTGATGTACTCTGGCATGAACCGTTCGACATATTTAGTTTCTGCAGGCATCTTATGGTGGCGCAACAAAAGATTTTATTCTAGAACAGCACCAGTGTATTCTAAACCCCAGTTTTCATGGCCATATAGGTGGTAGGAGACTTCGGCAAATGGACCAAATGTTTTCAGACAACATTTTTCAGACAACAAATTTTGTTTCTTGCTCTTTCAGTTTGGACGAAATGTGGAGGGCTTTTTCCATTCAGAAATGAAATTTTGTCATTCATGCTCTCTCATTCGTTCACTCTTTTCTCACACTCTCTTCTCACACTCTCTTTTACTTTCTCTCATGCTCTCTCTTAATGCCTTCCTTCTCTGCTGACCTCTTCCATGTCCCTGTCTTCTTTTTCCATAGCTCTTCTTGCCCTTCTGTCTTCTTCCGTCTGTCTTCTTTCTTGTCCCTGCTATCAGCTCAGTTAACCAGGCCTCCAGGAGCACTTCCACAAAAGAGCCGAGCCTCTGCCCACACCCTCTCCCCGTGATTGGAATAAGGAAGACGCTGTCCTCATAGCTCCGCCAAGAGGCCAGAATATAGGCCAGAATAATACATATTTGCGCCTTTCTCTGCATTATTTTGTCTGCAATATTCGTTTAGTTCTATTTTCATGCTAACTACACACTATACAGGAAGCCTGCCAGGACTGGCCCTTCTTAAAGCATACTTAACTGAAATTCACTTACAGCTCAACGTTTGGTAAGTAAACCACACTATTGCCTTTCATTTAACAACTGGGTAGAATTTGAAAGTTGCTAATAATGCTAATAATAAAAAGTTTAAATAAAGGCATACAGGGTTTGAAATGTAATGGGAAGGACACTGAATGCCAGGAAAGCTGTCTCCAAAGTCTATAAGAATATTTAGCTTAGATTTGTAGTTCCATTTGCAAAAACCTTTATATCCCATTTAATGATTATGTAAGAAATAAATGGATGTTTTACTCCAACAAATATTATTTATAAGCGCAGTTAATGTGGAATATTACTAGAAGCATATTGAAAATTTAGACACTACATTATATTTTGAAAGAAATTATCTCCCACTGGTTTACTTTCTGATAATGACTCGCAAGCCATTTAATCATTAATGAGCCACGCTAGCTATGTAACGAAAGCCAGACCTGAAAATACACAGTCCAGGAGGCTATACAGACACAAGCCAGAGAATTTACCGAAGGTTGCAGCTAATCGCCGTCTACTCAAAGCCGCCATTCCATCTATTCTTCTGAAATTAACACTTTTAGAATTATAATTATAGTATAATTCCCCATACAGCTGAAGGCTGAAACCCTTCGAAGAAATAATTCATCAAATAGAAAGTTCCGCACATTTATGACCCCAAATTGTAATGTGAAGAAGAAGCAGGAACTGATAGGTTGTTGCCATAGAAATGGAAAAAGCTTCTTAAAAGTTTCTGTCTCACTTTCACATGATCAAACCTTCAGAGGATATAAAAAACGACAGATCTGCTCAGGTTTATTTGCATAGCCTGCTAGAGATGTCAGTTCATATTTTGTCTAAGTCGAATAGCACCTATAAATGTGATACAAGGTTCCCAGCTATATCTTAGCACCAATAACACTTTTTTAACATATGTTGAAAGTATGTAAAAACACATGTGTGCCGTGTCAACGCCTTCTTTATATTTAATTATCCCTTTTAACTGCATCTTCTACTGTGATTAAATTAACATTTCAATATTGATTTAAACAAGTGATATTAAAACTTTCATTCCAAACCTAAAGGCTTAATTATTCAACGCAGACCTATATAATATAAGCATATTTTTTCTCTATACATACGGAACTCAGCAGTTGTAGAAATATGGTAACAAAGCTCTGTAATGTATCTCAAGTGTCAACTTCATTAACAAAATGATTGATTTCACATCACGCAACAAAAATCATTGGTTTTGGGACTAAATTTGCTTTGTTTGTTCTTTAGGGTATTACCGTCTCAAGCAGTAAGCAATGTAAGCATTATTTTAAAATATGTTCCGTAATCAACGCATGAGCATAATGAGAACGCTACCAGAGTCTGCGAATTGTCAAAAGTGCAACATATGAACTGATAATTGTTCTTTCCACCTAAACAAATTACATTTCCATCATTAGTCAAACAGAAAAATCTTTCTTTGATGAACAATCTCCACGCATATAAGAGTTTACAAACAGTGTTATCACAAGAGATAAGGTACAGATAGAACAAACACTTCAAAGCATTTCAGTCGTCATGGAGACGTTAACGTTTTGTTAAAAAAAAACAAAAAAAAAACAGTTGTACTGATTCCTGCAAGAATTTTGTTCATCACCTAAATTTAACCTTAAGGGAAGGACGGCATCATAAAGATCAATTAATCCTTATTCTAATAATAAAGATATCGCTATATTTTAGATGAAGACTCTGCATGTCAGCATTGCTTTCTTTCTGCAATCAAAAACTTCCCAAAACAAAATGATTTTTTTTTAAGGGACAGCAGTTAAAGGTAAAAAAAAATAAATAGAAGGGAGAAAATTGTTCTTGACGATTTCGGACTAAGAAGCCAAATTGTTTCCATCAACTAAATAGCCTCAGGGTGGAATTTTCCCTACTGAGATTTTTTGCTGTTAATTGCCTCATTGTAGTGGACAAGGATTCCAGAACTGAAAAAAGAACTCCTGTTAAGTTGCCTTTTGGCATTTGAACCACCTGTTATTTTTGTTTTAGTCTTTATTTTTTTTTTTTCCATACGTGCAAAAAAAAAAAAGAAACATAAAAAAAAATATTAAGATGGCTAAATAAGTAACATATATAAAAATATTGCCTAAGTAGACATAATCTGACCTTTTACACATAAGAAAAGTGCATGTTTGCAAGAAAACTCTAAACAAAAAGGCCAAAAAATAAATAAACATGCTAAACACGCACAATATTTACGTACATACATTGAAAATGTGACTTCACACTTTGTGTACCAAGGGAAGAACGGCACTGGTGTTGGAAAAATACATTTGTTGACTTGTTGAGTCAAAAAGGGAATCTCTTACCGATAGGTCTACTCGCAGTCTATTTTATATTTAAAGGGTCATCAACCTAAGGATTATCTTTGGGCATAATTCTATATTCTCTCCAAATGTCTACCATTAAGGGTATATAAGGTTGTTTTTTTTTAATTATTCAATAGTTATAAAACCTTTAAAAAATAAATATATTTCTTTAATCAACGATCTTATATTTGGCATCTCATTCATATACTCTGTAGCAATTAAATAGGTATCCGCTGCATGATTACAGATGTGTTAGATTGTTTATCACGATTGTCATTCACTTGTACAAGCGTTCTGTTATGAAGGATTTTTCTCACATTCCTGCACACTGCATACAGCAACAGAAGATTAAACGTGGGCTGAATTCTTTCTGTTCCGTGAAACAATCTTGTAAGCATCTGAGTTTCCAAAGGACATAAAAGAATCTAGTTACATTTCTAAGCTCTTTTGATTTGGCTGCTCATAGAGAAGCCTTCCTTGAGTGATGTCAAAAATAGCTTTTGAAAATAAATGGTGAACCTACAAGTGCATTCATATATATCTCTTCTTGTTGGACCTACCCGTATATTTCTGCTAGGTCTTGAAATGGCTGCTTTATTTAAATAGCATTTTCTGATACCAATAGCCTGTTAAAGTATTGGGGGGGGAAAGAGCAAGGTTTCTGCAAAATCTACAAGCTATGTGAATCCTACATGCGCCATGGGGTAGACGTTTAACCGTTGCTTCATAATCAGAAGGGAAATATAAAGTATCAAAAATAAACATTTTCAGAAGCGAATGGCATTAGGACATGGAGGAACCAGGGGAAAGATGGGAGCCACTGACTGTTAAAATGTCCTTCGCTGTCAAATGTTTCCATAATTTAAGAGTTAAACTTGCAGAGTCCAGTTCACGAAACTCAGAAAGGTTCAATTTGAAAATCACAGCATTTGGGTTTTCAGAGTTGGGTTTGGGGGGCTTTATGTTGTCATATAAAAAAAACCCAACACAATAAATTAACAGATATCTCAATTGCACTTTGCTAAAGCAGGACTTCCGCATGAATGAACCAGAAAAGTGTACACTTCGCTTGTTTGACATATATTTACAAACATGACAAAAGCAGGAGAATAACTAACATTTGATCAATTCCAACAAAAAAAAATCTGAAAACAAAAATCTTGCTTTATGCTTAATAAATCCAGTTTTTGCACAGAAAAGAATTGTGAAAGATTCATACACATTATTAAAAAAAAAGTATTTACGCAAACAGCATGACAAAATCAAATATAACGTCTGTTGACTATTGGGCTGTGGCTAGCAAATGGTTTGTGGTGAGAAGCACAGGGAGGCAAGAGATAGAAATCCGACAAAGACAATTACACTACTTCCCTGACATACAGGACTGCAGAAAAATTAAAGACGACCCTCATTAGAAAGAAAGAAGGACACAATGTGAAATATCTTTAGATCTATAGATAAAGTGCTTATTGTAGGTAGGTGCCAACTGGTAAAAACTACAAGCCGTTAAAACAACACATCAAACTGATATATCAATCAATAACTAATAATAATAATAATAAAAAATAATCTGTGACTCATATTACATGAAATATAAAATACACTGGCATGTGTCGTAACATATTAACAAAACAGGGGGTACTTCTTTGACAATAGGGATTTTCATGCTTACACACCATTTACAATATACTTAAAAAAATACATCATTAAGCCAATAAATATATCTATTAACATTCCAGCTATTTGAAATGTAACACCCACAGTTCTCATGAACCTTATACCTTTTTTAAAAAAAAAAAATTCAGCTCCGAGGATTCACCGCCCAAAATGTCATTGGCGATAGGCCGATGACATTTTGGCTGTTAATCATGGGAGCTGTAGTTTAAAAAGAAAATTGGTATTTTTTTGGTGTTCTGATGACTATAGTTTCCAATGAATATTCCAACCTTCAACCACCATGATAAAAATAAAAACCTAAAAGATCCAAAATACAAGGAGTTTAATTCTAAGTGTATACCAAACAGGGAACAGAGAAGCCTAATATTATTTTAGTTATTACTCACTAGTCAGGAGCATAGGCCATATAACATAAACCAATATTCAAAGATACATGCTTTGTCAATTAAAAAAAACAGTATTTTTTAACGCCTACATTATTACTTCATGGTTACTTGATATTTATAAAGTGGATAATAACTGCATAGAAACCAGCTCTACATTTTATAAAAAATAACATCATCAGAATACTTTATAAAAACAATATAATAACAACCAGTCAACGAAACAATGCTGGATTTTCTATTAGTTAAAATAATATCTATTACACGACTTTGCTATTAAATATGTCATTTAGCAAACACATCCACTGCTGACCCTTAACACGACAATTTATGCTAACATTTCATCAATTTTCCTCTTTTCTTTAAAATGAAAAAAACATTAAAAAAAGTTTTAACCATGGGCAGGCAATTTCTGAGTTTTCAATAGTCCATACCTAACTCTAATACACTTGTAAGAGTCGTAGTTATATCAGTCGAGACTAAACCAATATCCCAGGTCGATAAATCAAAGTAAAATATTGTTAAACAACACTTAGAGATGTCAGAAAGGAGACAAAACGCTTGCACAGGTGTAATGCCTTAAACAAGACATTGGTGGCATCAGTTCACTGTTCTGCACGTAGGAATTGCCCTTTTAAATAACAATAATAATAAAAGATAAATGTAAAACACTATAGTCATCGCATCTGGAAGCCCGAGTACTTATTTCCAATCATGTAAAAAGGTTCTGTTTTTATATCGAGAGTCTCCTTAATGTAACACAGGCAAGAAAACCGTATGAAAAACATAATTGGGGAGACGAGTCAACAAATTCTCAGAAATTAGATGTTTAGGAATTCAAGTCCATCTGTACATTATCCGCAACCGTGCTGCCATACATGAAATATGCTTTGTTAATATTTTATTATGCAATACAGTCTCGAATCTGTCTGGATGGGGTTAAATGAAGTCATTCAAGATCCTCTGCAAGTGACACCATTTAACCTCCTTCCCACAAACAGGTATCATGCAGAAGTATTTTCCTTATGAAATATTCAGAGCAACTTTCAAAGCAGCCACCGCACACAATAAGGCAAAAAACTGGCCTTTCCAATCTATTATTGAGCAAAACCTTAAAATCTGTTACAAGAAAAATGCATTTGGTATAAGAAGAAACATTTTTTGTAACCCCCCCAAACCCCCCCCAAAATCTTTCATTTGATACCAAATAAAAATTTTAGTAGGTAAAAAAAAACATTATTCAGTGTACATCACTGCAGAATATGATACATTTACATAAATCATAAGATAATAATAAAATAATGAATAATAATAATAATATGATTTTCAGTGCTAGGTTGACCTAGTATTCCGTTGTGTCTTTGTAGAGAGATCATTTTTAGCAGTGGGGGGGGGGGGGGTTGTTTATTGGACCATATATATAATAAAAAATAAATAAATCAATGTGTTCAAAGCAAGTTTACTAACAGTTGCAAACAATTAACACAGTTAACCCTTTCATCTCCAGCAGACCAGAAACCTCCCCCCCCCCCCCCCTTTATGTCATAACGGATTAAAACCCATGACAGGGGTAAACATGCTGGCACTAAAGACGTCTACCATCCGACTCCCATTATGTGTCAGATCCTATACTTCAGAATGATTCTTTTATAGAGTGCAGTGTCAAAAAAAAAAAAGAAAAACCCCTTTTGTTCAAGCTAAACAAAAAACAAAGAATTACAAGCAGTTTGTGTCTTGTTGTGAACTTCAGTTAATATCCAGTGCTATCTGGAGATGAGATTTCTCAAAAGTCTCTGGCAGCAGCCAACGTGTTCATACTGAAGTAATTAGTGCACATTTTCATATTAGCGTTTTCTAATTGCAGGAAATTAGACTCGAGCACTATTAGAACAGGCGTTTCATAAAAAATAATTTTATAGTTTTGCCTAAAACAAATAAATCTACTTTAGGATCTTTACTTAAATTTGGACGTAAAAGTAAAATATATTTTTAAGTGTAATCAAAGACTTAAGATTAATTTAAACAGAAACCGGAACTCCTCAACTTTAGTTTTATTTAGGTCACGTCAGTTCGCAAATCCATGGCAGCAATTAGCGGTATATTAATGTTACCTTCCTTCTACCAGTAAATGGGACAGTTTGCATTATATAAATTAGCACACCGAATATATTATGGAAATAAATAACATTTGCCTTCCCCTTTCCCTTTACATTAAGGTTATACGACTGTTATGCAAATGCTCGTCTGGCACAAATTGGGGAAAAAAACAAGCAAATGCACACCTTTAAAGAATAACAATAAATAAAAAGTACTACTATTTATTATGGTCAGACACACTTAAAGACTTGCTGATGGGCATGTGGAAAAAAAAGGATAACATTTTTTGGTAAACATACTATATGGATGATTTTAATTTTATGATTTTTTTATATTTTATCTTACATTTCTTCTTAAAATAAATTCCTGCGTCATATTTTGTTACAGCAAAGAAATGTATTTTTTCATTTTTTTTTATTAGGTAACATGAAATTCTGATTTTTAGTCAGTTCTATTCATTTAATTCTTTTGTGAATACCGATCAAAATGGTCAGAAATGTGTGGAATTTAAGCGTGCATTTTATGAATGAGCATCTTGGGTATCATTTTACAAATTGCTTCATAACCAGTGGATTCGAGGCAACCTTTAATCAATTTATGCATGTCATTTGTAAACTCGTAAAACTGTCATTTACTATTAAAATGTGAAAATCTCATGTAGTATTTTATTGAAAAATATTTTTTAAATGAAAGAAATAAATGCATCAGCTATGTGCAATAGGGAGTGATATGAACTGGGAATACGCTATGTAGGAATGTGTGAAGTTTTTATTATATTTTTATAAAAGGAGACATTATTTCAAATGCTGTAGAAAATCTCTTTTCAATTTTAAAATAGTTTGTGAGTAACTCTGGAAACGCAATGTTCAGATGGATTAATTATTAATGTCTTATTTCGCTCTTGCTAATCAGAACTGTACTGGGCCTTAATGTCTTTCCATAGTATCTGATGGAGGTTACAATTCTTTACCAATCCACCTTCAACCTCCAACAATCAATAGATCTTTACATTATCCTTGTAATTATTCCACAATCTACCGCTAACTACACTTATTGTGTACGTGGTTCAAACCCAACCGGCAACAGAATGGTTAATATTCTCCCAGCCTACATAAATAAGGATTGCAATCTAAGGAAGGTCCCCCAGGGAATGTTATGCAAAGTTTATCCTCTTAACTTCTCCTTAGCCTAAAGAAATTGTACAAGTGATCACACACCAACTTGATTTTTAACACTTCGGATGTCAGAGTATGTTAAACACAACGCTTAAATGGTTAAAAGGTTAGAAGTGAAGACGAGAAACCCTCAAAGAGAGAATAGATGAAAAAAATATAAAAATAAATAAGTCGGGTTTTGTGATGGAGACGGTTTCTGGGTTATGTTGATTAGCTGATAATTGTTGATTAGGAATGCGGCAAGATCAATCATTTTCCCCAACTCCGCAGGAATTGCTTGGTACTAATTGAATCTGACAGACCAGAATTTTTCTTCCACTAAAATTTAAAATACAAACACATGCAGGTCCCTAGCAAGAGCTGTGGTCAAAACAAGTTCAACAGTCAAGAGGGATCTCTAAGAACAAGAAATCTCAACTATTGGAGACAAAAAAGGCGTTTAGAAATAAGGGGGTTATTTTAGCCATCAATACTCATCACATACACATATAGGGACAAAACTGATGTCATGATTATAGTTCATACAACTTCTGAACTCTGTTTTAGGAGACAAAGAGATTCCAACTGTTAAAATAATAGCGGATCTTCTAGATTGTAAGCTCCTTTGAGCAGGGCCCTCCTTATCTTTTGCTTCTATAAGTGAGAATTATATACTATTTGTTATGCCCTGTTTACCCATTATACAGCATTGCGAATACGATGGAGCTTTATAAATCAAGAAATAATAATAATAATAAATATCATGTTAACAGAACCAACTTTATGTAGACGTTATAACACACCTTCGACATTTAAGATGATAAAAGGCCTTAATTCTAAATCGGTCTTTATTTCATATTATCATGTTATCATGTAGTCCAAAAAGTGTGGCATACATATATATATATATATATATATACATACCATATATTAATATATAGGTAGAATTTAAAAAAAGGTAAAACTAAAATACATTATAATTTATTACTTTTGTTTCCTTGCTCCTATTCCAGACGCATTTCCATTGTCATCAACATACACACAATAACCATTATCCTATTTTACAATGTTATTACAGGACAACAATTCTACTATATGTTGATTGTTGTTTTAAAGACAGCCAACAAATAAAACTCTAGAAATAAAACTCTAAAGTTAGCTCCTGCCCTTGCCTTGCAAGCCTACTGCAAAGCAATTTAGGTTTGGACGCTATAATAAGCAGGGACTACTAACAAGTTCTGTGTATTTAAGACAATCAGTACAAAATGTGGTTTTAATTTGTGCCACTGCTTGCCCTTTTGATAAATGGCTCATAATTTGCCTGTTTCACAGCTATTTAAATGTAAAACAAAAGCTTCTGCTACACTTCTTTACATTACACAAAATACAATCCAAATAATTAAAAAAAATGCAATTAAATATTTTCTCTCTACCTACTACGTGAAGCTAAAAAAAAATATTAAACCTGACAGTGATTACAAAAAAAATCACTGTTTACATAAAATAAAAAACACACAAGGTCTTAACATGACGCATGGCGTAAATCACAAACAAACATGACATATCTATAGGCAAACACTGAACCAATATATACAAAACACACCATATGCTCAGATTAAAAAAAAATAGAGTAAAAAAAAAACCTTAAAAAATGTTCTCAAAGTTTTGTACTTTGCCTTGTGTTGTAAATCACAGCGTGCTTTCTGTTAAATACTTTTCTAAACATATCACACAGATTCCTTATTGTGTTTTCTTAACTTGTTTTATAAATTTAGGATTAAAACATCAAAGCGGTGTCCACATTAGAGCCAAGTTTTAGAGGATCACAGTGACAAGTCGCAGCTTGATAGATGTTTCTCTTGATAAACGACTTGTTCAAAAGACACACTGTAGCTTTCATTTCCTGACCACAACACACTTTTAATTTGCAACAGCAGAGCAGGCATGAGTCTTAAACAGTCCTCAATTGCTTGCTTTTCCACCCAAAACAAAATACCAAACCTGCAGTCCATTTTCCAACAATTGTTTACCCTTGGGAAACTTCAGTTTCCCTTAATCCTAAATATATTAGAAAGAATGATGTGCATTTTTGACTATTATTGTTAAAATGCATGGTCAACCAAAGAGTGCAATATATATACATTTAAAAAAAAAAAAGCTTATGCTGACAGCTGCATCTGTAAATGTTAACCATATGGTTACAAAAAAAGTGAAACTTCTTTTTTGCAAAATATATAAAGAGGGTGTTTATTTAGCCTACCAAAATGTAAAATGCTCCCATCCCAGGGGCACCAAATACTAACCCATTCTACAATGTCATTTGCCCTGATTTTAAATGTTTTTTTAACGTAATATCCTCCCCATCACCAACAGAAGCCCAATCTGCTGTGGATATATATTACAGCTTCAAGATCACAGAGGAAAGTCTTCCATCTGGCAATCAAATTTCGCTTCAACAGCTCCGGGAAAAGGTTTGCTCTCAACAAAACATTTCCCAGTGCAGATTATGTGCATACAAAATAAACAGTCTATTTATTGATTTATCCAAGTCAACAAGTTACAAATGCAAAAGGCAATCAAGTGTGCATTTATATCCTCTTATGAATTAACAAGGAATATTTACAGGCATTCTAAAACTGCTTACTGAATTTCTTCTCTTTATTTTATAATCAACATTAAAAATAAAACCAATAATTAAAGAATTTGGGCAACTTCTCATCTTTAGCTTAAGACTTCAACCCCACAAACAGATTTTTTTTTATGCTGTCCTAAGTTAATTAGGTTTTATTATCATTATTATCCTGTATTTTATTTTCCCACAAACTGAATGCTGTAAATTACTAAAACAAAAAAATCTCCTCAAATCCTCTGTGCTCCATCTCATCTGACCTTTGGTATAGAGAGGTGGAGAATAGGCAGTGAGAAAAAAAGAAAATAAGGTTAGAAATGTCAGTTCCTATATTCTTATAAACTACAATTAAAAAGTGCTAATAAAACACATCAAAAGAAAACAGCATTCAAAAATAACCTTTGACAAGCAAGTCAGTAAGCAATCGATCAGCAAGTATTTTTGTATTATACAAACAATTGCCAATTATATTGTTAGAATTAAACTGAACCGAGAGAGGGGGGGGGGAAATATGATTTTTTTTTAAAAAAATAGCATTTTAGCCCAATTACTGCAACCAGCATAGTAGAATTCTAGGATTTTAACTATTTCTGCACGACTCAAATTTCTTGTATTTTAACGTTTTAGTTGTTACGCAAAAGTTGTCAAAGTCAAAAAGATTAAACTAGTTTGTATACAAATTAAAGAATAACCAAGGTATTATCACTTAATAACACAGATCACTGGATTTTAAACACTCATGGTTCTTAAATAGTTTTCCATTTGCAATTTAAGTGTCATTACTACATTACAGACATACAAAGATTCCAAAAACTAACCTACCATAGACACTGCTGCTGATCATTGCTTGCAGGCAGCACACAAAAAAAACGCAGATTTTGGATTTTTTCACAAGCAGGAATTCCAAGGGTTGCTTTTCATTAAAGTCACTTTTCCACTCAGCTATCAAATGTCACTGCCTTGAAATGTAGGCCCTTTTTCTTCAGGTATTCATTTAACCTACATGCATATAATTAAGGGAGAAAGCAACATCAACAAAAAAGATCTCAGATCACAAGGAAAGAAGAGGGGGGGGGGAGTGGGGAAAAATGCAGTGTAAGTCTATGTCAATTTCAGTCCTATTGAAACTAACAAGATCTCCAAAGGGAATAGTAATTCAATCACTAGATTAAATATTATCACCCCCATACCCCTGGTGACAGGGAACAGTAAACCAGGCATACTGCCCCCCCCCCCCATTTTAGCAGATCACAAGTAGATCCCAGTGATCAACTTTCGTGGCAATGATATGCCGTGTACTTTGGAGTCACTTGCAACTTAGTTGACACATTTGAGCCCAAGATCTGCTTTTTCTTGTATTATTAAAATTCACATTACAAGTTGATTAAAGTCGGTGCCCATAGGTACCAACCCCTGTGTATAAGCTGTAGCTGTTAGAATAGAATACTGCAGTGATACAGAATGACATGGAACATTGCACCATATGGTTTGTTTTCATAACATAATAAATATTTATATTTAGGATAAAGTCAATATTTACAGTGTGTCTAGAGTCTAAACGGTAGCAGATCCCCGAGAGGAGGGTAGCAGAAGTCAGCACTTACCTGGATGCCTGGCACAAGATTCCAATAGGTGATAGTAACATCGATTTGCTGTGTTAGCTGATGAATGGGTGATCGCTTCAAGTGAAGGCATCAGTTCATGATTCAAAGCAGATAGTTAGATGCACATGCTGTAATGCAAGGAGGGCACTTGCTCTGCAATCTGGAATGTTTTTTTTCTTGCAGATCCTTATTTTTTTTATATATATATATAAAAAAAGAAACAATTGCAGATGGAGAAATGGAGAATAAGAAATAAAAAAAGGGTTGAAGTTTTAATTTTGGTTTCTGGAATAGACCTTCAGCAGAATGGCAATCTTGTTTTCCTTGTAGGTGGGGGTTGGACTGGTGGAATCATCAGGCTAGCGTCTGATGAATGTGATGTGGTCACTCCCCTTGTCCCTACCCCTCTCTCCAGCACTGCCTGGGGTATGCATGGTCTGGAAGCACTTCCTTCTTTTCTGCTAATGCACACACATTGCATCTCACACAGCTATAGCTCTATTTATCACAGCCAGTGTATTGTGCAGGGAGAGGGAATTTCTGGATTTCTCCCTGTGATCTCCATTTACTGGGAGAGAAAAGACTGCTGGCAGCAGATATACAGGAGGCAGGCAACATGCAGCAGGGGGTGCTTACAGCAGTATTGATTGATGGCTTTGGAATCTCTCTCTCTCTCTCTCCCTCTCTCTCTCTCTCCTTCTCTCTCTCCTTTCCTTTCTCTTTAATCTCTCTCTTTTCCTGTCCTTTCCTTTCTCTTTAATCTCTCTCTCTTTTCCTCTCTCTCTCTCTCTCTCTCTCGCCTCTTTAATCTCTCCTCAATCCATTCTGTCTCTCCCTCTCCTACCCCTGTCTCTTTCTTTCCTGCAGTAAATATGGTAAGATGGGGCAAGTTGTTTTTGTAAGGGATCATATGATTTCTGCTGGCTCAGTGGTCAAGCCATTAGCAAGCAGTGCCAGTCCATGCGATTTCACTGTGGAGAGGAAGCAATCTTCTTTTGTGAAATAGAACGTGCCCCTTGCTGCTGCAGAACATCTTTTGAAACCCAGCTGTTCTGTTAGTTCTGAGGAAGCTGGGATTGACAAGAAGTTCAGCAGCAGCAGTAGTTTTAGGATATCAAATTGACACTCATTGTCTGCCAAAATGATTTACCATGTGAGTGCCAGAGGGGTAACACACTGATTGGCATGGTACTCACAGAGGTAAAATGACAATTATAGTTACCCTATTAGATGTTGCGATGGGTGCCATTAAAGAGAATGTGGTGTTTATGATTAAAACCTGTAAATCAGGTTTACATGGGGCAGGCATCTCGACTTTCTAGAGTACAGCTGCTGTTGTAGGGTGAGTGCTGTTATCTCAAGTTACAAATAAATCAGATCATATCTCATGTGATAACGTTGCTTGCCTTGTGTTATTTAAACAAGGGTTTTAGTGATACCAACAATCCACCAGATTACACAGCATTTTACAAGAAGGTCATCCCAGAATCTACTTCCTAGGAGATAGGCCAGGAAAGTAAATTGACTAGTTTCCTGATTTTTTGCTAATTTGCTTAATCTGAAGAATTATGATTGGAAGAGATTGTATGTTTAAGAGTAGGTAATCCCTTTGTTGTTTTAGAAGAAACATCTTTGAAACGATGTTTTGAAACCAATTGTCAAAATAAGTGAATTTATTTCATTGAAGTCATCCTAACCACGACCGAGGGCATTCTAGCCCTCTAGAAATTCCTCCCCTTACTGATAGACTAGTGACATACGTCCAGCCCTGGGCATAAACTGTCCCAGTTCTATGTGGATATTGGGGTCCTCCAGGGACCTTTCTCTTAAATAGTCACTGGAGCTGCATGCGAAGCAAAGGTTGGGGTGTCAGGTGAGTCTAGAGGTATAAATGTAAAAAATATAAGACATAATGTGCAGAAAAAAATGTTAGGTGGATGGAACTTCCTTAATTTTAAAGCTAATTTTAAAAACTACTGATGTACTTACTCTTTTGAAGGTAGCGAATTCATAACTGAATGCAGCATTTTAAACATCATTTCAAGTACCGTTAAATGCCCAAAATTTCGCAGTTGTCTTTTTTTTTAATCATTAACATTTTGCCAAGTTCAGAATTTTTTAGGGAATACTTATTTTTCATGTGATGCACAAACATTCACTGATAGATGTGTCTTAAATTAAGGATGTGACTTAAAAGTTTCTGTGATTTTCTGGGAGTCATCACTAGTAGGTAGGCGACTAGCTATTACTCAGTGGGTCGGTTATAATATCTGTCAGTAATTAATAACAGTCCTCCGAAATTGTAGATTTTTCAAGATTTTTAGTGAGTGGTACAACACATGGGAATTACTGAATGTGTAAATTGTCTCCCACGACTGGCGTCTATCTTCTACTTTCAATACGTCTTGTATTGACGGTAGAAGATAGACGCCAGTCATGGGAGAGATGAAGAAGCTGTTTAGGGGTATATTTGAATATGAGGGTAGAGATGTAGGGGTGCAGAGTTGTTATGGGGTTTATAAGTCAGGAGCGTGAATTTGATTCTGAAGGCAGAATCAAGGAGTGATTCCGAGGCAGAATCAAGGAATAGATTAATATTTTGATTGTTTCCGGTTTTGTTACCTTATTTAGTTAGCGACAGGATGATAGGGATGAAGGAGAGAGAAAAGGCGGCAAACTTGGTCCGTTGGGTGGATAGTGGAGTTGTGAAGAGTGATAGTGATGCCGGGAACAACCATGAACTCAGTCTTGAAGATGCAATTCCAGAAAGACAGCTGGTGAGGTGCGTTAGAAGAGAGGGTGAAAGGTCGGGAGAGGAAATGTAGATTAGGGTGTCCTCCACATAAAGGTGATACTGGAAGCCAAAGGAGGATACCAGTTGTCCAAGGGAAGAGGTGTAAAGGGAGAATAGTAGATCCCCAAAAACTGAGCCCTAAGGAACAGATAGCGGTAGAGGAGAGGAACGAGTTCCATCGAAGGAGACGCTAAAGGTATGGCCAGAAAGGTATGTTTTGAAAACTAAGCATAAAAGGTTTATAGAAGAGTTTTTGTTAAATGTTAAAAAGTTATGTTTATCCAAACTAAAACAAAGATATAACATATACAACACACAACACAATAATAAAAGAAAAATACATTGTGATCATAGATAGCTTACCCATTCTTGATGTAATGAGTGTCACGGTCTGCCCAGGCTGCGGAGCTGCATATCTGTCCTGCTTTAGTTTCTCTGTTTTGCTTTGATCCATTCCTGGATTTCCTTTTGCTGTGTTCTATTTTCCATTCCTTGTTTCTGCTCCAGCTCTTTGCTTCAGTTCTGTTTCCTTTATTAGGTGTGCCCCACCTGTGTGTTCTGTTTGTCTCAGTCTGCAGTCTACAGTCTGCAGTCTAAGGTATGTCTCAGTGCTATATGTTTGGTTTCCATGTTTGGTTTGTTTTGTACCTTTGTCTGCAGGGATTAGCGTTAGGACCCACCGTCATTGGAGTACTTTGGCGTAGTGGTGGGCTAAGCATACTATGGCCATATCATGTGACTGAATCTCCAATAGTTATCATTAGTCCTAGGCTAGTTTCTGTATTCATGTGTGTCAGTCTGTGATGTAACCTGTGGTGTGTCCTTTACTATCCTGTCTGTATCCCCGGTTCTGGGATGTCCTGTCTTGTTCATATCTTGTCTGGTTATGTGTATTCCTTGCCTTGTGCCACTTATCGTGTATATCTTGTATGTCATGTGTCTTGCCTGGTCTCCCTTTCCCTTGCTTGTTATGTGTCTGCTATATTAACCTTTGCTTAGCTTCCATTCTCCCAGCCTGCAGCATCCTGCACGTGATTCAGTGATATGCTTCATGCCTGCTCCAGGGTGCCTGCAGGATATCTTCATTCTGGTCTTCATCCGCTGCCATATCAGGGCGCTGGTGTTTGGCTGCACATCCCTAGGTGCTCAACACCTGGGTGAGTGTGGTCACCCTGCATCCAGGCCCTGTCCACTCCACTGCTGCATCGTGACTCCTGCATACTACATCGGGCGCGCTGGGTCCTATCAGTCATCAGCTTGGACCCAGTCCGTGACACATGGCTGCAGGCAAAAGGCCAGGAGTTCGCGGAGTGGAGTTTGCAGCATTCCAGCCCTTCCAGTGGGCCTCCGTATCGTCCAGCCCTTCCAGTGGGCCTCCGTATCGTCTGCCCTTCCAGTGGGCCTCCGTACCCGTCTGCCCTTCCAGTGGGCCTCCATACCTATCGTGCACCCCATCAAAAGGGGTTTCCTGTCATGTTCACCCCACCAAAAGGGGTTTTCTATCGTGTACCCCATCAAAAGGGGTTTCCTCCAAAGCCTGCCCTTTCCGTAGGGCTTCCTGCCAAGCTTGCCCCTTCCGGTGGGCTTCCTGATGTGTGAGCCCTTTCCGTAGGGCTTCCTGCCAAGCTTGCCCCTTCCGGTGGGCTTCCTGATGTGTGAGCCCTTTCCGTAGGGCTTCCTACCGAGCGTGTCCTTTCCAGAGGGTTTCCTGATGTGTTAGCCCTTTCCGTAGGGCTTCCTACCGAGCGTGCCCTTTCCAGAGGGTTTCCTGCCAAGCTTGCCCCTTCCGGTGGGCTTCCTGTCATGATCCTGAGTTGCGGCCAGCCCCACTATGGACTCCCAGTATGAGTGCCTGCATCCGGGCTACCCTGGTTGAGTATTCTCCAAGTGGGCAACCTGCCGTGTACCCTGAAAGAGGGTTTCCTGAGTTGCGGCCAGCGCCCCACTATGGACTCCCAGTATGAGTGCCTGCATCCGGGCTACCCTGGGTCCTTTCAGTCATCAGCATGGACCCAGTCCGTGACAGTTGCTTAGTTAGGGATATAGATACCCTATGAATCCTTCATCTGTCCCTCAGGATAGTCTCCAGCCTCAGGAGTCTAATAGATGGATCTTTGTCTTAGATCACAAAAGTGGTCACGATCACCATGATTGTGAAGAACAAATTGAACATTTTATTGTTGTAAAACATAGCCTTATATATCCACATAATTGCATTGACATTGATAAACAGGTACATGTAGACAACCCCTTTAATCCCCTTTAGCTACTGAATATCCCCCTGGCAGTAATGCTGTTAATGAGATTTGTTAACACAATGGAGTTCCTGCCTGTGCTATGTTTGTTTGGCAGCCAGACTGGAGCCATCTTTGACTACCTTGGGGCCCTGTATGACAGGTCATTCTGTCACAATTCAATTTGTCTCTAAGGTGATTACTCCAAATGTAGAGATTTGCCCCAGAAATGCTCCTGTTTGACTTTGAGAACTATGTTGTTAAATGTCCATGTTAAGAAATTTCCAATAAGTTGTTGCTAATGGCATAATATACCATGGCTTGGGTCCCCGGTTGAAGTTGTTGGTGGACCGTGATTCAGAGAATCTTTAAGGACCCGCTTAACCCTTTTGTAAATTAAACTTGCTGGATGTGGCCATTCTCAATGTATAGTGAAGGGTAAGCTGAATTAGCTAAATTACTAGTCATCTCCCACTCAGGGGCGTCGCCAGGGGGGGGCCAGAGGGGGCCATGGCCTCCCCTACATTATGCTGTGCCCCCCAGTGTGCCCCCCAAGTGAAACGCTATACCATTGAACACTAAGCTCCAATTGCAGCCGATGCAGCTGACAGTTTCAAAGTGGCTGTAAAACCGCCTCCGCTTGCTGCTTAATGGATTGCTGGCATGCCAATCACTGACTGAGGCTCTTCGTCCCGCCCTTTGAAGGGGGCGGGCTCTTACAGAACAGTTGCTTGTCACTGCCTGACAGGGAGAAGAGCATGAGGGAGAAGAGCAGCCTGCTGTGTTACAGTGCAAGAATGAAGGCCAGCAAAAAAGTATTTTATTTTAAATAAATAGTGGAGGTGACAGAAGGAGGGACATTAACAAGGTGGGGGCTGCATTGGGAAAAGTAAATAATACACAAAGATGGTGGCTGGGGACATAATTACACATCAGGGTGGTTAGAAGGATGTCACATATATCAATACACAAACGGGGGGGTTAATACACATGGGTATGGGGGCCATTATATTAACCAGTACAAGGGGTTGGTGCATCAATACACAAGGGAGGGGGGCTGGCTGGGGGCATCAAATAAATCAATACACAAGGGAGGGGGCTGGCTGGGGGCATCAAATAAATCAATACACAAGGGTGTATTGCAAAAATGCACAAAGGGGGTGGCTGGGGGGCACAAATACACAAGGGTCAATACACACAAACAACAAAGCAATGTGGAAGGCATTTTATATGGTTATCCCATCCTGATGTGGGGGTCCATGTGGCAGCAGAGCCTGCCCTGGGGTATGTGTTTGGGTGTCAGTGTGGCAGAGCCTGTCCTGATATGTGTTTGGT